>CM076569.1:557698166-557964544 GCA_034641835.2 Pinus albicaulis | reverse complement strand
GCAGAGATTTTCTAGGCTTCAACAGGGACCTAGATTGAAGAATGAAGAATATTTAACAACATCTCGGCATACCTCAATCCCTCTACTTGTGGAATGTTTATGGTTTATGAATTTTTTTTACAACTATTTATGTACAAAGCCACTTAGGCTAGTGTTTCAGTTCTAGTGTGGTTAATTTTGTATCTTTTAGTACACCGTTTCCTCTCTCCTCCTTAAGGAGAGTTTAGTTTTGGATATGGTCAGGTCTCTCTATTGAGAGACTGATGTGACTGTTTGCAACTCAATTTGTAAATTCCAGCTTTTGAAGGTAATATAATTCACCCTACAAAAATAATAAACCATAAATAAAATGTTTAAATACTCACATTAAGTAAAATTTATATGAACTTTATATACATTTATATAAGGATCTAGAAAGTGTCAAAGAGAAACTTTTTGAGTACAAAATTTAAGGAAAGATTTGCACCTCCAAAGATTTTATTTCTCTTTGACCTTATTAGATCTAGAACTAAGATAGTTCTTTAATTATCTTTAAACATAATGTTTTGAAATATCACGTTTATGAATATAAATCATGGTTTAAATTTCTTTTAATATAATATGCCTAATATAATTTTTTTTCCAAAAAAAATTGTTTATAATTTTATTAATCAAAACAAAATAATATAATAGATTATATTAAATCACCTTATTATTTTTATTACTACTTTTTACTATTTCTTAATTAAACTGTAATTATATTATTTTATTATTATTATAAATTTGATTTTCATTATTATTATTATTTATTTAAAGATTCACTACAACAACTCATCTAACTTTCCACTAAAACACCTCCCCATACTAAATTACAAAAATATTATTTTATATTATTTATATAAAGAAATTAATAAAAAAATAAAAAATATATATTTCAACATCATAATTATATATAATCATATGCATTCGAAATATTAGGAAAGAATGGTATATTATAAAAGAAATCTAGCATATCTTTAATTTATATATATATATATATATATATATATATATATATATATATATATATATATATATATATATATATATATAATCTTGATTTGATTTTTTAGATGGATTTTTAGAGCTAATTTCTGAAGCTGAATTATGTAAGTAGAAAGACACTAGCTAATTTCTCAAGCTGAATTATGTAAGTAGAAGTTTTTTGAGAAAAATATATATAAAGAGTACAAGATTAAGAAGAGGAATAATTTTTTTTGAAAATAAGGTCAAAATTAATTATGAGTGATGATAATAAAATAATAATAATTTTTTTGGTGAAAATTGATTCGTAATATTATTAAAAAAATTATAATTTTTTGATAACACAACACAAAGAAATTGTATATCACGCTATTTACACAATTCAACTCCAGAAATATGAAAAATTGTGAAAATATGCATTCAAAAATTTATGATTTATTATTGGATAGAAAATGAGTGTGTATAGTTATTTAAAATATGGAATAAATTTCAAATTTAAATAATCTTGGAATAAATCATCATCTTAAAAAAATGTTGGATTTTTATTTATTTTTTTCAAATAATATTTTATAAAATAATTTCAAATATTAATTAATTTTCAAAATTTATATAGAAGTATGTTGAAAAATGGGGCAGTAGGAGTCAAAGGGGTTATTCTCAATCCCCATGGAAAAATTGAAATTGAATATAATTGGGGTTTAGGCAATTGCACAAATAATGTAGTAGAAACATCAAAGATTTGGTGGTGTTGAGAGATTTACATTTGATTATCCATCACCTTATTGATGGATCTTTGCTTAAGGATTGCAAGTTGCAAAACATTAGTAATTGAATAAGAAATCTAAAATTATTCTTCTATAATATTAGATTCTTTGATGTGTTGAGAATGAAAATTTCTGTTGTAGATAATCTCGCTAATAAAGGTGTAAAATTGGATGCAAGAGTCCAAATGAGAAATGGTATTCCTTCTCTTGCAACTATTCCTTAACAATGTTACTGTTATGCAGTGTAAATTTTGTTTATATCTACAGGTCTTTTAGAGAATTTACACCTGCAAAGACCCTATTAGGATAGTAAAATGGATAATAGATATTGAGAATAAATATATCATAAGGTTATAGGTATAGTTGGCCTCAAAGAATTTTCATTATATTCACCTACTATATAAGCTATGATCCAAGAGCACATTTTGATTTAATACAATATTTCATCATAGTTTATATATATATATATATATATATATATATATATATATATATATAATTTTTTATTTATTTATATAATTAATATAATATTGTTAGTGTTTATGATGATGATTAAGTTTAGTAAGACCTATATGGTTTACAAGGCTTTACAATGGACTAAGTTATATAGGTCTATTAGAATTTACGAAGGTACGAGGTTAATCAAAATTCTTTAACATTTTATTTCTATGCTCGAAAAGAAGTGAGAGAAGAAATTCCCAAATCACCATAGTTTGTGCTGACTTAAAAGGTAAAGAAGGTTGGTATTGTGATGAATATTTTGAAAATTAAATAGAATGTGTATAAGATGGGAAATATAAGAGAAAGTGTTTTTCAACTTCAACCCTCTTAGTATAGCACATGTGACACTCTCTTTCATCCCATGGATTTTTAGGAATTGATCATTGCCTATTTTTCAACGTGGAGCTCATGAGAATTAGCCCTTATCTTAGCAACGCTCATTTCTTCTTAACACTAGTCAAGACACAAAGATAATTTTGGTTCTAAAGTTTGGGGTTGATCACCTCCTTATAATATCTTAGTTTCTTTTTCCCTCTAACTCTTATAGCCCCATAAATTCTTCATAAATTTGGAAGCAATAATATTTTTAATAATATCCTTATTTTGCAAGATGATCTCCTCCTTTATCCCCCAATGAGCCAACTAAGCACGGACATCCTTATCATCCTCACTTGAATAGAAGGCGAGGGTTTTGGATAGATCAAGAAGAAATTTTAGGAAATCTATTGGTTTCCATGTTTCATAACTTCTTATTATACATAAGATACCTAGTATTAACCTGCTTTCAATGAGGGAAAGACTTGCTTCAATCAGGAGGATAGGATACACAATATTCCCTTTAATATTAATATTATAGGTTATAAACTGTTTTTTATCTGCTCAATCTTCCTCCACAACTCTCTAGATATACTACAACACCACACCTCGCATGTATATACAATAACGCGAATCCCGAAAGAATCAAAGGTGATTTTTTTTTCATCCCATATCCAAAGATTCGTCAATTTACAATTGTTTTCAAGCCTATAGTAAGATTTCCAATATCCACTTATTTCTTTCTCAACGTAGTTATTCCAATTGGTCTTATGATGGATGTTGATTCCCAGATATTTGTATGAAGGAACTTCCTCCAAGTAGTTTTTGTCATAAATGAAAGTATCATATGTGATATTCTTAGATTTAATTATCACGACTTTTTTCGGTATTAACATTATACCCATGTTGGAGGAGAAATCTTGGAGGGTTCTTAGTTGTTTTCCAAGATTGTAATGTATCATTTCCAAAAGAACAATAATGTTAGCATGCATGATAATAGTTATGACTATACTAGTGAGTGTGGGGCCAACACAACCTTCTTTCTCAACTTATCAATGTATATGCAAAAAAGGGTATGGTATAACAATCACTTGACTTCGATATTTCATTTAATTTATTTTGATAAAAAATTAATGGTCCTAAAATTGGAAATAACATTTTGGTATAGCCTTGTCACAACAACCCTCATCTTTAGAGGAACCATTATCTCCTAGCCTCTTTCCTTGCTTTACCCTAGGAACAACTTCAAAATCTTCTCTTAGGCCATCGAAACAACAAAAGAGCTCAATTTTATTGTTGCAAAATTCCTCTACAATGTTCCTAAGAGTAAAAATAAAGTCCACAGTTGAATGATATCTCCTAGACCCAATTTTTCCTTTAGCTCTTTTACCATGGATTTCAAGCCATACACTAATCTTATTTTTCAAAATAATTTTGTAGATCTTGGGTAAAATATGGCTAATGATAAAGGTCCTATAATTAGAGGGAATGATTTTATCTCTACTTTTAAATATAGGTGCAATGAGGCTCTATGTCCAAGGTCTAGAGAACCCTTGCTTGACTACTAAATTAAATAGCTTGCGTATGTGAAGGATGATGATTGCCATCCCATTTTAAACATTTCAACTTATTAGTTGTCAATATCCTTAGCTTTCCCGTCAACAAATGACTTAACCACAAAATCAATGTCTTCCTACGAAAATATATCATCCTATACAGGGGCATTAAAAAAAGGATTTTAAGGTAGGAATTGTAGTTCTTGAGGGGAATTAAATTATTTTTTGTAGTTTTAGGAGTTAGAATTTTCCTTCAAATCTTTCTAGGATCAAATTTAGAAAGTTGAAACAACTGCTCTTGGTTTCTATTTATATAGTACATTTTCTTCCTTCGAATAAGAGCTTTGTATGTATTTATCTTATCAAATTTTAAAATTTCTTTAAAAACATCCCTAATTATTTTTTTTAGCAATTTTACAGTCATTATCATGCCAAGGATTAGTAACTCTATTATTTCTTTTATATCACTAATAAAAAATTTGCTAAAATAAATTTTAAATAATACATATTTATTCAAAATTCCAATCCTCATAATATTATTTAATTTCTCAAATATATATATAATTTCTAAAAATAATATTTCACATTTAAAAAAGTTATATTACATTTATTATAAATAATTATTTTTATTAAACAAGTAACTCACTCAACATAGCACTAAAAAGATGTCTATATAAAAATTTTCATATTATATTATATCAATCGTTAATACACAATATTATATTATCCATGAATCATTCAATTCATATATATATATATATATATATATATATATATATATATATATATTAATTAAATAAATAAATAAATAGTTAAATTTAAATCTGAATTTCAATTATTAAAATTCTAATTAAAATCAATTAAATAACACTTAATTAAAAAAATAATATTAAATTAAAAAATAAATATATCTATTTATTAAATTAAATTAAATTTTTTATTTTATTTTTATTTTTAATTTATAATTTATAATTTACAATTTACATAGGTTGTAATATAACAATCTAGATCTATTTTAACTTTGGATCTACTAGGCACCTAGGGATCAAATCTCTTTTCACTCTAAAAGAGGTTTGCATCTCAAGAGATTTGAACTCTCTTGTTGCTTAGTTGATTCAAAGTTAAGATGGATCTAGGTTGGTTTAATTGGGCCCTTTAAATATGATATATTCTACATGAATACCATAGTTCTCATAAACCTCGAGCTAAAAAACCATTCATAATAATTTATAAAAAGTAATAAATATAATATTTTATTTTTAATTTTATGTTTTATTTTATTTTGACTGAGTTATATTGTTATAGCATATTATATTACATTACAACATCTCTACCATACTAGGCTGGAGAGCTACTTTTGGCACAATTAAATATAATCATAATTATTAATTTTATGTTTTTGAGCAGAGAGACTCATTCTATAGTCCAATACGAGGGCAACGTGTAATTCCGTCCATGTTCAACTTGGAGTTGACACATATCCCTTTTAAAATGATAATAAATATTCATTAAATAAAAAAATAATATAGGCTATAATCAAAATTAAAAACAAATATACATATTTGGTTAGTTTGACTTAAAAGTATTATTAAACATAGTCTCACTCTAACTATGTTTGCTTTATTTTTTATTGATATTGCAACCCAAGACACAGTGTTAAATTGTAGCAACAAAAGGCGTCATTTGACTTGTGCATAGTCAAATGGATAAATTTGAATTTCCACATTAGCAGGTTGAATTGAGTTGGAGTTAGTAGGAGTGACATGGCCAAGTCAATTAGTTAAGTTGGTCAATTTGAGTTTGTGGCAAGAGGTAGAGTTTTTCATGAGTTATAGTTAGTTAAACTCAGTTATGTGAGCTCTAGTCATTAATAGAGTAAGTAGGAGTTCAGTTGAGTAGTTGTAACAGTTGTTAACTCATTAATATCTTAGTTAACTAGTCAATTTACTAAAAATAGCCTTAGTCAGGCATGCAATTCGAATTGCCTAGTTGGGTAGAGAGAGAATGCATAATATTATTTATTGTTGTATATTATTGTGTACAAAGTTTGCATGTAGTAGGTGATATAATTTCCTTACTAATTGCGAAGGGAAATAGGAGGAGTAGGAGGACCAAATTTGACTAAGTATTTTCCAAAGTAGACTTAGGATGACGAGATCAATATTGTAGTGCAGGTTGAACTTCAATGATTGAAGTTGTCATTTTAATATATATCTATATTCTCATATGATATCATACAAACATATGATGTGTTTTTCCTAGTTGGGTGCCCGAGTAAAAATATTGTGTTCATTGTGATTGAATGATTGCATGTGTTTTTATTGTATGTTTTATTTTCTGTGGATTTAGTAGAAGAAATTTGTGTCAATTGATTTCAGTCTTATTTAATTAACATCTGAATATTTCAATTTATTTCTACATGGTATTAGATCTATTGAAAACTGCATAGAAACCAGGTTCCTAGTCATCTCTCAAGGAAATTTTGAACAATAGATTTGTGGTGCAGGTATTTCTTCAGTGCAGGAACAATGTCCTTCTATGGGTTGAGGCTTGAGTATGCATTGGAGGGAACTTCAAATTTCGTTTCTTGGAAAGACAATATGGTAGTTGTGTTGGATGTTAATGGAGTATTGAAGTACACACAAACTGATATCCTAAAACTGGCAGCATCAGATGCACAATAATTGGCTAAATGGAAGAAAAATATAACGAAATCTAGGAGGACTATCCTGGAGGGAATCAAAGACTGTGGTTTCGAGTTTGCATGGCAAGAAAATTTCTTGTGCAATGTGGAAAACCCTCACAAAGTTATTCAAAAGCGACAATGATTCCAGAAAATTAGCATTGGAAGATAAGCTCAGAATATTCAAATATAGAAAAATGAAACGATTATTCAATACCTATCCAGATTCACTCCATTAGAGAAATTTTGAGGTATAAAATGGGTTTCATAAGGAATATTATAGAATAATAGTTGAAATAATAAAATAAGATTAGATTACATCATCAAATTTTAGAGGGAAAAAAAAAAAACTATTTTTTTAAAACTTGTATTTTCAACTTATCTCCCTGCGATTTTACTCAAATTTTGAGTAGGAACATGTGTTCGATGCATAATTTAATTCCGATTCCAAATATTACCCATGTTGCATAATGCCAATGGACCCTACTACACGAAAAATGAAAAATACATTAAAAATGTGTTTTCAATCACATTTTTAATGTATTTATCATTTTTCGTGTAGCAGGGTCCATCAAAAGTATGCAACATGGGTAATCATTGGCCAAGAAATTAAATTATGTATCCAATGAGTGTTCCCGCTCAAAATTTGAGTAAAATGGTAGGGATATAAGTTGAAAATGTAGTTTTTTTAATTTTTTAATCTTTTTTTACTTTTTTACTCCAAAAATGGTGAATGATCCTGCATGGTTTACATCATCATTTTGAATCCTATTGGTTCTTATAAAGTTGATTTTTTGTTGTAAATTTTGTTTTGAGACCTATTTTAGACCTCAAAATTTCTTTAATGAGGTTAGAGATGAGTTTGAAGGAGTAGGAGAGACTGTGCCACCATCTAACCTTGTAAGCTTAAACTCCTTGGCGTTCTGAAGTCCTGGCACAACTATTAGGATTTAGTTAATGGAAGAGACAAGCTCCAAAATTGGGAGAGACGTTGGTATGCTTTGGTGTAGGAGGAAATTACAAGAAACAAGAGGAGATGCTCTCACATCACAATTCAAGTTGGATTTCACCCTAATTTCTTGCATGGCTCGCACAGTAAGAGGGAGTGAGTGGTACCTAGACTTGGTGCTTCATTTCATATGAAAATAAATAAGGAGTTATTCAACAACTTGGACAAGAAGGACCTACAATTACACATAAACATTGGATATGATGGGAGGTATAATACCAAACAGATTGCCATTGTCACCTTTAAGAGGGAGTCAGGCTCTCATCTTCACCTAAAGGATGTAATGTATGTTCCTAGTCTGAAGAAAAATTTAGTTTTTGTAGTTGTACTTGAAGACCATGGATATGATGTGGTTTTCAGTAAAGGGAAAGTTTATATGAAGCATGTTACTACTGGAAAATTAAAATAAATTGGTGTACAATTTAAAAATCTCTACATGCTAGAGGTAGGTTTCACAATGCATGCAACTATACCTCCATGAGTGAGGTGGGGCGATGTAGATCCTTAGTCCCATAGTTGCAACGATTTGGGTAGGGTCCATAGGAAAGAAAAAATAGTTCCAATATACTCTTCTCATAGATCATTACCCTTTCTACAAGGACCCAAAAAATTCAGTAGCATAAGGATCAATGTCAGTTGATGCAGTTAGATATTTAACGACACTTGTAGAGGCTAGTAGCAGTCAGATACTCAGGAGATAGTTGCAACTCAAAGATACAAATGATTCCGTGTTTTTTATTCTCTTAGTTGCAGTTGTTACAATAGAAACAAAAACAATGTGAGGGAGTGTTAGTTGTGTTACAACACATTCCTCCACAAGAGAATGATTGGGGTTCATCAGAACCATATTCTTGCTAAAAGGGAGTGTTAAATTGTAGAAAGAAAAGGCTTCATTTGACTTGTTCCTTAGTCAAATGGAGAAATTAAAATTTCCACATTAGCTAGATGACTTTAGTTGTTGTTAGCAGGAGTGACATGGCTAAGTCACTTATTTAATTTAGTTAATTTGTGTTTGTGGACAATAAGTAGAGTTGTGCATCAGTTGATTGCTAAGATTTAGCAATCTAATGGATTTATCATTAGTGAAACTTAATTATCTGAGCTCTAGTCATGAATAGAGTCATTAGGAGTTCAGTTATGTAGTTGTAACTGTTGTTAACTTACTAATCTCTTAGTTAAATAGTCAATTTCCTAAAAATAGCCCTAGTCATGCATGAAATTCAAATTTCCAATTTGAGTGAAGGGAAAAGGCATAATTGTGTTTATTGTTGTATATTGTTGAGTGTGCATAGTTTGCATGTAGTAGGTGAGCTAATTTCCTCAGCAATTGTGCAAGGAAATAGAATCCTCCTATTCTATAGGATCAAGGATTGCACAAGGAAATAAGAGGAGGAGAAGGCCTAGATTTGGCTAAGTATTTTCTAGAGTAGACTCACTATAACAACCCTGGTGAAAATTCCATGTAATAAAGTTAAAAATAATAACCATGACTGATGCGAAACTTATTCCAAGCTTAATGTTGGGAAAAAAGTCCTAGTGGGTGTTAATTTGGTTTATTATGGCTAAAGGAAATTGGCAAAGGCAATGACAAAGGCTTTGGAAAGGAAAAATGGCATTTTTGGCACATTTATTTATGAAAATACTAGAAATTGGGAGAAAAGGGAGATGAAAGGTCACAGGTTGCACGTGAGGAGGAAAATGAAGGAAAATAATGGAAAACTGAAGAAAATAGAGGCCTCTTCTATAAAAAGGCTTTTGAGGATTAGTTGGTACCTTTTTCCAGTGCATTTTTTGGAGCTCTCTCATTATTCTCTCCCTCTCTCTCTCTCTCTCTCTCTCTCACTCTTGGACACTTAGATTTTCTTGGCACATTTTGGCATTGGACCAAGAAAGGAAATAAAGTTGGAAGAAGGAGGAAACACGCAAGGAGGTACAGAATCAAGTAGCTACAACAAGATTATTGGAAGGTATCAATTTTCATGTGTGTTTTCCTTGCTATATCTCACATGCATGGTATTGCATGTGGTTATTTTTTTACTTGGCATGAGTTTTTCTTGGTGTGACAGTGTTTTCAGCCTAGAATTTCCATCTCCATATAGCCATGGTGTTGTAGAGTTCTCATTTTTGGTTTAGCTGGATTGTCAGATGGATTCGAAGCTGAGTGGGGTGGATATCCAAATTGGTATAACACATGTCCTTGTAACCCCTGAGATAGACTGTGGGTTGCGGTAAATATGGATAGTGTGTTTCCTCGAAAGGCCTAAGAATTCTCGATTGGTGAATGGCAAGATATATGGAAAATACTAGAGGTGGTTTTCTCTCCATCAGACCTAGGAATCCTGGGTTTGGAATATACAGTAAAGCCTGAAGAGTATGTCTCGATTTAGGGCCTAGTGACCCTTGATTCAGAACCATGTGGTAAAGCCTGAGAGACTAGGATACAGGAAAATTCCTCATGGTTTAGGTTGAGATAATCCGTTGATATCCATGCCTGTGCTAGCCTAGTGATCGGGTGTAGATCACGGTAAAGCTAGTTATTACATGTTTGTGTTGTCATAGTAATTCAGGATGGATCACGGTAAAACCTGATTTCTATTGATGAGGATGAGGTGGTTTAGCCTCGGGATGCCCTAGTTGGTTCTTTCGGTTTGAGTCCCACATTCGTGCTTGGAATATGGCACAGGGGTGATTGGCTGAAGAGAGATTTGGCTCATCTAATCTATGGTCATGTGGAACATGGAAGTCCCATCTCTAGTTGGATTTTACATTCAGTAATGAAGAAATAATTCCTTTGGTATTTGGTATAAATTTGGATTCTATCATTGTTGTATCCACTGTATTTCTATTGTTATTATGCTGGTTATAAGCATGTATTTTATCGGTGATGATGTATGGCTCTCTCCATGTTTTTAATTTTAAATGAATTCAAAATGTATCTATGGTAAAATAGATTGTATTGCAGCTGATGAAGTAAGGGATCAATGCTTATTAGCTATTCTCAGATAAGTATGAAACCCCTATGCTTAAAATTTTTGTTTACACCTGTAGATCCAATGTTTGTGACATGTTTTACAAAATTATTTTCATGGCTAGCAGGGGTCTGGTTGAGTACTTGATGATGTTTGCTTCTACATCATTGTCCTTTTATTATATATAATCCCTTAAGTTTTCATGAAGTTATGGGCAGTGACCTGGGCTCTGGGCCTGAAAAGGTGGCTCAAATCCCAGAGCCACATGCACAAAAATGAGCATTTGGGGTCCTATCTGCTGGCATGTAGTGTCAAGCCTACGACTATAGCATCCTGGCTGCCGACATTCAGTGTTACACCTGCGTATGGCTCAAAGAGGCCAAAAGTTCAGTGTAACCCAAGGGTAATAGGCCTGGAAGTTTGGGTTAGCTCCTGGGGGTTTCATTGATGATGTACAAGGTTTGTATGTTGCGTTTTCCATCGGTTCCACTTCCTTAAGGTCACATAGGAGGTTGAATCTCATTATAGAACCCTCTCTTTACATTTTTACCTCGGTTGGCCGGTTGATTGGATAGATGTGGGAAGGGGGTGTTACAGAGTGGTATCAAAACATGGTTCAACCCTTGGACCTTGGATTGGATGAGCGGTGTGTTGGTCGTGATTTTATGTTGGTTGCATATGTGTTTCTTATACCTATGGTGTATGCTTTTGTTGCATTCGTGTTGTGTTGGCCATGGTGGCAGTGATGTCGCCATGGAAGCACTGATGGTGTTGTTTGTTGGGAAAATACTGAGAGGGGGGGGGTGAATCAGTATTTACTGCATATTCAAAACTTTTTACTTTTTCATTCCTTAAAACCCATACGCTACTTTCCTTCAGTAAACTAGTGTATATACGCGGATCCCCTTTATGAAACTAGCGTATACACAGAGATCTAGATCTGTCATTAAATCTTCACTTATATTATTTCATCATTCATTCATCAGATGTTCATTAAACAGTAAACATGTGCAGTAAGAACAGAATAAACCATCACACAAAGAATCACACATGAACACCAGGATTTTTAGGTGGAAACCCAAATCGGGAGAAAACCACCGCTGCAGTTGCTCAGCCTTCAATATTTTATTATAGATAAAACATCTTACAACATATGTGCTGGCGCAGACTTGACCAGCACGCAGGCACCCACCTGCGCTCGTTTACCAGCCTCTCCTGGAAGGGAGCTCCAACCCCCTGACTCGTTTACCAGCCTCTCCTGAAAGGGAGCTACGACCCCCCGATCTCGTTTACCAGCCTCACCTGGAAGGGAGCTACGACCCCCTGACTGAAGGCTACAACCCTCAGCACCACCTTGGACCACGTTTCATCAATTTTCACACTGGATCCAACAACTTCAATAGAACACAACTTGCAGGCCACGTTTCATCATATTTTCAGATTGGACCCTTTCCATACTTTTAAGCACAAACATACATCACCAACAGATACTTATCAACACAGATCAGATAGCAGAAACACAGCAGAACAGATCAGATATTTCATACCCTTTGCTTCAGCAAACCCTAGTTTGCATACGTGCTTTCACTTCACTGATGTCGCGTATATACGCGCTTCCGTCCACACAAACCAGCGTATACCTCAGTGTATATTTTATTGCGCATACGCGCTTTCTTTTCGCTGAAGCCGCGTATATACGCGCTTCCTCCGCGGCGAAGTAGCGTATAGATATTCAATCATTACAGAGCAGCATACTTCATCAGATCAGATATTCAGTTCAGATCTAACCCTTTACTTCAGACAGATGTTCGCCTAGATGTTCGCCTCATCACAGATCTAGGCCTTCCATAAACAGATCTAGCAAATACAAGTACATTTCAGATCTAGAAGTCCCGCTTCATCATTTCTTCATAAGCGTATCATAGATTCAGATCTATCAACAAACTTTTACCCTTTCCATACAGATATACTTCATAGAGAAGTATTCATTCAGGTTCAGATATCTTGCTCTCACACTCATGTTTTGCACAATGAATTTCTTCTCCTTATATAGGTTTATCCTTTTTCAATACCATGAGCCCCTTTTTCAATACCATGGGCCAAAGCAATACCATGAGCCCAAAACTACCTGGACGGGGTCAATTAGGCGGATCATTACCCAATACAATGAGTCAATACCATGGTGGTTACCCTTGGTTTTGCACTTTTTGAGTGCTTTAGCCCATACGCGACTTGGAACGTTCCTTTCCGCGTGCATACGCGACTTCCCCTAGGCAAATCCGCGTATACAAAGAGACATACTCTTTTCATCATATTTTGAGCACATTCTGAATTCCTTTCTTCATTGTCTTTTGTACATACTGTAGATACATCATATTTTCTTCATCAGGAACATATTCTCTCAAGCACAACTTCATTAAGTAAGTTGTCTTTCAAGGACAACACTCAGCATCATATTGTCAACAAACATCATATCACATCAGATATACATCATTTACCAAGTCCATCCAGTCAAGAATAACTTCATCAGGTGGATTGCCATCAAGGACAACACATGTCAACAGTCAAATGTCTTCATCTTCATTCAGTGGGTTGCCATCAAGGACAACATCCTGCATCATATTTCCAACATTGTTCATGATTATGTATTGTGCATGAAAAATTTCTTACATATTGTTACATGTTTTATATGCATTTCTTATTTATGCTAGGTCAAATATTGGTCATGCTTGTGTGTTTTCCATGGATGCTTGCTTGTGTGATTGATGAGCTCCATCATTAAACATATTTGGAGGGTTTAATGGTCACCTTTTTGCCTTATTAGATCTCTTTTTCTTGCATTTTTATTATTATTTTTTTTTATGATGCTAGTATAGGTGGTGATTAAGGCTAACATACTCTGAGCGCCTAATATGAGGTTGAGTGTAGAAAATCATGAATTATTAGCATTTTTATAAGGATTTTATCATGAAGACTTGGAGGAGACAGTAAGGAGAAATTATAGGAGGATTGTCTACCCTCCTTAACTCTCAAAGGAAGCCAAAGGATCTTAAATATTCTCTCCAAAAATTTGAAATCCAAATGCAGTAAAAGGATCCCCAAGGATTCTCTCTAGCAATTCGAATTCCAAACGCAGCCAAAGGATCCCCAAGGATTCTCTCCAACAATTCGAATTCCAGAGGCAGACAAGAAACTCAAAGAGGAGTGCACTCAATCTTTGTTTACTTGGATTCAAGTGGACTCAACCACTATTTTCTAGGGAGTTGTTGGTAGCTACCTTGTAGAATAAAGAGAGCAAAGCTAGAGCTAGGAAGGGTTAGAACTTTGTTGCAAGCTATTGGGATTTTTACTATTTTACTTAGTGATCAAACTTTTAGAAATTTATGAGGATATTCTTCTATGAAATGAGCATACTGATTTCATTTTACATATTTAAGTTTCAGAGAGCTAGGCTCGTGAGTTAGGGCCCAATCCATGTGCCTCAACCTTTTTGTTGTATTTTTTCTCTGCTTTTTGTCATTTCATTAGTTACGCTTCCTATAGTTTCGTTTATGTTTCTTTTTTGTTTACTTTTGCTTTCAGTGTGCCGCTGTAGGTTTCATTTTCTTGTGAGTAATAGAGTAGAGGAGAAAAAAAAATAAACTGCAGATCAAGACCCCCTTTTCATCTATGTTAATAGAGCTCGAGGAGGGTGAACCTTTCCACAGACCCAAAAACTGATTTCTATTCACTGTTTCTGAGATTAAAAGTAGAATTACATTACCATTTTTCAGTCTCCCTTTGCACTACATTTTTACGCATTTGTATGTTTATTTGCGGATACTTTAGCAGGTTGATTGCAGGAATTATTGCTAAAACCCTAGAGCAGCTCCATGGCACCTTCCCGGTTCATTTTCCATATCTGTCTTCACGGACTGAACACTGTTTTTACACTTCCATTTCCCTCCTTTTCCTCTTATTTGCAACTGCTGCACCCACCTTTTATTCCCAAAAACATTTAAAATATCCAACCTGCCTTATTCCTTTGCTTTCATCAGTCATGACCACCACACCTTTTTTTAACGCAAAACGCTAGAAAAACCATCAAAGTTGGACCTCCACCTTTTCTCCTCGAAACTCCCACTCACCTACTATGCTCATCGCAAATCGCAGATTTCTTGCGTTCTTTGTTCATGCTCTGTGATTCCAAGCCCAGTTGCGATATTCTTCCCATGCTCCTTTGCCACGTTATCCTTTTCGCAATCACACTTCGCATCTTTTCCCTTTTCCCTTTATGACTTAACAATATTTTTTGCCGATTGTGATATTGTTATCGCAATCCGCCTTTCCTCCTCGAAATTTCGACTATCGCGTTTTACACTTTGCACTCTCCTCCTAATTGCACTATCGCTTCTCTGCGAACCTTGCGATATTGTGAAATCGTAAATCACAATTTCTATTGGTTTCCTTTAAGACTTACCACTCCAACGCCGATTGCGATAACTCCGTTGCATCTCACATCACACTTTGCATCTTTTTCCCTTTTCCTTTAAGACTTACCGCTTCTTTTTGCTGAATGCGATATTTTCATACCCTGCCACCGGTCCTACCGCCACTTCACCCATTTCATTTCGCACTTCAGAAAAATTTCCCTATTTCATTTCACAAATTTCAGCCTTACCGCAATCGCATTTCGCATTTTGCAACTTTTCCCCTTTTCCTTGAAGACTTACTGCTCCAAACGCTGATTGCGATATCGCTCTGTACTCCCTCTTACCGCAATCACATTTCGCACTTCACAACCTTTCCCCTTTTCCTTTAACACTCCCTGCTGCAAACGCCGATTGTGATATCGCTCCGTACTCCACCACCAACCCCACTGCCATGTCATCAAACTCATCGCAAATCGCAGATCACACTTTTTATTTTGTTCCTGTTAACCTTTACCGCTCCAAACGTCGATTTTGATCACCCTCCATCAAAACTCTGGGAGTTGCAACACTCTTGGTGCAATACCAAGGCTCACCACTTTTTGGCACTGTTGTCGGGGAGGTGTCTAGTAGATGTTTTGATTTTGTTTTAGCATTCTATTATGCTTTCCCTTTTCATGTTGTTTCCAAAATATTGAAAAATACAAAAGGATTTTATTTTCATGCCTCGTAGGAGTATGAATACTAAAAAAAAATCTTACCTAAAACCCCCACATCACCTCCTAGCCACTCTTCACTCTTCTTCAGTGGCAGTGAGATTGAACCCCCTATAGGAGACACTTCTGAATATTTTGAGGATCCTATTGGCGAAGAAGAAGAAGAACTTGTTTCAACTGAGGGACCTGCTTCACCTATCTTAACCATGGTTGGGATCCAGAGAGCCTTTCCCATAAGAGAGGCAGATGGGGAAACTAAGATGAAAAACATTAGCCCCTCAGCTCTTCCAAACTTTCATGGAATTACCTCTGAGGACCCTGACACATTTATGTTTGAATTTTCTATTGTTTGTAGGACTTATGACTACACCTCTGATGATCAGAAGTTGAAGCTATTCCCATCCACCCTTAAGGATGCAACCTTGCGCTGGTTCATGGGTCTGCCCAAAAGACTATGAAGAGAGGTTTCAATTAAACTATAAGAGAGCCGACTGTACTCTTGATCCTGCATCACTTAAACTTGTACTTCTTCGAGGGATTAGTGAAGAGGTTATAGAAACCTTGAATATGCTATAAGGAGGAGATATCTACCAACTGCCTATTGAAACAATCAAAACTGTCTTCCAGAACCATTCTAGGGCATTTTGGAAGACAAACAAAGCTGACCAAACCACATCCAATACCCCTTCCTCTTCCACCTTCATAAAAAATGATATTATAAACATGCTAGAGGACTTCAAGAGTGACATGCTGCACATCGTTTCTTTGCAAATGGACACAATTCAGGTCAAAAGGAAGCAAGACGAAGCAGAGAGAGCCCTAGCCATATTTTGTCCTAGATGTACTAGGAAGCACCCAATAAATGAATGTCCACTAAATGTCATAGAGGTTTGCTTAGTCTCTGAGGAGAATCATGCCATAAAAAAGTGTCCCTGCTTACCTGGACTAAAATTTGTATATCAAGGTGGGGAAGCAATGCCAGAGCAACTCTGTTTCATCAACTAGAGAAGGCCTCAAGGCCCTTGGTCATATCAACAAGGTATGCAAGGTGCACCTTACTCTTACTATCACAACAATCAAAGTGCACCCATACAACCTTGGTACACTCCCACTCCTCCATCCTGGTCTACACCTCCTAGTTGGACTTACAACCCTTCATATCATCCTCAACCATTAAACCAACCATTTCAATAGTATGTTCCACAACAACCTCAGTGGAACAATCCATCCCAAGGGTGGAGGCCTCAACAAAATCAACCACCTACTCTAATGCCTCCACCCCAACCTCAACCTCATCTTACTCATGCTGCTCCACCTAGGCTACCTATACCTGCACAACCCAACCCAAACCTAAACAACAGAGAGGCACAACAGGCTCCCAGTGGAGAAACATCCTATCCATCTTATGCTGTGGAGATACAGGAGGTTAATCTCAGGTCGGGAAGAGTAATCCTAGACAACCATCCTCCATATCCACTTGTAGAGGTTGAGGAGGAAAATGAGGAAGGTAACACTCAGATCCAATAGCCTCCTTTTCTTGAGCACTTGATCCACCCTAGTTAGCACACCCCAGAGGAGACTGAATTCCTGGGAGAATTGGAAAATTTGTGTGTAAAGATAACACTTCTCCAGGCCATTAAGGTTGTCCCTATCTACCATAGGCTCATCAAAGAAAAGTGTGTCAAGAAACCTGGGAAAAGGAAGAGAGATACCCCCACCATTAATGTGGTAGGAATGTTGGGGAAAGTGATATTTCCAAAGTACCTGGACCCTGGTAGTCTGGTTGTGATGTGAATTTAGATGGTGTCATAGTCCCCAACACTTTGATTGATCTAGGGGCTGCCACCAATATCATGACCAAGGAAACTATGTTTAAACTTCATCTCCAAGGGAATTTGAGGAAAACCACAACAGTTCTTCAACTTGCAGATCAGTCCACAGTAACTTCGGAAGGAATTTTTGAGGATGTTATGGTTACCATTGACTCTTGGGAGTATCCTACAGATTTCCTGGTCCTGTAACCAAGGGCCAAGTTTAATGGTTATCCCCTCATCTTAGGGAGACCTTGGTTAGCCACTGCGGATGCTTATATTAGTTGTCGGTCCGGAAACATGACTATCAAAAAGGGGCCTTTGTGTAAACAACTAGTGTTATATCCTTCAGCCCAGCCTTCCATTGATTATGATCTCCCTACATGGTTGGAGGATGAAGAATATGAGTTATATAACACTTCCCCTTTGTGTACCATAAATGCTATTCTTAGAGGGGGGCAGCTTGATGAAGATGAACTCATTGACCATGCCATTCAAAACCAATCCTCCACTAACATTCCTCTCAAATATTTTGAAAGCCAACAATGGATGGAAATGCACTAAGTTGATTCAACATCTGAATCCACCAAGGCTATTGAGTTTGGCCCATCCAGATCTCTGAAAATCTACCCAAAACTCTCAAATAAAGAAGAGAAGCAGCAATGCTAGCTTTTGAAAGAAAATCTTGAAGAATTTGCTTGGGATTACAAGGACATGAAAGGGGTGCATCCTTCATTGTGAAAATTGTTGATCAATGGTTGTCATTGATGTCAACCCAAGCAGCACTAGGGGCTACCCCAATCTTGCATGGAAATTTTGACCTACGAAATTACTATATTCTGGGTCAAGAATATCTTTGAAGGCTTCTACTTGTCTAGATTTTTCTGTTGATTTATGGCACGCCATGTAATTCTTCACGGTTTGAGAGATATTCATGTTTGAAGTTTGTAACCCCAGTTAGTGGGCTAAAACCCCATGGGGTTGTGGCATGGGTCATTGAAAAGAAAATAATTAATAATTTTTAAGCTCCTAAAATCCCTCCCATGTTCACTTGTTGAAGCCCCTCTCAACCTAAGCATTTATATAAATTGTGATCCTCATATCCTCCTTATGTAGGGATTTTTCTACCTGAAAAAGGTCATCGTGGAATTTTCACTCGAAATTTTTTTCTATGAAGGTTTAGAAGCTGAAATTTTTAGGAGGAAAATCCGAAATCCCGAGGAATCTCCTGTAAAAAGTTTAGATCAAGTTGCGCAATATTTTCGGAGATATGATCTGTGGAAGTTAGTGTTTTTGAAGGCTCCTGAACTTCATTTTAAATAAGTGACCTTGGGAAAATCGTCATAAATCTCTCTCTGAGTATCAAATTGGAATTATGTAAAAAGTGTTAGATAGTGCATGGACTGTAGTTTTTTCTGTATCAATTTCAGAGCTGAATGAAGAAACAATGACACATGGCACACCGTACAAGTTCGCTCTACTGAACCAGTCCATAATTAGGTCATTGTGAGAGATTGGGCATAACTCTCCCTTGAAGAATCCAAATTGGGTCAGACCTATGGCATTAGAAATAAGACTTAGAGGAATACTACAGAACCAAAAATCACATATTGGGGATCTGAAATAACAAAGATACACCAGATTCAATATCGAGCTCCTAGAAGGCAAGAAAAATCTAGATCATGTGTTGTCAAGGGCTGCAAAGGACCAGACTTTCTAGGGCAGAAAAGCAAAGCAAGGTGCAGAAGAGGGTAGCATGACAAGAGCAGAAATCAAGGTGCAGAACAATAGCAATAATTTCATCACATGAAGACTTCAAGTGGGCAGCACTGCATACAGTCACTATAAAGGTATCATTGTACTAATTCATTGTAAATACATCATTGTAAAAATTGCACTAGTGTCTATCTGCCAAGAGTTGAAGAGGCAATGTCAGGAGGTCTAGGATCATCATTAGGTGGTTGTGTCATAGTTGGGGTTATGGTCTAGTGTGTCTTCTTCTTCTACATCATTCTATATCATTGTAAAGTGGACCATTTTCCCTGGTACGGAAGTCCATTCTTCTTTTATTCTTCTATAGGGTGGTAGGGTGGTGCTAGGTGCATGAAGTCACCAACAGGTTGAAGCTTGTGAAAATCTCGTGGTGGCAGGGTGTTTCTAGGGTGAGTTGTAGTCATTGGGTGTTGGGGCATCCGTCTGCTTGACTACCGAAGAATCTCTGAGCGTCCATCCAAGCAACCGGAGAAGAATGCTTTTCTAGATTCTAGGAAGTTGGAGCTTTATTTTCAATTGGAGTTGAATATTAAAGAATTATTAGAAAAGAATTCAGGTGGTTTTTGTTCCGAACACGGTTTAGACCTTAAAAACTGTGTGCATTTAGGTTCCTTTTTTTTTACTACTATCATTGTCCAAACACTGATAATAATTGAAGATTAACTAATGCTCTAATTGAAAGGAATAATGGTTCATCCCCCCTCTCAGTATTTCCAACAAAAACATCATATTTACATCAAAGAAGGATGCAAGCCCATTAGACAACCCCAAAGAAGGATGAACCCGGCTCTGAAGGAAATAGTCAAAGAAGAGTTGCAGAAACTATTGGATGCAGGGTTAATATATCCTATATCCGACAGTGAGTGGGTATCTCCTCTTGTCCTAGTCCCAAAGAAGAATGGGAAGTGGAAAATTTGTGTTGACTATCGATAACTTAACAAAGCAACCAAGAAAGACCATTTCCCTTTTCCCTTTGTAGACCAAGTCCTCGATGGCCTTGTGGGGAACAAGTTATTTTCCTTCTTAGATGGGTTCAGTGGGTACAATCAGATTCAAATCAGCCCTGAAGACCAGGATAAGACTACTTTCACCTACCCTTGGGGTACCTTCGCTTATAGAGTCCTAACCTTTGGGTTGCGCAATGCCCCAGCTACCTTCCAAAGAGCTGTCCTGATCATATTTTCTGAGTTAGTCCATGACTCTGTCGAAATCTACATGGATGATTTCACACCATATGGGAATGACTTCCAGGAAGCTCTCTCCAATTTGGGTAAAGTACTAAGAAGGTGCATTGAGATGCATCTCTCCTTGAGCCTAGAAAAGTGTGAATTCCTGCAGAAAGTAGGGGTTGTATTAGGACACTCCATATATAAAGCAGGAATATAGGTAGACCCAAACAAAATCACTATCATCAAAAGGGTACTTGCTCCTCAAAAGTAGAAATATGTTAGGAGTTTCTTAGGCTTAGCTGGTTACTATAGAAGGCTCAGCAAAGATTTCAGCAAGATGGCTTCGCCATTATTTGGGTTATTGGCCAAGGATTCTGAGTTTATTTGGTCTGGTCCTTATTAAGAGGCTTTCGATCTCATTAAGGGAAAGTTGACTACTACCCTCATCCTCCGAGTTCCAAATTGGATTATGTCTTTCCACATCCACACTGATGCATCCGACAAAGTTGTAGGGGAAGCATTAGGACAATTAGAGTACAAAATACCTTATGCCATTTATTTCATTAGCAAGAACTTGTCCAAGGTCGAGCTGAATTAGAATGTTACTGAGAAGGATATGTTAGCCATTGTCCATACTTTGAACAAATTCAGGCATTATGTAATTGGATATCAGACCTTTGTTCATACTGACCATGTAGCCATCAAGTATTTAATGAACAACCCGGATGTTAATGCTAGGATAATTATATGGTTGTTACTTTTGTAGAAATTTGATCTGACTATTGTTGATAAACTTGGAAAGGAGAATGTTGTTGTAGATTTTTTGTCCAAGTTAGCTCTCCCTGTAGGTGAATAAGGAATGGTGGATGACCAATTTCCATATGAGCATCTATTTTCTATATCAACACTCTCACCATGGTTTTCTGATATAGCCAACTATTTGGTTGCTGGGAGACTCCCTCCTAATCTTTCATTCAGGGAGAGGAGCAGAATCATCAGAAAAATTTCCCCTTTCACATGGATTGGGGGAAACCTTTTCAAGCTAGGCCCTGATCAAATCCTAAGGAGATGTATGAGGGAGGAAGAAGTTGTTTATATCCTCTCTGCATGTCATGACAACCCCTGTGGAGGCCACTTTGTTGCAAAGAGAACTGCTTACAAATATTTACAGGCAAGATACTATTGGCCCACCCTTCACCAAGATTCCAGAAGATACACTAGGAGGTGTGACCAGTGCCAAAGGATGGGGAAACCCATGCAAAGAGATGAGATGCCTTTGCACCTTCAGGTGGCTCTTGAGCCATTTGAAAAGTGGGGCATGGAATTTGTTGGACCTATCGATACACCATCCGGACAAAAGAAGTATATCATAGTTTGCACCAATTACCTAAAAAAGTGGGCTTAAACTAAAGCAGTGAAGGTAGAAACTGAGGATAAAGTAGCATAATTTCTGAGGGAGAATGTGTTTTACAAGTTTGGGTTCCCCAGAGAAATAATCACTGGTCAGGGATCACAATTCACCTCTCATCTCATTGAGAATATTTTTGAGGAAGCACAAGATTAAGCATAGAACTTCTACTGCCTATCACCCTCACACAAATGGCCAAGTAGAAGTAACTAACAGATATTTATAGAGCATCCTCACCAATTTTGTGAGCAGCAGCATAAAATATTGGGTAGACAGATTGGTAGAAGCTACTTGGGCCTACAACACTACTTGGAAGACAACAACAAGATTCACTCCTTATGAACTAGTCTATGGTAAGAAGGCTCTACTTCAGTTGATTTTGAATTCAATACTTTAAGAATGTGTTGAGGCCTCGAAATTCGCTGCAACAACATGGGGGATAACCACTCGGTCTGGATCTTAAAGCAGTTCCTTTTCCGTTTGCAATGGTGGCTCCGACTAGTTTAACTAGGTCTAGTTACCTTCTCTCAATCTCAATTGAATTAAAATATGACTTTTATCTATCAATGGGAAAGAGTCATCAGATCATTTCTCTTGCCAATCGGACAAGAAAAGTGATCCTTAAGCTAATTTGGGCTTAGCCAAGCCACAATTAAAGTTTTTCCTCTTTGAGAAGAGGACTTTTTTAGGATGTAGAATTTAATCTAAATGCAATATTATTCTAAGATGCAAGAAAAAGAAAAATTTTTGATCCTATCTCAATTAGGCAGATATAGATCTATCCCAACTAAGAGCAAGATGTTTTAAAATAATTGAGATTTAAATATGTTTGTTTTAAATGATTATCAAGCTAACGAAATAGTTCAATTAACTGACATTGTGAATACCAAACACATTCTTTCTAGAGACCTCTTGACTGAAATAATAAATCAACGATACTCAGGACGTAGTTCTCAAAATGATATTGATCATTTAATCAATAACTTAAATAATTAAACAATAACATGAGGAAATAGTTCACAACATATCACTTATTCAATAAATCAGTTTTATATGACAGATTTCTGAGTAAATAGTTACTCAGAAATTAGAATTTAACCCATAAGAGTAGAGACAAATAATAACATAAATTGAGGTAAATTACTCATACCGACAGAAGTGCACAAGTATGCGAGTAAATTGACACATTCCTGTTATCATAAAATGAAACCATAATTTTAAATAATAGTATTATAAATACCAATTTATTAAGTCCATTTCTCCAGCTCTGGTTTCTAATAGTATTTTACAATGCCTGAACTTCTACTTTCAAAATCAGAGCTACAATAGTGCAAGACTCTATTCATTATACATAACTCAGAATGTAAAAGAAAAACCTCAATAATCTCCAGATTTGAGATTCCTCTCCTCTCACCCTACACCTCTAAATCCTCTAGACAATAGTGCCATCAAGAATTCTAGAATTGTAGAAGAGAGAAGCCCCTTTCTACATTTTGCAATCTGCTATTTATAATATCTGCAAAGGAATTATTCATAGGAATTTTTATTGAAGAGTGGTTTTTCTCAATCAATTTTTATTCGTTCAAATCATATTATTCAATTGTTGGATCTTTCTCATTGATTGAGATCTTCTTCTTCTCATCTCTTCAATTGTTTTCCTACAAAAACAAATCAACACAAAATTAAAATGTAAAAATAAAATCAAAATGAAAAATCTAGAAATTAAAATATTTCCAATCAGAAAAACTTAATTAAATAAATAATTTAAAAATGAAATATAAGCTTTATTTTGATTTATGTTCTGATCTAATTGTCCAAGGAGAACATAGACGAATGAATCTGCACTCATAAGAAGTTGTGGCAAATTAAAATGCAGAAAATAAAACTCAGAAAAATTATTTTGTTAAAAATTCGGAGCATGATCTTCTGCTGAGTTTTAGACCCAATAAATGATCAAATATGGAAATAAAACAACTTCAAAAATGATCTCCATGATTTTATCTATCTAATGAGCCATCCTGGGCCTCATTTGGCCAAGTAAAATTCCATTTATGAGCTTCCAAAGTTGATATATTAAAATTTCCAGAATTCTGGAATTTCTGTTACTTGGGCTAAAAATCAGAATTTTTTAATTAATTTCTAATCCTAAATTAGATTACAATATTTAATTAATTAATGCTAATTAATTACAATTATGTTATTAATATTAATTTATTATAAACAGAAATTAATTGATAAAAATAAATGATTTAAAATTTATTTAAAATATAAATATATTATATTAATATTATAATTTATTTATATTAAAATTATAATAGAATATTATAATTAAAATATAAAAATTATAATAAAAATATAATATTTATTATATATTAAATAATTAAAAACCAAAAATTCACATGAGAGAGGGAGAGGAGGACTGGAGAGAGAGAGGTGAGTAAGAGTATGGAGGGATAAGGAGTGTTAATGGAGGATAGAGTTAGGTGGAGGAATAAGTGGAGGGTGAGGTGAGTGTGACGTGAGAGAGAGTGAGGTGGAGGTTGATGTGAGGTAAGCATGAGGTAGGAGAGGTGAGGCGGAGGGTGAGGAGAAACGAACTTTACATTAAAATATTTTTAACCCTTCACATGTTTTCCAAATCGTAATTCGCAACTGTAATTTTTTTTTAAGTCGCTTTTTGAAGTGCTTTACGAATTGCGATATGCGATATTGCGATATCGCAATTTTGTAATCGTGTTTTTATTTCGGTATTTTTAAACCATGTTTTTTAAATTTAAGGATTTTTAAAAGAGGGGATGTGGTGTGAAGTGGGGCCACGTGAATATACAATCCTACAAATTGGACTTCGGCCATTTTTACAATTCTGGAGTTTCGGGTTTGGTAATTTGTTTTAAAATAACAAGTTAGAGTATATTACCAATATCCCAAAACGTATTTTCCTCTAGTGTACAATTTAGTCGGGTCATTTTGTAGGACTTTTAGTAAAAAAGAAAAATTAATAAAAATGAACTAAAATTTAATATTTGCAATGAATGACTATTTTAACTACGAGAATTAAAATATTGGTACACTTATACATTTTTTAACCCAAGCGAGAAAAATGATCAAAACTTCAAAAGAGTGCCATTTACAAACCGGTTGACCAAATGGAGCGAAACAAGTATCGTTGGAAATCTTGTAAAAAAAAGGATTCAATAAAGCAATCAAAACAAAATTTTGAGGAAGATGAAAAAATGGCAAAAATGCAGGATAATTAACTTAATGAAAATCCTAAAAGGTGTTTAGCCAAATTTTTTGTAGAAAGGGTCCTCATTATTTGAATTGTGTAAGTCAAAAATGGGGGGGTTGTGTTTTACCACAACAGAATGGCAGCTGAATTAAATCTAGATCTATCAAATGCCCAAAAAGGGAGGTTGCTACAACTAAATGGATTGGATGAGTTCGTAATACAAGCACTTCTTCACATGGAGGTAGTTCAGTTGCAAAGGAAGGTCTGGCATTACAATAACATCAAAGAGAAGACCTTCCAAGAAGGATATTAGGCATTTTTTATGATTCAAATTTTAAATATTTCAAAGGCAATATGATGACAAGATGGTTGGGACCTTACAAAGTGGAAAAATGTTTTGATAATGGCTCAATTCAAATCAGAACCATAGATGAGGAAGGAATCCCCTTGCTTGTCAATGGTCACAGAATTAAAATTTACAAGAAGCCTTTGTCAAGGGAAGAGTTCATAAATTCAATAAGAAAAGAGGTGTATGTTATGGGAAATTCCATAGTTTCCCACACCTCTTGAATAATAATTAAAAAAATAATAATAAATAAATAAATAAATAAATAATAAAAATTAAATAAATAAATAAATATCCATGGGTGAAAACCTCTCTGAGGCACCCAAGGAAATATTGTGGGTTGAAAACCTCGATGGAGGTAGCTCACTTTCTCTCAAAAGAAAAAATAAAAAAAGAAAAGAAAAAGAGAATAAATATCCATGGGTGAAAACCTCTCTGAGGCGCCCAAGGCAAGTTAGTGGGTTGAAAACCTCCATGGAGGCAACCCACTTTCTTTCAAAAAAAAAAAACATCTACATCTCTGTGTTTTCTATTTTGTAGGTTAATGATGGTTTTTGGAAACATAGGGGAGAATTCATCTTCTTTTCCCTTATTTTTACCATCCATCCCATCATTCACTCCATTCATTTTCATAACTTCCTCCATCACCTCCATAATCCACATTCCTCCATTCCTAAGCACAATGTAGCAAGGAAAGAAAAACATGGACTGCTACAGATATCAGGGAATTCCTACAAATATGTTCATGAACAACAATAAAAAACAAAGAGAGGAGTTGATAAAGAAAACCTCGGGAAAGAAAGGAGTGCCACCCATGGCATCTGGAGCACCCCCACGCAGCATCTACAACGGGAAGAAACAACAAGAAATATCAACATCTCACTCAGAGAGTTTCTCATTCAACAAGCTGCTCACTCAGAAAACAGGAAAATAAGGAAGAACGCAACATATAAGAGGCTTGTATCCAAATTATAGCTCTTGCAAACGCCTTGAAAACAACAGGTAAACTCAGGTGTAGCTTCTCACCCCTTGCTATGCATCCCTAATATCGATAAATAATTAAATTTGTAGACTTAGAGTTTTGAGGGGAAGAAAGGTGGGTATGACTAAGGAGAACTGCAAAGTCACACCACCTGGGCATGCAAAAGAAAATAAATAAATCAAGTGGAGTAGAGGAGAACGAGGGGAGGAGACATGCAGTATCAACCAATTAACAAGAAGAGGGCCCAATTGTCTACAACATAAATTGGAGTTGAGCCGAGTTACATAAGCGCTCCATAATTAGTTGCGCAATCTAATAAAAAGAGATCCCGTCTCATCCAAACCAGTGAATTGAGAATTTTTGAGGGAAAGAGACTGAAGGGAGCCCGCAACATAGTAGTACTGAGAGTGGGCTGTGTATTTGAACATCGTGCAATAGCAGCAACAAAACAACATCACCAACACTCGAGCTAGCTTCCAAAGTGTACCGCATATCAGATACGGTAGCAAGGGACTAAGGGAAGCTTTTCTCCTAGCCTTAGAGAAGAAAGATAAGAAGGAGAAGAAGAGCGAGAAGAAGAACCAGAAGAGGAACAAGAAGAAGAAGAGGAAGAGACAAAGGGCCAAGGAGAAACGGAAGAAATGGAAATAGAGACAGAAGTCATAAGGATAGCAGAAAGTGAGTAAGAAGCAGACTCACAACACAACACCACATCCCCTCAAGACAAAGAGGTAGTTGCCACCTTAGATCCTCTGAGCACAAAGAGAAAAAGGCAGAACTCTATCTATTTTAGAGCTAACAAGAGTCAGAGGATAAGTTAGAGAGAGACAGAAACTCCTCCCACGAGCCCGACTATCATTGAAGAATCACCAAGGGAGGAGGAAAGAATTGAAGAAACAGTTCTGAAGGAGCAGCTGCAGAAGGCACGGGCAGATAATGTAGCACTTAAGGAGTAATTGCAGCAAAAATGGCAGCAAGTAGCCACCATGGCAGACTTATGCATAGAAGCCCTTCAGCATAGATTCCCTTTTGAATAATATGATGTGTACCTCAAGGAGCAATGGCTCCTATTTCAAATAAAAAATCTAGCCTCCCATGGATCACTACCTTTCCAAGATTGTAGGCAATTCATGGATTTCTACAAGCAAACTAACATGGATGATTAGGAAAAAATGGCAGAGGTTTATGTGCATAACCTTGTGTTGAAACATTTTGATACTTGGGAACCTAATTCCACAATGGGGGATATGCAACTAATGGCTCTAGCATCTTGGATGATGAATGAGGACACTAGAGTGAAAGAGATATGGAGGGTCATGGGAAGAAGAAATAGAGAACCCTTATATATCAGACCAGAATTGTTCAGCCCAAGAGGAGTCATCCTTAACTGTTGAGAGATTGAAAGGGACCCTGCACTAGTTGAAAGCTACCTTCATAATCAAACACAGGTAATAGGTCACTTTGTGATGTTTCTAGGCAGATAGAAGATGAGTGCATTATGGTCAGCCAGAGGAGATGGAACAACCTCCCTCACAACCTCAATAATAGGGAGTACCATACTCCAAAAAGACTGAGGGGTGCATTGGAAAGGGCACCATTATACAAGAGGGCCATGCAGGCCAAAAATATCCAATGGTTGGAACTAAAGCTCAGCCCACCTTTGTTGCTGGGGCTGAATGATGAAAAGGACACAAATGAACAAGATAGAGAGTGGGAGAATGCAACAAAGAATAATGGTTTTTACCCCCTTGGGGAAACTCCCACACTTCTTCCTTAGGAAATCAGGGGGGCTATCAAAGCCTTGAAGGAAATGCAGGAGGAGGGTTAGTTGCTTAGAGGATGAGCAACCATTCAATAGGGGGGTGATGATGAGCTCAATCATTAGACATATTTAGAGGGGTTAATGGTCACATTTTTTCCTTATTAGATCTCTTTTTCTCGAATTTTTATTATTATTTGGCTTTATGATGCAATTATAGCTAGTGATTAAGGCTAACATACTCTGAGCGCCTAATATGAGGTTGAGTGCAGAAAATCATGAATTATTAGCATTTTTATAAGGATTTTATCATCAATACTTGGAGGAGACAACAAGGAGAAATTATAGGAGGATTTTCCACCCTCCTTAACTCTCAAAGGCAACCAAAGGATCCCAAAGATTCTCTCCAGCAATTCAAATTCAGAAGGGAACCAAAGGATCCCCAAGGATTCTCTCCAGCAATTCGAATTCCAAACGCAGCCAAAAGATCCCCAAGGATTCTCTCCAAAAATTTGAATTCCAAAGGTAGCCAAGTAACTCAAAGAGGAGTGGACTCAATCTTTGTTTACTTGGAGTCAAGTGGACTCAATCACTATTTTATAGGGAGCTTTTGGTAGCTTCCCTGCAGAATGAAGAAAGCAAAGCTAGAGCTAGGAAGGGTTGGAACTTTGTTACAATATATTGAGCTTTTCACTATTTTACTCAGTGATCAAACTTTCATAAATGTATGAGGCTATTCTTTTATGAAATGAGCAAACTGATTTCATTTTACTGATTTAAGTTTTAGAGAGATAGGATCGTGAGTTAGAGTCTAATCCATTTTCCTCATCCTCTCTGCTGTATTTGTTCTATGCTTTCTGTCATTTCATTAGTTCCGCTTCTGATAATTTCGTTTATGTTTCGTTGTTGTTTAGTTTTGCTTTCAATGTGTCGTTGTAGGTTTCATTTGCTTGTGAGTAATAGAGTAGAGGAGAAAAAAAAAGAAACTATGGATCAAGACCCCATTTTCATCTCTGTGAGTAGAGCTCGAGGAGAGTGAACCCTCCCACAGACTCAAAAACTGATTTATGTTCACTGTTTTTAAGATTAAAAGTAGAATTGCATTACCATTTTTCAGTCACCCTTTGCACTGCGTTTTTACGCATTTGTCTATTTCTTTGTGCATAAGTTAGCAAGTTGATTGTAGGAATTATTGCTAAAACCCCAGAACAGCTATGTGGAGCCTTCCCGCTTCATTTTGCATCTCTGTTTTCATGGCCTGAACATTGGTTTTACGCTTCCATTTCCTTCCTCTTCCTCTTATTTGCAACTGCTGCACCCACTTTTTATTCCCAAAAAAACTTAAAATATCCAGCCCGCCTTATTCCTTTGCTTTCATTAGTCAAAACCAATGCACCTTTTTTTAATGCAAAATGCTTGAAAAACCATCAAAGTTGGACCTCTGCCTTTTCTCCTCGAAACTCTCGCTCACTGTACTACGCTCATCGCAAATCAATGATCCCCTGCGTTCTCTGTTTATGCTATCCCATTCCAAGCCCGATTGCGATATTCTTACCATACTCCTTTGCCATGTTATCCTTTTCGCAATCACACTTCACATCTTTTCCCTTTTCCCTTTAAGACTTACTGCTTCTTTTTTTCGATTGCAATATTGTTATCGCACTCCGCCTTTCCTCCTAGAAATTCCCGCTATCGCATTTTGCACTTCACACTCTCCTCCCGACTGCACTATCGCTTCTCCACCAATATTACGATATTGCGATATTGTGAAATCACAAATTTCAAAATGTAGTTTCTATCGGTTTCCTTTAAGACTTACCACTCCAATGCCAGTTGTGAAAACTCCACCACATCGCACATCGCACTTCGCATGTTTTTCCCTTTTCATTTAAGACTTACCCCTTATTTTTTCTGATTGTGATATTGTCATACTCTGCCACTGGTCCTACTGCCACGTCACCTGTCAAATTTCACACTTCAGAACTTTTTCCCCATCGCATTTCACAAATTTCAGCCTTACCGCAATAGAATTTCGCACTTCGCAACTTTTTCCCTTTTCCTTGAATACTTATTGCTCCAAACGCCAATTCCGATATCGCTCCATACTCTGCCTTACCGCAATCACATTTTTCACTTTGCAACCTTTCTCATTTTCCTTTAACACTCCCTGCTCCAAACGCTGATTACGATATCGCTCCGTACTCTGCAACCGGTCCCACCGCCACGTCATCCGACTCATCGCAAATCGCAGATCGCACTTTTTATTTTTTTCCTGTTAACCTTTATTGCTCCAAACACTGATTGCGATCACCCTCCATCGCAACTCCGCCATCGCACTTGTTAAATCATTCTGCTCCAAAGAATTTTTGCGCTATAATAAAGATTTAATAAGGTTTAAACCCTCTCTTTCCACCTTTAAGCCTTGTTTCATGTGTTGAGCCCTCCATTAGAACGTTTAGCCCATTTTCCTCCAAACTGCAAGCCACACTTTTTTTGAGATTCAACAAGATGATGAGCTTAGTGAAAAGATTCACCTTCACTAAGTGGGCCCGCGGGCTATTTTTGGTGCAAATCTATTTTTAGACATGGTGATCATATTTTAGAAGTTGCAAGATGCTATTTGTGGATGGTTGATCAAGTTGGAAAAATAGATGAAATTCTATTTTTAGAATATTGGGCGAAGTCTATTTATAGATCGTCGATCTAAAAATAGAAGTGTCGATTATTATTAGCTCTTAATAATAATCCGACAATAAACAACAACTTATTCTCTTGGAGCACTTCATTTCAGTGCACAGATTTGGAAAATCAGTGGGTTGAGGGAATTACACAATTCCCAAGGGCAACTGGTGGTTCATGCATGGAGGACTCAGTTAGATCTGAAATGGAAAAGTTATGATAGAGTTGGAAGAGTAGTTCATGGAGTTGTATTCAGTTTAACTCAGTTAGACTCAGTTGAGCTAGTTGTATCTAGTCTAACTGAATGATACACTAGTGAGAGTGGAGTGAATTAATTAGTTAATTAATTCACAAATAATAACTCATTAATCAACTGAAAAATACAAAAGTTAACTACAGTGCATGGTAGTTCCAGTGGAGACCCAGTGGAGAGATAGGTGAAAGGGCAAGATGGACTATCTGTTGTGACTATAGTGATGCATTGATTGCATCACACACACATTGAATTTTCCATTGAGGATTACGAAGTCAAGGCAAGGGTAATTTGAATTCATTCAAAGCTATTCTTTAGCAGGGATTGCGCAGTGGAGGCAGGCTAGCAGGGGGCAAAGATCTATGCATGGATTTGCAGATTTTTCCTGATTAGTGTGTGACGATTGATTGTATTGAGAGCTTGATGTACTAAGCTTTGTATGAGATTGTTACATGATCTCCATGATACATAATATATGATAGTTGGGGTTTTCAGCTTCAGGCTTTCCCATTAAACAACTGTGTTATGTGCGATTGTTTTTATTTATGCTTCACATGTGTTTGCAATTAATTTTCCGCAAAATATTAACAGTGGAGTGATTCTTTATTTTGCAAGAAGTTAAATATTGTGAGATTAGGGGAATCTGGATGTATGCATGCTTAGTGTATACTAATTTCTACAACTTTGTCAAGTTTAGTTTATCATGAATAGTTGCATGGTTAGAAGCATGATAGCATGGTAAATAGATCAGAGGATAAGTAGGGTGTGTTTAGACGATTGGCCTAGCTAGGTGCAACTTAGTTTAGTTTCTTTTTAGTCGTTTCCTTTTGTAGATTAAATTATTTTCCTTTCTGTCAGTTCCTTTCTGCACATTAAATTAGTTTCAATTTTGTCATTTCCTTTCTGCAAATTAAGTTAGTTTCCTTTCTGTTATTTCCTTCTATCAATTTATTTTTCAGTTTGTATCATAGTTTAAGAAATAACACCCTTTCGTAAAGCAGAAGAGGATGACATGAAAAAAATGCATTTGTTGTGTATATAGCACCGTCACCTCCAAGTTTGTACGAACACCGAGTTGATAAAGTAAAGTAGGGCAACCCCTGGGAGTTGCAGCACTCTTGGTGCAATACCAGGGCTCACCAGTGATGTCATATGATGAACATGCATTGGTCATTCATACTTGGTTACATGCTGCTTATTCTTGTGTATGTTCCGTGCTTGTAATGGTGTGTGGTCAAGTTGCATTGGTATGGTTATGCATTAGGTCATGTTGTGTATTTTGTAGGGGCATGCATTGATGATTGGACTCCAAATAGAATGTTGATTATGCACTAGTATAACATGTGTTATGACTTTATATGTTGTTATGATTTTGTATATAGATGCATTATGTTGATTGGTTGATCTTTCAGGATGTATCCTCCCCAAATTACACTAAGGTACATTGATTTTTTATTATTTGGTTTAGATGACATATTATTCTTGGTAGGAGAAATATCAACATGGATATAAATATGGTAGACTACAAATACTCTCCCTATGATCAGTCATATGAGCAGCATGGTGGGCACTCTTTTGATTTGGCAGACACATTGAGAATCCTAAAGGAATAAATAAGGATTTGTAAGGAAGATAATGACATGATCATACATGCACAAGAGAAAAAAGAAGAGGTGAATGCAATACTTCTTCAGAGCTTGTCATGTTTGCAGAAGCAAGGGACACTTAGGATCAGATATGGATGGGAGGAAAAAAATAATGGGGCATATGGTAGTAGGCCTCTTAGAATATACAAGTCGGATAGAGCAGACACAGTGAGAGATGGTCTATTGTTGGACACTCTGGATAAGAGGGGTGATGAGTACAGGTACCATTCTAGTTCTGGTTCGGATAGACATCATGATCGTCATCGATATCATCCTTATAGGAGGAGTGACAAGAGATACTTGCCTGATGAATTCAAGAAAGAAAAGCCACCTACTTTTGATGGAGACTTGAATAAACCATAAGATGCAAAGGCTTGGATACTTGGAATGAATAAATTATTCGGATTGTATGAGTACATAGAAAACATGAAGGCCAAGATTTTTATCTTCTGTTTGAAAGGTAAAGCAGAAATTTGGTGGGAAGATGTGAAGTAGGTCAGAGACATCAGGACAAATGAATTGAGTTGGTATGAGTTCAAAGGCATTTCAGAAAGAATTATTTTTTAGAGAGGTACTATGACGACAAGGCCAAAGAATTCTATTAGCTAAGAATGGGATTAATGACAGATGAAGAGTACACGGAATTTTTTTTGGAGCTATTGAGGTATGTATGATATCTTGAGGATGAGAAGGCTAAATTTCAGTGATTTTTCAATGGTTTTCCATTAGAATTCAGAAATCGGATTGAGTATGATGAGCCTTGGTCACTTTAGGAAGTCATTGGGAAGTTGAAGCATTGATATGAACAGTCAAAGCGTAATAATGAGTCTCAACAAGGATGGAAAGGGAAGGAAAAAGGTAAAGCTAAATGGAAGCCCAAGAGAGCAAGGCCTCAAAATTAAAATGAGAAATAAAATGTGGCACCGCAAAAGAATTTTAATGCAATTGGACTGGGACATAGGCCATAGAAGCAACATAGATCACAACAACATCATGGAGGTAATGGTATGGGACGGTTGGAGTGCTGGACATGCAGTGAAGAGCGTGTTAAGAGAGATTGTCCATAGAATCAGGGTGGTAGGCCTAAGATATACAATTCACAGGAGGCACAGACTATTGGGGATGTTAGAAAGATAATTCCTTGTATTTATGCAACCGCGGACAACAAGAAGGCATATCACCAAGATTCTATCATTAAGATGGACAATAATCTTTGTGCTCAAGTTATTTCTATTTTGATTGACCCTGGATCTAATTTTAGCTATGCTAGTCCCAACTTGTTGGATAAGTGTGGTTTGAGCAAGGAAATGCATGCAGAATCTTGGTTAATGCAGTTGGCCACAGGTATGAAGAAAATAGTTCACAATTGGGTAAGAGATTGTGCATTTGAGTTAAATGTTATGCCTACAATAATACACTTGAACATATTTCCATTGGGTTCATACAATATGATATTGGGTATGGATTGATTATATCTTCACAGGACCAAGGTAGATTGCTATGAAAAAACCATTGAATTCTTGGATGACAATGGGGAACCAAGAGTCTTACAAGGAAATAATAAAGCCACATTAGTTAGGATGGTGATATCCATGCAGGCCAAGTGTAGTTGTAGGAAAGGGTGTGTGCTATCTGCAGTTCATATATCTAGTGACAAAGGTAAGGAGGTTGAGGATGTAGATGTTTTGAGCAGGTATCCAGTTTTGCAGCATTTTTAGGATGTATTTCTAGCAGATATTTCCGAGTTTCCACCGCATAGGGAAGTATACTTTTCTATTGAGTTGGTTCCAAGGGAAACTCCATCTTCAAAAAAACCTTACAGGATGAGCACATCTGATTTGGTAGAATTAAAGTTGCATCTGACAAAGATTCTTGACAAGGGATACATTAGGCCTAGTGTATCACCATGGGGTGCACCAGTGTTGTTCGTGAAGAATAAGGATGTCACTCTTAGATTGTGCATTGATTACATGCAGTTGAACAAAGTGACCATCAAGAACATGTACCCATTACCGAGGATCGATGATTTGTTTGACTAAATGAAGGGAGAAGCCATGTTCTATAATATCGACTTGAAATCGAGATATCATTAGGTACACATTAAAGAGCAGGAAATCTACAAGATCACATTCACGACCATGTATGTGCATTATGAGTTTGTTGTAGTTCCATTCGATTTGACTAATGCCCTAGATAGATTTATGTGTTTTATGAACAATGTGTTGTGTCCTTATTTGGACAAGATTTTTATTGTATTTATTGATGACATATTGGTGTATTCTAAAAATGAGGAAGAGCATGTTGAGCATTTGGCAATGGTGTTGAGGTTGTTGAGAGAGCATCAGTTGTACTCTAAGCTCAACAAATGCTATTTCTTACAGACTGAGGTACACTACTTGGGACATGTTATCTCCAAGGAAGGCATTATAGTAGATCCAAAGAAGATAAGGGCCATCATGGAGTGGGTAGCTCATAAGAATGTAGATGAGGTGAGATCATTCATGGGATTGGAGGGTTACTACAAGAGGTTCATCATGAACTTCTCACATATTTCTTATCTTATTACATCATTGCAGAGGAAATGTAAGAAGTTTGGTTGGACATAGGAGTGTGAGGCTTGTTTTGAACATCTTAAGCAGTTGTTGACACATGCTCCAGTGTTAAATATTGTAGGTTCAGATAAGGAGTTTGTAGTGTTTACATATTCTTTCAAGAGAGGACTTGGTGGGGTACTTATGCAGGATGGACGAGTGGTATGCTATGAGTCACAAACTTTGAATGAACATGAACAAAATTACCTAACACATGATCTTGAGCTATCAATGACCATTCGTGCACTGAAGATGTGGAGACACTATCTTCTCGACATGTGGTTTTTATCGATGAGTGACCACATTGGGTTGAGGTACTTATTTGACTAGCCAGAATTGAATGTCAGGCAGGTTAGATGATTGGACATGATCAACAAGTTTGACTTCAAGATTAGGTACATCAAGGGAAAGGAGAACCTGGTAGAATATGCTCTTAGCAGGTGGGTACAGGTAAATCACTTAGCAACGATGAACTCCTATGGGACATACTTACAGGATAGGATATTGAAGGCAAGTCAACATGATCACAGGTACACGTACATATATAGGTGATAGTACATGTATAGGTACATGTGGTAGTGAAGGTACAGGTACAAGTACACATGTATAGGATTTGGACTAGCAACTCACAACAGATGGGTTGGTTAGATTTAGAGACAAAATATATGTACCGGACAATAGTGAGCTAAAGAAGGTGATCTTGAAGGAGTTTCATGTGAAACCATATTCGGGTCACCCAGAATACTAGAAGACATTTTTTGTAGTGAAGAGATTACATTATTGGCTGAATCTAAAGAAGAATGTGGTAGAGTTTGTAGCTATATGTTTGGATTCTCAGATGGTTAAGGCAGAGTATAAACATCCAGGTGGACTGCTACAGTCGATTATGATTTCAGAGTGGAAATGGGAGGTCATTTCTGTGGAATTCATCACAGGTTTTCTTAAGGTAGTTAGACAACATGATTCCATCATGGTTGTTTTGAATAGGTTAACAAAGGTTGCACATTTCATACCAGTGATGACTACATACTCAACTAGTGATGTAGCATATTTTTTCATCGGAGACATAGTCAGATTGCATGGTGTTCCAAAGAAGAGTGTGTCAGACAAGGATGCAAAGTTCAGTTCCAAGATTTGGAAGGAGTTTTTTATAGGTTTGGGCACCGAGTTGGACTTCAACATAGCTTATAATCTGCAGACAGATGGACAGACCAAGAGGGTCAACAGGATTTTATAGGATATGTTGAGGATGTATGTGATGCATCAACAACGCAAGTGGGGGGAGTATCTTCCACTAGTAGAGCTCACCTACAACAATGGGTATCAGGATTCATTGACGATGAGTTCATTTGAGGCTATGTATGTGTGGATTTGCAACAATCCTATCAGTTGGAGTGATCTAGTTAACAGGTTATTGATTGGACCAAAGATGTTGGCAGAAATGGAACAAGAAATGCAAGCGATTAAGAATAACTTGAAAGCAGCACACGATAGGCAGAAGAGTTATGTAGATAGGAACAAGTTGTTTAAGGAGTTCTAGGTTGGGGATTAGGTGTACTTGTGCATCAAGCCCAAGAAGATATCCTTGTAGACTGGATCATGTGCCAAGCTGGCACCACGATTTTGTGGACCCTTCATGATCATTGAGAGGATCGAACCAGTGGCCTATCGAATTGCACTACCTTCCATAGTGAAAGTCCATGATGTTTTTCATATATCATTGCTTAAGAAGTATGTAAATATGTTGATCATGTGATTGACTAGTTTGTATTGTAGGTGAAACCATATGGAGAATTCCAGCCAGAGCCTCAGTGTATATTGTAGAAAAAGGTTCTTATGCTCCGGAACCGAGAAATAGAGAAATTTAAAGTGCAATGGAAGCACTTTGCGCTGATGAAGCTACATGGGAGATGGTTGTTACACAACATTTTGTCACTGTCCCTGCAATCCCTGTCCCGCACATTGGAAGACCATTTCTGTGACTTATATGTAGTGTCATGCCTTGCAAAAAGTGTCATTGCATCCCTTTCCATGAGGAGAACATTTCCTCTATTGACTATTCTTGGAACAGACCATAAAAAACACATGATTCTGCGTTAGTGCTGGCAGGAAGTTATGGCCTCGCGCCAACAAGAGAAATTAGCACTAGGCCCCGCACCCATTGGTGCTCTTTCTCAGTGGACTGCCCATGCCGAGCTGTTTTTGGAAAGTTTTTTAAATATAGAAGCGAAGTTTCCATTTCCAACCACTTTGTGAGCGGATTCAACATGGGTTGTTCGACTGAATAATGTCGGACATATTCCTTTGGCTTCTTGTTCCTTACTTTTGGGCAACCTCCTAAAGGATAACGCCTCCCTTTCACCATTTGAGAGATCCCAACCTCCTCCTCCTCTCCTATAAATACATCTCTCTCACATAGATGCAGCTAGTTGAACATTTTGTATAATAGCTGAAATGGTTAATACCTGAACAGTTCGAATAAGCTGGTGTGAGATAGAGCAGAGAGAGACCCCTTGTTGAGACAGAGTCTAGGCTTATTGCCCCGCTGAGTCCAAATTCCTCGACGAATGCTCGAGACGTGTTTTGACTGGACCTGCTAAAGGAGGTTGCGACGTCAAGGCTCATTTTGCTGTAATCTCTTTCTTCCTCTTAATTAATACATGACTGATGTTTTGGTTCCCGTCTTGTGTTGATGTGATTAATATTGCGCAGTACGTCTAATTCTACTTGACCAATTAAATAGTTATGAATGTAAAAATTGTTTTGTATGTTTCTATCGCTCTCTGATCCCTGTGCAGGTACCCGAGTATCACCGCTGAAGAATCGCGACGCGTCGGGACGAATATTAGGAGACTGCTGCCACAGCTATGACAACTGCGTTGGATCAAAGGTAGGACATCTATCCCAACTCAGTTTCATTCATTAACTAGGAATAAACACATTAACATCTCCTCTTGTTGCTAGACCCACCCTAGGGCTAGAGGGATCACCTCTGTCTGTAGAGGGGATTTACCTACACAACAATGGCACATTAGATGCAGGCCATGTATCCTTCTTTGTCTTCTGGTTGAGGCAAAGAAATTTTGGTGTGATGTTGGTATATGTTTGGATTATGTTTTGGTGATGTTTTCATATATGTTTTGATGTGATGTTTGAGTGTATGTAAATATGCATATGGATGTAAATACCACCATAAGCTATGTTATAAAGCTCCAATAAGCGGTATGGGTGTCATGTCATTATAGTTTTCACATTGTTATGATGTCATGTTGGTTTTATTTTTAGCAGGGTGATCATTGTAAATACTGCATCGAGCTATGTTATAAAGCTCCATGGGAAGTATGCTTGCTTCTTAGTATTTTTGCTGAGGTATATGTGTGGTTGAACACCAAGGACGATGTCCCTCATGGGGGAGGGTTCTGTAACAACCCTGGTGAAAATTCCATACAGTAAATTTAAAAATAATAACCATGGTTGATGGGACACTTATTCCAAGCTGAATGTTGGGTAAAACATCTTAGTGGGTGTTAATTTTGTTTATTATGGCTAAAGGAAATTGGAAAAGGCTTTGGAAAGGAAAAATGACATTTTTGGCACATTTATTTATGAAAATAATGGAAATTAGGAGAAAAGGGCGATGAAAGGTCACAGGTTGCATGTAAGGAGGAAAATAATGGGAAAATGAAGAAAATAGAGGCCTCTTTTATAAACAGACTTATGAGGATTAGTTGGTACCTTTTATTGGTGCATTTTTTGGAGCTCTCTCATTATTCTCTTTCTCTCTCTCTCTCTCACTCTTGGACACAAAATTTCTTGGATAATTTTGGAATTATACCAAGAAAGGAAAGAAAGAAGGAAGGAGGAGGAAGAAAGCAAAGGGGATTAGGAATCAAGAAACTACAATAGGATTCTTGGTAGGTATCGATTTGCATGTGTGTTTTCCTTGCTAGATCTTGCATGCATGGTATTGCATATGGTTCTTTTATGTCTTGGCATGGGTTTTTCCAGGTGTGACATTGTTTTCAACCTAGCCTTTCCATTTTCAGATAGCCATGGTGTTGTGGAGTTCTCATGTTTTGGTTTAGCTGGATTGTCGGATGGATTCAAAGCTTAGTGGAGTGGATATCTAAATTGATATAATACATGGCCTAGTAACCCCTAAACTGGACTATGGGTTGCGGTAAATACAGATAGTGTGTTGCCTCAGTAGGCCTAGGAATCCTCGACTGGTGAATGGCGTGATATATGGAAAATACTAGAGGTGGTTTTCTCTCCATTAGGACTAGGAATCCCAGGTTTGGGATATACAATAAAGCCTATATAGTATGTCTCGTTTTAGGGCATAGTGACCCCTGATTCAGAATGTGGGTTGTTGTAAAGCCTAAGAGACTAGGATATAGGAAAATTCCTCATTGTTTAGGCAGAGAGAATCCAGTGATATCCATGCTTGTGTTGGCCTACTGATTCAGGATGGATCATGGTAAAGCCTGATTTCTATTTATGAGGGTGAGGTGGTTTAACCTCGGGATGGCCTGGTTGGTTCTTTCAGTTTGATTCCCTCATTCATTCTTGGAATATGGCACAGGGGTGATTGGATGAAGAGAGATTTGGCTCAACCAATCTATGGTCGGGTGGAACATGGAAGTACCATCTCCAGTTATTTTTTATATTTAGTAATGAAGAGATCATTCCTTTGGTATTTGGTATGCAAATGTATTGGTTTCTATGTGGATTCTATTGTTGTTGTATCCATTGTATTTTTGTCGTTATTATGTTGGTTATAAGCATATATATTATCAGTGATGATGTATGGCTCTCTCCATGTTTTTACTTGTAAATGAACGCATAATGTATCTATGGTCAAATAGATTGTATTCTAGCTAATGATGTAAGGGAGCAATGTTTCTTAGCGGTTCTCGGATAAGTATGAGACCCCTATGCTTAAATTTGTTGTTTACACCTATAGATTCAATGTTTGTGACATGTTTGACAAAATTCATGTCATGGATAACAGGGGTTTGGTTGAGTACTTGATAACATGTTTTCTTTTACATCATTTTCATATTTTTATTTATCATCCCTTAAGTTTTCATGAAGTTCTGGGCAGCGACCTGGGCTCTAGGCTTGGAAAGGTGGCTCAAATCCCAGAGTCGTAGACACAAAACTGAGCATTTGGGGTCCTAGCCACTGACATGTAGTGTCAAGTCTGTGGCTATAACCTCTCGGTCATTGGCATGTAGTGTTATGCCTGCGGCTATGGCTCAAATAGGCCAAAAGGTCAGTGTGACCCAGGGGTAAGAGGCCTGGAAGGTTGGATTAGCTCCTGGGGTGTCATTGATGATGTACAAGGTCTGTATGTTGCGTTTTCCATCGGTTCCACTTCCTTAACGTCACATAGGAGGTTGAATCTCATTATAGTATCCTCTCGTCGCATGTTTACCCCGGTTGGCCGGTTGCTTGGGTAGATGTGCGAAGGGGGTGTTACACTCACAAGGAAGAGATCAATATTGGAGTGAAAGTTGAGCTTCAAGGATTAAAGTTTTCATTGTAATAGATCTATATTCTCATCTGATATAATAAAAACAAAGGAGGGGGTTTTCCCAGTTTATTTCCTAAGTAAAAATATTGTGTTCATTGTGATTGAATGATTGCATGTGTTTCTATTGTATGTTTTCCTTTTTGCAAATTTAGTTGAAGAAATTTGTGTCTATTGATTTCAATCTGATTTCATTAGTAATTGTAAATTTCAAGTTATTTATACACAAAGGAGATATTATGGTAAAAATATTTCCCTCTCACTCTTAGTTATAAATAAAATATTTCATGTCCACATGAAATAAGATAATTTTATATTAAATTTTAAAGTAATTAAAACAAAAACAAATAAAGTTGATATTATTTATATTTTCAAATTTCAATTGGATAAGTAAATAAACCATTTTAATATCCATGTTAACTAATTTATTTTAATATAACCTTTAGAAAAAACATAAACATATATGTACATATATGAACCACAATAAAATATTTGAATGTGTAAAGAGAATAAGTAATTGCAAGTAAAATGAGTTTGTACCTCAAGAGATTTGATCCCTCTAAGCTCTTCGTAGATCGAGAGTGATGGAGCTATACTGGTTTAATTATTAATATATATTTTATTTTATTTTATGTAATTTGACTGAGTTAAAATTTTTAACTGGAAAAGACAAGACATTACAACATATCTTTCACATTGGGCAGGAGAGCGCCTCTCAAAAAAATAATTATTAATAATTAATGATTATAATTGTCATTTTTTAAATTTGATTTAATTTATATTTATATTTTTATGTAATTTTACCAAGGAATAATGTTTACATTACATAACATAACATAACAAGACATTACAACATCGCTTCCATAAGAAGCTAGAGAGTGCCTCTAGAGACAAAAGCTTTCTGAAGTTCCTCATTAGCACTGATTCATGTGGAACGTATCTAAACCATGTTACTCAGAAAATAAATTATCTCATCCTAAGCACAAATTATCAGTGGTGGATTTCATCAGTGCAGTCTAAGTAGGCGAAATTTTTGTCGAAAGGCAATGGAAATTCTGGCACGATTTTGACAAAATCCAGCGTAAAATTTTGGAAATCTAGGTTACAATTGTCAATCTTTAGGATTTTGGGTGCGCCATGGGTTTTTATGGTGTTGAATCCATTAGCACCATAAAAAAATTATTCAAACGCTCCCACAGTTATATTTTTTTGAAGAAAATGGAAAAATATTAAGAGAAATGACCATCTTGACAAAATTATCACCTCGATAAACAACATTGATTTCATGTCGAGACTTCTGGAAATGATCCCTACATTTTTTTTTGCAATCGTAAAGGGAATATTGAGCATGTTATGATACTTCCCTGCATTGGTGGTTGATTTGTCAAAGGCTCCTTATATGAGGCAAGACCAATTAATCGTACAAAGTGTTGAATTTCTTAATGTCATGCCACAAATTTTGACATTAATTATTTTTTTCCTAGTCTAAGGAAGTGTCATTTTTTCCCGAAAAGGCAAGGAAATTCTAGCATGATTTTGATAAAATATGATGAATATTTTTGGATGTCTGGGTTACAATTGTCAAGCTTCAATATTTTGGGTTCCTTAGGTGTTTTTGAATCCATTTCCACCATAAAAAACATGATTCAAGCACTCCTAATGTAAGATTTTTTGATTAAAAAAATGGTTGGATTCCGACAATTTTTTGTTGTCCAGGTGAAATTGATGCCTCTGTAGACAACACCATTATTTTTACACGAATTCCAACCACACATTTAAAGTTGAAGTTTACTGTGTTACGTTTTGAACTTATTTTTGGGTAGAATTTGTTTAGAATTCGGTAGATATTTGTTGAAATCACAAGTTTGACTGGATAAATTCACAATTTAATTAAGAATTATTTAACCAAATCCTTCAAAAATTATAATAATTAACAACTCCAATTATAGAAACACATTTTAAACAACAAAAATCACTAGTTTTACTTGTGAAATTTTCATAATTGAGTGTCTCTTGATTTTTCATAATGCTAAATTCATATGTAGTAAAAAAAAAAACATTTTAAACAACAAAAAATCATAATTTAATTAAAAATTATCCAACCAAAATATCCAAAACTTATAATAATTATAAATAAATTCCCAACAAAGGCTTGACAAGAGAAATTCGACTTGAAATCCTTCCATTAAAAGACCATGTAACAAGATCATAATTCTTATTGTTTAAATGGAATAAAAATTTCTTACCAATTGATAATAATAATTTATCTGCTAATGGTTTGAGTTAACATTGCTAATGTGAGCAGGGAAAATTTTGAGGATAGAAAATTATTTTTAAGTTTAAAAATTTGACGAATCTCACTAGTCCCTAATATGCAAACTATAAAATGTTTATTGATGTATTTGTAAAATTATTCAAATTTATAATGATATTATATATATTGTCTAGATAATGTTGGCGATTTTTAAGGTAAAATAATTTTATATTGTAAAATTTGGGCGAATCATTTTTATAAAAAAATGGAAATTGGCGAATATTTTTTTTGGAAAACCCATGGAAACTTAGCCCACCTATGAATATTAGCCCCTAAAATTTTCCATGAATGTGAGCCTTATGATTCGATCCTCGAACCTTCTCCATTTTTTCTTTTTTGTATTACATTTTGGGTCTTTCAATTGATCTTGTAACCGGTTCTCAGTATGATTTATGGGTTCAATGACATGAGGAGTTTCAATACCCTCCTTAAAATATGTTTTTTTAGGTCATGCACACCAGGGAGTTGAAAAATAGGGTTGGGATTATCATGGAGGTCCCTCTCGCGCTACTCCTATTTTGGGAGCTCAGTGGAAAGCAGGGTTGCAGGGTCATTTTTTGCCAGAAGCAGTGAAGAACCAAAAAAATTGTTATTCCACCAAATAGATTGGAAAATCATCGTAGGAGAGTGAAGGAATATCATGCACTGAATTGTAAGTTTGTTGGAGGTTGGAATTCTAAGCAGGAAGTGGAACATTGGATCATTCAAAAATGGCAACCTAAGAGGGAAGTGGAATTGAAATTATGCCCTAAGGGTTTCTTTACCATTATCTTCTCTAGTGTGGAGGATAGAAATCAGGTTTTTGAAGGAGGCTTGTACTTTTTTAACAATGTAGGGTTATTCATGCGTCATTGGGATGAATGCTTCAACCCTGAAAAAGAGGAATTTTTATTTGTTCCTTTCTGGGTACATTTATACTCACTTCCTGTTGATTTTTAGTTTTGTATATTCTTGAAGGAATAGGAAATTCCATCGGAAGGTTTGTTAAGACTTCCGAAGTAAATTTACAATGAAGAAATATGTCCTATGCTTGTATATGTGTTGACATGAATATGTCACAACCTTAACCTAAATCAATTAACCTGGAATATCAATGTGATATTTGGACTCAGAATTTTGATTACGAACATGTGCCATTTTTTTTTCACATCTGCCATGAAAATGATCACCTATTTCAAGCCTACCATACCAGAAAGTAGGAGCGGCGAGAGTCAGGGCTTGTTAGTCTGGATGGTTTTTCAAAAATTCCTGGAAAATGAAGCTCAGTTAAAGGTCGATCGTCCCAACAATTAAATAAGCTTGAAGAACATAAATATTTTGCAACTTTGGAAGGTATGGAGGAAGATCAGGAAGAGAAGGAGGTTACTACAATAATGGATATGAACCCTGGGATAATAGGAGACAAATAAGTTTTACAAAGAAAGATTCGTGAAGGAGAATATGGCATAGATTAACCTTTATCTGACTTACTTGGTATTGTGGAGGTTCTTCCCCTCATGCATCAGCCAATGGATTCTCTATGGTAGGAAGAAAAACATTTAGTTCATTTTTTAAATGACTTGACAGTGTAAGACTTAAGTGTGCTATGGCTGAATCATCAGGAAATGTATGTGAAGTTATTGTTACAATAGAAGAAAAAAAATCCTAAAGGTATTCTGACGAAGTCGGGAAATTTGGGTATTGTATATCTCAAATATAGAGCTAAGGAGATTCCAACCAAATATACAAAGAAAAAATGGTATAAATAAAATAGGAAGCTACTTCAATTCACGGGATATGACTTAATCAATTCAGACACACCAATGAAATATTAGTGTATATTTTTCCTCATTAACAGTGTTAATTATGAATATCATATCATGGAACATATGAGGCTTGGGTAATCAAGGAAAACAAAGGTATATTCGAGAAAATATCAACAAAGAAAATATGTCCTTAGTTATTCTACAAGAAACGAAGGTTTCCTATTTCAAGTTATTCACTTTTATGAACAATTACTGGAAAGATTGTGACTTTATCAAAATTGATGCTCATGGCTACGTTCGTGGGATAACTATCTTGTGGAATCCCCTTGAGGTATTCTTTCAGGATTGGATGGTGAGCCTGAGGGTGTTAATAGGTCAATTTCGACACATTGATTCCCTAGAGACTACAAATATTTCTATTGTCTATGGCCCTCATACTCCTTTAGAGAAATAATATTTTCTTCACAAAATATATTTTCATAGCCACCTAATCTTAGTCTCCCACTAGATTATTATGGGGGATTTTAATTTAAACTCTTATCTTGAGGAAAAATAGGTGGTATTCGTCATTTAGAGCAGGATTCAAACAACTTTGTAAATATTTTGGAGAGACTACAGTTGGTGGATATTAGGAAAAATAATGACATATCCACTTGGAACAATCGCTGAGGGGGAGATCATCAAATTTCTTGCATATTTGATCATTTTATAGTTTCAGAGTCCATTATCCATAAAGATATATATTTTTAAGCCTATATCCTCCCTTCACTTAGATATGATCATTGGCCCATCAGATTAGAAATTTATCTTAAGGAAAATCCATGTAATCACTTGTAATAACCATAGTCAAAGTTTCATGAAAATAAAGTTAATAAAGGAAAAATAATAAGCAAGGTCATGAGACACATATTCCAAGATGAATGTTGGGAAAAACATCCTAGTGTGGGTGTTCATTTGGTTTATTATGGATAAGGAAATTGGAAAATACAATGGCAAAGGCTTTGGAAAGACAAAGTGGCATCAATTAGCATTTTTATAAAAATAATGGAAATTAGGAGAAAAAGAAGGTGAAAGGTCACAGGTTGCATGTGAGAAGGAAAATGAAGGGAAAAGAATGGAAAGTGAAGAAAATAGAGGCATAATTAATAAAAAGGCTTCTGAGGATCAGTTGGTAACCTTTTTTTAGTTTAGTTTTGGATCTCTTTCTCAATTCTCTCTCTCTCACACACTCTTGGAAACTTAGAGAATTCTTGGATCAATCTAGCATTGGATCAAGAAATGCAAGGAAGGAAAAAGAATGCAAATGCCAAGAAAATATCAAGAAAGGAAGAGTAGGATCAAGTAGCTACAACAAGATTAATTTCAGGTATCGATTTGCATGTGTGATTTCCTTGCTAGATTTGACATGCATGATACATGCATGTGTGGTTTTGGTTCTCTTGTTTTCATTGGCATGAGTTTTTGCAGGTGTGATAGTGTTCTTTAGCCTTGCCTTGCAATTTACAGATAGGAATGGTTTGGGGGGTTCTCTTATATTTGGTTGAGTTGGATTTTCAGATGGACTTGAATGTGAGTGGGGTGGTCTCATGATTATTCACAAGGTATAGGAATCCTGGGATGGGATACATGGTAAAACCTAGTTTTGAACACCTTGATTGAGACTAGGAATCCTCAACCAATGAATGGTGGGATGCAAGATAAATACCAAAGGGTGGAGACCTTTTAGGCCTAGCAATCCCTTGAACAATAATGGAAGGATGCACAATAAAGTCGAGAGGCTGAGACAAAAAAATTCCTCACGGTTTAGGTGGAGAGACTAAGAGGCATCCATGCTTGTTTCGGGCCTAGTGATCCGGTGGGGATTGTGCTAAAACCTGAAGAAGCCCTGGCTGGTTTTGTTGTTAGCCCCACATTCATGCTTGGAATATGGCACGAGGGTGATTGGATGAAAGAAATATTTGGTTTAGCCAATCTATGGTCGGGTGGTTCGTTTAAGTCCCAAACCTAGTTGTCTTTTGCATTCATTAGTAAGACCTCCTTCTCCTCGGTATTTCATGTGTAAATGTACTAATTTATATGAGATTCTTATGGATATTATATCCTTGTTATTTCTGTTGGTCATATGATGGTTATGAATATGATTTATGACAAACTTGATGTATGACTCACATCATGTTTTCATTAGTAAATGAATGTACAATGAATCTATGACCTAATAGATGATAATGAAACTATTTTGATAAGACATCAATGCTTCCTTAGGATTCTCATATAAGTATGAGACCCCTATACTCAAATACGTTGTTATGAACTATATATTACATATTTGTGACATGTTTGATGGAATGCATGTCATGGCTAGTAGGGGCCATATCAAGTACTTGTAATAGTGATTGCATTAGTAGCATTGTTCCATGTTTATTGTTCATTTATGAAGGTTTCATGGAGTTCTGGGAAGTGGCCAAAGACCCAGGCCTGAAAAAGTGGCTCAGAATTTGAGGTCGCTGGCACAAAACTACTTGGAAAATTCCACAGTCGCTGGCATGCCTTGCTGTGGGAGAAACTGGAAGGCCTTAGCCACATGCATGGTTTGTCATGGGAGCGACTGAGGGTCCATATCAACAAAATGAAAAGTTACCTCATGGGTTGGTCACCTGGAAGGGTTGGTTGGCTCCTAAAGGTTTTGTGGCAAGTGTGAAAGGCCAAATTGGTTTGGTTTTGTCGGTTCCACTTCCTTAAATTTACTTGGGGAGTTGAATCATATCATAGTAGCCTCTCGCCACATGTTTACCTGAGTGGACTGATTAACCTGGGTAAATGTGGGAGGAGGGTGTTACATCACCCTTTTCATTTTGAGAGCTTCTGGTTACAAGCACCAGATTTCTTGGAGAAGGTTAAAGTATGGTGGTTTTCCTTTTTGTTGTAAGGATGTAATAAAACTCATACATTCTAGCTTAAACTTAAATCCTTAAAAACTCAATTTTGTTTGTGGAATAATTCTGAAATTTGGGAATGTATTAGAGGATGAACAAATTTCAAAATACCAAATGGAGGATATTCAACAATGTATTAGAGCAGAAGGTCGCACTATTAATCTAGTTTTCCAAGAGGGTATTAATATTAATCACCTTGAAATGAGAAGGAAACAAGAGCACACTGTATGGCAACAAAAATCATGGGTTCAATGTTTAAAGGAGGGAGAACAGAATACTAGATTTTTCTCATTTTTGGGTAGAGATGTTCAGCGAAAACTGAACCATTAAGATATTGAAGAATAAGTTATTGCATACTTTCAGAGGATTCTAACTGAGGCTTCTTATTCTCATCGATATTCTATTAATAAAATCACAAAATGCATTCCAAAAATTATTAGCCCATAATAGAACATTGAGGGTTATGTGGCTAGTGTCTTATCAAGAGGTAGATATTGTTGTTATGTCAATTCCATCCAATAAGTTTCTTGGGCCAAATGGCTTCATGACGACTTTTTTCAAAGATTGTTGGAACTTCATTTGTCAAGAAATCATAGAGCTAGTGGAGGAATCTCACAATCTTCACTTTATGTGGAGCAAATTAAATGCTACATTTTTTACTTTGATTCCTAAATTGGGTAAGTTAGAAGAACCTAGTGGTTTTCGTCCTATTGCTTTGTGTAATGTTATTTATAAGATTATATCTATTACTATGGTCAATCAATTGAAACCCCTGATGCATTTGATTCTCTCTCCTAAGAAAACTGGATTTATTGAAGGAAGACAAATCTATGATGGCATTATTTCTCTTCACTGCGATTCTTCATTCACTGAAAACGTTAAAAAAAATGGGGATGATTGTGAAGTTGGACCTCTCTAAAGAATATGATCGGGTAAGTTGGGATTATTTATTATAGGTGTTAGCTTCTTTTGGTTTTTCCTGGTTGTGGATTTCTTGGGTGCACTCTCTCATCTGAACCGCCCTCTATTATATTATAGTTAATGGTTCTCTGTCTCTTAATTTTAATCCTTCCTGTGGTCTTCGATAAGGGGATCCTTTGTCTCCATTTTTATTTATTATTTCTATGGAAGGATTGGACCACTTATTTTCGTCTTCGTGCAATCAAGGAAGGATTCAAGGTTTACAATTATTTGGTTTAGACCTGTCCATTACTCATCAATAGGTTGTCAATGATGTATGTTTGTTTTCTATTACATCACTAAAGAAGGACAAGGAAATGTGCTTTCTCCTCTCACTCTCTATGAACGCTTTGGGAATGTTAATTAATAACGAAAAATCACACATTTTGTTTTCAATTGTAAAGATTCGTTTCAAGCTCATTTGGATAATGTGTTATAGTTCCTATGAGATTCTCTTCCATTTAAATATCTTAGGATTTCGATGATTCTTAATCTAAATCATATTTCTTATTGGGTTCCTCTTATTCTGAAGTTGTCTAACAAAATCAATACATGGACCTTTAGAGCTCTCAATTGTACAGGACACTTGGTTCTTACTAAGGAAGTACTCCAAGCATTGTCGATATATCATATGTCTACTATGCCTTTGCCACATCAGGTGATGCACACACTTATCTCTAAATGGACAAAATTTATTTGGATAGGGGCTAATAAGGATAAACGTTGGTCCTTAGTAGCTTGGGAATCTATAGTTTTCCCCAAATGGGTAGGTGGTTTAGGCTTACATGGTCCAACTATGATCAATCGTTTGTTTGGGGATAGATTGTGGTGGCGATGGATAAATGATGGCCCTAAACTTTGGAAAATAATTTGGTCCAGAAATTATGCTCCCCTAATGTCACAAGTTGATAAATTAAAATGGAATACTTGTTTTGTAGGCTCTAGCATATGGAATTATGCTCAAGAGAATCACATGGTAATTCTGGACCATGAATTATGGGAAATTCACAATGGTAATACAACTCTTTTTTGGGAATATAATTGGAAACAACTCCCCAAAATTTCCCAAGTAGGCCCCTTCCAAGGGATTCAACTTTTCACTTCTTCATTGGGAGCGGTCAAATATAAAAAAAATTGGAATTTGGGGCTTGTGGATAATCATTGGTGTGCATGGAAGCTATAGGAATATTGGCCTCAATCTCCTTAAGAACTATGTTGGTTTGATTTTCAGGAGTTATTGGAAAGGAAAATCCGATTCTCTCATGGTCATGATATCCTTCGACGTGGTGTTAGGATACTTGGTATGTTCATTTTCAATGAAGCATATTACTTTCTTGCAGGTCATAATCTATTGGATCGGGGAACTCTGGAATAAAATTTGGTCATCCAAGTTGTGGCCCAAAAAAATGGCCTTTCTTTGGCTAATTAGCTAATGTCGTATCCTTACCTAGGATCGCATCCGACGAAAAGGAATTTTTGTTCCCTCTTATTTTTTTCTTTGTTTAGTTGCGGAGGAGGATATGGACCATTTATTTCATACCTTCCCCTTTGCAATAGAGGTCTGGTTCTTTTTGGAAGATATCTTTGGTTCTAATCATCGTTTACAAGGTCCAATAGTGGATTGGATAGAGCAGTGGAATCTCTTGCTTTTTAATAACCTATTGTTTCTACAACCTGGTTTCTAAGTGCAGGATTAATTCTATGGCACATATGGAAATAACAAAATGCCCATATTTTTCGAAATCAGGAATTTTTGGTGCAATGTGTGAGAAATATCATACTTTAGTATGCCCGAGAGGCTATTTTGGCTTCTCCGGAAGATGGATCCACGTTGGGATTCGAAACTTCAACCATTGTTTGATCACACTGTGGATAATCCGAAGATCTCTTCATTAGGCTATTTTGGCTTCTCACTGGTCACAGGACAATTGGAAAGTACAAGGCATTGAAGCGGTTATCTTATGTCATCTATAATTATCAATTCATATGTTGGACCCTTGTTCCTCATTTTTGACACATATTGTTTCACATCCCAATCCTTATTTTGTATGTCCTCCTCCTAGCTGTGTTAAACTGAGTTTTAATGGTGCCTCCAAGGGAAATCTGTGTATAACAGGTTTTGGCGGGATCATCCATGATAATATAGGTAAGCCCTTACATCTTTTTGCATTTAGCTATGGAACTACAACGAATAACGTAGCAGAATTATTAGTAGTGGAGAAAGGTATTGCCATTGTTATCAGGCTTGGGTTCAAGACTTTGCAGTTGGACGATGATTCTAAGGTGGTAATTCATTGCTTGCATCGTCTTTTATCGGGTCAACTAACATCAAAAGTGGTACATAGTTGGATATTGGAGTATATAATATCTTCTGTTAAGAATCTCCTCTTGCTGCTAGATTATGTCTTGGTAATGCAGTCTAGTCATACAACTAATTCTATGGCAGACTATCTGGAAAATGTAGGTTGTAAGTGGCACTTATTATATTTAGAAGATCATTGGCCACCTTCCTCCCAAACTATTGATAGAAATGTGCTAAATGAGTTACTGTGTAAAGATGGATTCAACCCCGATGGGGATGCGTATACTGTTCAGTAAACATATATATTGGAGGGTGTGTCGGCTATACATCTAGCTGAAGCTGACGGTGGCGTGGTGATGTTGGAGGCCGAAGTATGGGAATGCTAATCAACTGATCCTAAGTATTAAGTATATTGCATGATATCTATGGATTTATTCAGATTTGGAAGGTGGTGTAGTCGAGGAGAGGTTCAGTCCTTCTACTCTCTCAAATTAATTTCCCGTGCAGTTCATTGCCTTCTGCTTGTGCGTAAGATGGTAGCGGTAGGGTCGCTGTTACTGTTAACATGTGTTGGGTTTTCACTATTGAACACGAGCCTTTTCTCTCATGGCTATTTATTTCCATGGGGATGTTGTTCTTATTGAGCCCATGTTCTCTGTGTTGTATTGACACAATACTCAATCCAGGTTGGAGTTTGAGTTGGTTGTGTGGATTTCTCTGATCCTCCTCACCAGAGAGCCAATATCAAATTGACAGAGGTTGGCCTTCTCCAATCCTCATTCTGGATTGTTGTGATGAAGGTCTTTGGGAAATCTTTTGGGGACTAAAAAATGGCAGTTCCAAGAGAATGTGTCTTGTTCACCTTGTTTGTAGACCTTTATGAGATCATTGATTTGAGAAATGTGATGTGGTTATATTGTAGGTGTTTATTATCTTCTATAATGTTTGTAGTTTGTTTTAATCAAATGGCCTACATGCTTGCGTCCTATGCCTCTCTGTATCTTTACCTAGTTATGGTCACTAAATGGTCTATATAGTTTGACTAACTTATCAGCGCCAAACAAGGTGACATGTTATCTTTTTGGAGCTATATGTAATTATTATATGTTTTAATATAATTATTTTGAGCTTCAAAGATATGTAATAATAATAATTTATCAGCTAATTAAATAACTTATATACTTAAAAAAGCTAATAATTAATCTCACACCCTTCAAAAATTTTAACTGAAATTAAAGTTCGTGTAAACCAAGAATAACGTTTAAATGATAGCTAGCCTTTTGTTGAACAAAGATCAATAAATTTAAATGTTTAGTCAACGCTATTACTTTCGAAATCTAAAGTTCCAAAGTAATAAACATACTTTAGAATTTTATATGGGACTATTTACATGGATTTGGGTAAATTAGATACGTCTGATCTCATGATGGAATCTTTTTCCTTACAAGTTCCAAAGTAATAAACCTACTTTGGAATTTTATATGGGACTATGTACATGGATTTGGGTAAATTAGATACGTCTGATCTCATGATGTAATATTTTTCCCTACAAATTTAGCTATCCAAAAAGTTAAAAAAACTTTTGGGAGGATATAAACATTAAAAAAACCACCTCTGCCGACATGTGATAATTAACCTAATTCCACTGAGTTAAAGAAATCCAAAATTACACACAGCAATTTAGTTTTGTGCAAATGAAAATCCTTTTCTCTCTGGCTCTACTCCCTTCCTGATAGGGTTTGGAAATATCTGCAGCATCTTTAGCTGATCTCTGCGATTAATTGGCGGCCCCGGTAACATCTTTTGCCCACCGAAAAGGAATCCGAATGCCACTCTGATAAAAGAAAGTGATGCGACGTGGATCGGAAGGAGGCCTTTAATCTGCATGTAAGCAGTCGTTTTCACCAAGTGGCTTACATGCTTGTGTCCTATTTTGCTACGTATCTTTACATGGTTGTGGTCTCTAGATAGCCTATAATATGGTTTTGTCTTATCTATCTCTGCAATTTTTTTATTTATTATTATTTTTTAATGATTGATTCATGGGCTTATTAGAGTTCAAGTTGGCGAGTTTTATTTCTCAGGTTATTCAGTCATAAATGTGTTTAGTCATATTATCTTTTTAAAACTAGAAGTGATTATTATCTGTTTTAATATATAATTACATATTAATATATGTAAAAATATAATAATAATAATTGAGCAGAAGTTCATTCTACAACTCTCACGATGAGGAGAGAGAGGCTCATTCTACAAAATTAAATACGACGGTGTGATCTCATGATGTAATTTTTTTCCATGGTCAAAATTTAGCGATCCAAAAAGTTAAAAAACTTTTGATTTACGATTTTATTTGACAGTTCAAAGCGAATTTAAAATTGATAAGAAAACAAAACTTGCAAACTAAATTCGGAGGATATAAACTTGCAACTTGCAAACTAAATTCCAAGGATATAAAAATTGAAAAAACCACCTCTGCCGACATATGATAATTAACAGAATTCCACTGATTTAAACCGAAGTCCAAAATTACAGACAGCAATTTAGTTTTGTGCCTGAAATGAAACTCCTTTTATTTCGGACTCTACTCCCTTCCTGATGGTGTTTGGAAATAACTGCAGCATCTTTCGCTGATCTCTGCGAATAATTGGCGGCCCACGGTAACATCTTTTGCCCACAGAAAAGGAATCCGAATGCCGGTCTGATAAAAGAAAATAGGCCTTTAATCTGCAGGTAACCAGGCTGCTACCCCATTCCTCGTCAATTAACGCCAATCCATGTCGGCCCAATTCGCTCAGAGTTTCCTTCCGCTGTTCATCTCCGGGGTCCAGCGCCAGCCCTTTCTCGGCCATGTACTGACTACACTGTTCCCCAAATATATCCAAGAAATATGTCCCCTGCCGGTCATCCAGCTACAGGTATTCTATCCCTTAATTCTGCTATATTTATTCTCTTCATTTATTGGCACTCTTAATCCATCTATTTGCAGGGCGGCAGACAGTTGAGATGGCCGACGGTAGCAGTGGCTTGTCTCTGTGGATGCGTACTGGGCTTGTTAAGCGGCGGTCACATGCTGCGCCGTGCCATGACCAGCAGCCGGCGAGAAAAGGGCTTTTTTTCTTGGGGTTTCACGTTTCTTTGGTACGGCGTCATGTGCCTGGGCGGCCTCTTCCACCACTGCCTAGGCCCCTCGCCCTTCTTTTATAAAACGGATATCATCGGAACGGCGTGCTTCTCGCTCTCGATCATCCCCGGTTCGATTCCCGCGAACGACACATCCAACGCCGCGCGGCTCCTTCTTCTGGCTATCTATGGCGGCGTCGTCTTCTCGGCCGTAACCGGTCCGCAGGCTGTGCTGGAATTGCTCTACACGGGGCCTATGGTTTTGGGAGCCGTAGCGGGAGCTTGGTTTCTTTGGAGGGTTAGTACGGAGGGCGCCGTGAGCCAAACATCTCAGGTGGCGAGAAAACGCATATGGAAGTGGTCTGCAGTGGCGGTCATGGGAACGCTAATGGCGGCTGCAGGTATCGTGGGGGATAAATGGCTGTGCCAGCTCTTTGGCTCGAATTTCAGTCTGCTGTTTTGGGTATTCTTCGGCTGTAACGTCACTCTCTTTGCTTGTTTTCCGATTGTTCTCCTTCACGCATCTGAGCAACTCAAAAACCCCAATCTGGCATCTGGGCAAGTCAAAAACCCCAATCTGAAGCAATCGTGAATAATTTCATTTACGCGATTACCCGTCGTCTCGGTATGTGGCGAAATGGAAATTTAGGTAAAATTTCGATAAAATTCATTCAAAACTTTTGGAATCCAAGTTATAGCTTGAGTTTCAGGTTTTTAATGGTACTTGGTCTGATTGAAAAACACATCAAACACTTCAGCGACAAAAAAATCGAAGTACACACAAAATTATAGCTTCGTTGGAAAACGCCAAAATAGCTCATACAAAACTTGAATGTAGTGCTTCAAATTTACTCTTGAAATTTATGTACAACTATAGCCCGTACTTTCTGGAATCATTACAATAATTGTGCGCTGATTGAATGTTGTGTTAATTTTCTTAAATAGTCGGACAAATTGAAATTATTTCTGCATTCTATTAAATAACTATTTCATATTTAAAGTATAAATTTACTTAACTGTTAAAGTATATGAAAGCATGCTTTGGTTTCATTTTTAAAGTATAAATTTATTTAATTGTTAAAGTAAATGAAAGCATTGTTTGGTTTCATTTTTAAAGTATAAATTTATTTAATTGTTAAAGTATATGAAAGCATGTTTTGGATTTGGATTTAAATTTATAATTTCTTGAAACAACTTTGTGAGAAAAACTTTTAGATTATAATATGTAATTTTTTTTTTAAATAGAGTGAAGAGTAGATGAAGATGAGGTGTATTAGTTCATATTTAAAGTATAAATTTATTTATTTAATTGTTAAAGTATATGAAAGCATGTTTTGGATTTGGATTTGGATTTAAATTTTTAAAGTATAAATTTATTTAATTGTTAAAGTATATGAAAGCATGTTTTGGATTTGGATTTAAATTTTTAAAGTATAAATTTATTTAATTGTTAAAGTATATGAAAGTATGTTTTGAGTTTGGATTTAAATTTATAATTTCTTGAAACAACTTTGTGTGAAATTTTTTTAGATTATAATATGTAAATTTTTTTGTAAATGGAGTGAAGAGGGGATGAAGATGAGGTGTATTTTGTTAATGTATTTTTAGTGTAAAAGTGATTGATTCGAAAATCTAGTTATGATAAAGGTTGGTGTAGTCCATTGTAGTTTGGTGGATTCCATTCTCTAATAGTAGTTGTGATAAGGGTTGGTGTATGATAAAGGTTAGTGTAATCCACTGTCGAGTGCTTAGATGTCTTTAAATCATATTTAATCAAGCCAGTGCTTAGATGTCTTTAAATCATATTTAATCAAGCCAGTGCTTAGATGTCTTTAAATCATATTTAATCATTAGATGTCTTTAAATCATATTTAATCAAGCCAGTGCTTAGATGTCTTTAAATCATATTTAATCAAGCCAGTGCTTAGATGTCTTTAAATCATATTTAATCAAGCCATAAGTTAAACATGATAATCATTTTAAAACTCACACAATCTAATAAACAAAATAAATAATTTTATTTATTTGAAAAAATTATATTATCAAAAATCTTCTCATACATCTTTTTTTTATCAAAATCAAACCAATATTTCTTTAATCATCACTACTTTCTTATTTATTATTATTATCACTTATAACCATTATTAACCTTAATTATATTTAAATCATACCTTTAATCTTAATTTCATCTCTCAAATTATAAACATTTTTTTATTATAATTTATTTTTCTATTTAAGAAAATAACAACTTATAAGATGAATTTATTTTATTTATTTATTTAATATAATTTTATTAAAGTGATAACCATTACTAACCTTAATTATACTTAAATAATACATTTAACATTAATTTCATTTCTCATTTTATTTATTTATTTAATATAATTTTTTAATAAAATTATTAAAACTTATTTAATAAGTTTAAATTATTATGATTTTTAATTTGAAAAAAAACATATGTTTATGAAAACATGAAATCATATAAATGAGAAAACTAATTGTTCATCAAAGAATTAAAAATCAAATTATATATATTTGTAAGTTTTAAATTTTATTAATAATGTAAATTGTTCATCAAATTATTCGAGTTAAAAATTAAATTATATATATTTGTAAGTTTTAAATTTTATTAATTAATTAAAAAGTTTTACATTAGATGTATTTAATTTTATTAATTAAGTTTTAAATTAGATGTATTTATATCCAAGTTTGTTTCCCACAGTTTTTCACTAGGGAAATTAGACTTGTTACGAAAGAATAGTATCTTTATCCAAAAGGCAACAAAAGATTGACATTGACAATGACTCATGTATGACATTTTAGTTGTTGCTAATTTGCTATTCTAATACGTAGTTTTGATCATAGCAAAATCACAATTGTGCTTCCCACAAGGTATAATAAATGAAAACACAAAGGAGCTCAAAAAAGAGGTGGAAACATCTATAGGAGCTTTAAGGTGCTGGGAAAAGTAGAGCATTTTCCTTTTAGGAGAATGGCCTCAATTCTAGCCAACCTAAGGGCCATGTCCCTGTGTTTTAGGAACATTTCCTTATGCTCAACTTGTATGTCATCCAAGTGAAGAGATAGTTCCATTTTGGCATCTTATTTGTCTAATAGAGTTTTACCAATAAGAGCCTTGATATGCAAATACCACATTTTACCAATAAGAGTTTTATGTGCCAATACAACTCCACAATCTATGAATACATAAATTTTGATGGCTTCTGACCCATGGGAGATTTGAACCTTGTTTCTCATAGTTTACATAGTACTTCATAAAGTAGAGATCCCCAATTAAGTTTCCCCAACACTTAATTTAAATTTTATATAATTTTTAATGCAATGTGATTATTTAGAATATATGTAATCAAAGTTGAAAAAGTTTTTAAGTGTTTATTTATTTTAATTTTCTTTAAGAAGTGTTCAAACTCTATCCCCTTTAGATTTAAACCTATAACCTTTAAGGATGAAACACATGTTGATCTAGTGGATCAAGAAAGTGCTCAAAATTCAAAGCGCTTGTATTGGATCTAAACTAGCGCCAAAGCATAGATCTCGTCGCCTTAAATCCAACGCAACTCATTTTACTCAAATTCGACATCAAATACTCCCGATATCATGTTTTGATCAATTTGGGGAAAAAAATTGTAATTGGGTGCAGGTACACCTAGTGAGCAGTTCGTATGATGATTGGGAATTTTATTGGGTTGACTGTGTATTTCTGTGAACTAGTCATTAACTACTACTTGTCACATTATGATTGGCTTGAGATTTGGTGCTTTTGGTTGGTTGATGGCATTTTGAGATGGCCCAATGAGGGAGTGCCACGTGGGCCAATCAGTGGCTGCCAAGTGGCCTCCATTCATTCATGTAAAACTTTGTTAAGGGGCCAAGCTGCCTCCATGGGGTTCAAAACCAATACCTCCCACCAAACAACCACATACCTAACCACTAGACCGCACATGTTTCTTATTATGCATGGGTCGCAAATCTTATTTAAGGTTTCGTGAGAATGGTGTCAGGGGTGGGGACTGGGGTAACCACTGCCCCAACATACATTGTAGCCCTAAATACTATTACAAACCATATGGTGTTAAGTAAAGTCCTTGTCTTCAATTATCAATTAACCAACGGTGATATATATATATATTACATCGCATTAAAGCAAAGCCTTGGCGTGGTTCCAAAACTCCAGTACTCACATTTAAACTCTATAGTCCACATGTGAATGGACATGGCATTTCACAGTTGGTCATTAAGTTAATGTTGGCAGATGGTTTAAGCCTGACTTTACCGTTACCTCTGGTAGTTAGCACAAACACTGTCACATGCCACGGTAAAGGTTATGCCAAATTATGGGAGTGGACACGGTTTGGAACCCGAGGGTCAGGGTTATGGTGATAACATGTCGCGGTTATGTTTGATGTCATAGTTAAGTCGACGTGAGCGGTTAAGGGTTGGTGACACTGACAACCAGGGTTGCACCATGCACATGCCACAGTTTATAAGCATTTTTATGCCACAATCAAATTTTAATACGGAGGGGAGCGAAACCTGCCTTGGGCAGGGTTCCCTCTAACCCCAACTCCCGCCAATATTCAACCACGATTTAATGTGAGGTATTAAATGGCGCATTTTTAGGCGAATAAAGGTTGACCGAGTGCATTTAACTGTTTGACAAACTGCAGTTGGTGCGGCGGGAATCTCACTAGCGCGGGGAAAATTTGTTGCTCCACGTGGCTGCAAAAGGCGGAAATTGTAGAACAAATTGCAAGGAAGTGCGAATTGTAGGACAGTTAGAAAAAAACATCATTGGAGCTTAAGTTAGTCATTTTTTGACCTTTTTTAGTGCAAAAAGAGCTCAGCTAGGGGTTTTTGTCAGTTATGGAGCCATGGGAGACATTGTTTTAGAATTTTGAGCATTGTAGCCTAATGTAAACACATATTTTTTAGCATAATGAAAGAGGCCCAACATTGGAAGCTGGACCATGAGATGTAACCTGGGAGGTGTGAACTCCTTCATCATTTGTTGTCTTGTCTGTACTGTTATGGTATTGACGTCTTCTTTATTTTCTGTAAAAGCTGAGTTCTAAAGCATGTTAATGTGTTAATGAAATTGACTTAAGTGTTTAAAAACCCTAATCATTTTACTTGAAAATTTCACCATAAACTCTCAAGTTTTCATATACAAATCAGTTTGGTATCAAAGCTTACATTATGTGTTGCTTTGAGGGTTTAATTTTGTTGCAAGTGTTTCTGATGCTTACAAGGTTGAAGCTCAAAAGAGGAGAAGGAAAGATTGTTGTTGCAAGTCCTCAAGTTAGGTCAAGGACAAGGAGAACACATTTTCCACAGTCTCCACCACAAATTTCACCTCAAGTTTCACCTGAAGCATTAGCAGTCATGGCACATGAAGGAGAGTCTGACAATATGTCAAAGGATGAAAAGGATTTCAAAAAAGTGACATGACACAAATGGTGAAAGTTCTCTATGAAGAGAGGAACACAAGGTTGCAAGGTGAAATCTCCAATCCTCCAAAGGGAAATAAGCCTTCAAAAGGAGATGGAGGAGATGGGGACAATACTCCAAAAGTGAATGGAGAGAATTCTGACAAACCAAGTTTGACTCCACAATTATCTTCACCTCCATCCTTACTTCCATATTCACCATCATCATCTTCCACAACAACAGCTTCACAAACACCTCCACATTTTCCAAAGGGACATGTTAAAAATCCATTTTTAAAACTTGACATAAACTTAATTTTCCTATGTATGATGGAGAGGCAAATGCTGAGAAATTAGATAATTGGGTTCGTCAGATTGAAGTGTATTGCAAGATACAAAGGATCAAGGATGATGAGACCAAGATTCAACTTGCTTCATGAAGGTTGGAAGGTGCAACACTTATTTGGTGGGAAGCCAAAAATCAAGGGGACATGAAGAAACATGGTAAGGTTTTATCTTCTTGGAATTGTTTTGTTGTTGCATTAAGAAAACAATTTTATCCATTAGCATACATGTAAAAAGCTATCGTGGATTGGAAAAACTCTAGAAAAGGAAAGGGAGAAAGTGTGCAAAGTTATACCCAAGAGTTTAGAAGGAGAGCATTTATATTGGGTGTAGATTTGTAATCTCAAGATACTTTACTAAAATACATTGGAGGTTTGCATAGCTATTTGAGAGATACAATTCTCATTTTTAACCCTACAAGTTTAGTTGAATTTTGTGTACAGGACACACGTATAGAGGCAAGAGGGAAACATGTTTATGATGAAACAAGTGAGAACACCTTTTATTTTGGAGAAAAAGGAAAGGGTAAGTTCAAGGGAAAAGGAAAGAAGAATTATTCCATCAAGGTGGAGAAAGAAAAACTCACATGCAAACATTGTTCCAAGGATGGCCATTAATATGAATGCCATTATTGGAAACTTCATCCAAATATGAGATCGAAAATGTTTAAAAACAAGGAGGAGGAGAAAGTAACTGCAACTACACAACATGATTTAGGTTCTGATTCCATAGATGAAACAAAGATCACAACCATGGGTTTGAAAGGTAAGGACATAGAAAGTACTAGCTCCTCAAGTTATCACAATGATACTCGAGATGAAAAACCAAGAATTGAGCTTTAAATCCATATTAGAGTTATTTCAAAGCATACCAATATTGACACATTGTTTGATAGTGGTTCACAAACAAATCTTATCTCTGAATATATTGTTAAGAAGTTTAATTTAGAGACTATTCCTCATCCTAAACCTTATCCTTTAGGTTGGGTATGTGAGAATTCAAAATTGCAAGTGACAAGGAAGTGCATACTTAGATTTGCAATCACTGCAAACTTCCTGGATGAAGTTGAACTTGATGTAGTTCCACTTGATATATGTGTTATAGTTTTGGGAAGCCCATATATTTATGATAGGAGAGAAATTTTGAACAAATATCACTTGTTCAAGAATGGGATTGAGTACATTTTCATAGTGCATAGTAAGAAAATGAGTTTTTCTCTTATGAATGTTGGAAAAATGAAGAGAATCGTTAATGCTAGTCAGAATTTTGCATTGTTAATACTCAAGCATAAAGATGTTGCGAATGAAGCCATTCAAGGATATGATTCAAATTTTAAATCTGATTTAATTGAGGTTGTTAATCCAAGTGATAATATGTTCCAATAGTAGAACATTTTTCCTCCTAAAAGAGGTAAACAAAATGAAGTGAATTTGCAGCAACATGCATCATTGTTGAACATTGGTATGAACATGTCATTGTTAAAGATTGCAGGGGTCAAAGAGAAAATGAAAAAGCAATTTAACAAAGAGGACATTGGTTCCAAAACTTCTTCTTGTGGGTTTCAAAATGTGTTGCCTTTGAAAAGGGATGGTGCATGGCGATGGTGATTACATATGGTCAAAAATTGAGCCAAGTACAAGGATAGACATGGTAAACATCTTCATGACAATAATGTTCAAGGTGAGAAGAATTTGAGATTGTTTAAGTTTCCTTTGATTGAAGACCGAGGAGGGAATGTGTATATTTCTTCAAAGGAAATTTTTTGTTCTGCATATTCAGGGAAATTGCAGCAAGATGTCATCTATGACAACAAGACAAGGACTCCAGAATCAAGGCAAGAGGTTTACTTTCATGAAAAGATAAAAGTGAAAAATTCAAGAAAATTTCAGTGGATTGAAACTGGAAGGGTGAGGGAGTTGTAACCTCGAGTCTATTTTTTGACTGATAAGAGATTTTGGAGGAAAAAAAATCTTCCGGTGGGGAGGAATGATCCAGTGGGTCAAGAAAGTGCTCAAAATTCAAATTTCTCATATTGACTCGAAACTAGTGCCAAAGCGTATATCTTGTCATCTTGCATCCAACGCAACTCGTTTCACTCAAATCCGAAATCAGATGCTCTTGATATCGCGTTCTGATCAATTTGGGAAATAACAAAAAAAATTGGAATTAGGTGCAAGTACACCAAACCAAAATTTCGTACACTAATGGGGAATTTGACTTGGTTGAATGTGTATTTATATGGACCAGTCATTGACTTCCACTTGTCACGATATGATTGGCTTGATATTTTGTGTTTTTTGGTTGGTTGATGGAATTTTTAGGTGGCCCAATGAGGGAGTGCCATGTGGGCCAGTCAGTGGATGCCACATGGCCTCCAATCATTCATATAAAAAAAATTTAAGGGGCCAAGCTGCCTCCATGGGGTTCAAAACCGAGACCTCCCACCAAACAACCACATACCTAACTAGTAGACCGCACATGTTTCTTATTATGTATGGGCTACAAATTTTATTTAAGGTTTCATGAGAATGGTGTCGAGGGTGGGGACTGGGGTTAACCCCTAACCTGGTCCACCAACCACACCACGTGGCAGCAGATGAGTGGGGATCTGGGGTAACCCCGGCCCCAACATACATTGAAACTCTAAATGTTATTACAAACCATAGATATGGCGTTAACCAAAGTCCTTTCCAATTATATATATATATAATATATATATATATATATATATATATATATATATATATATATATATATATATATATATATATATCGCATTAAACCAAAGTCTTGGCGTGGTTCCAAAACTCCAGCACCGACGGTTAAACTCTACAGTCCACATGTGAATGAACATGGAATTACACAATTCAGCGTTAAGTTAATGTTGGCAGATGGTTTAAGTCTGACGGTAATGTTACCTTCGATGGTTAGTGTAGACACTGTCATATGCCACGGTAAAGGTTATGCCAAAGTCTAGGAGCAGACACGATTTAGAACCCGACGGTCAGGGTTATGGTCATCACATGATGTGGTTATGTTTGATGTCATGGTTAATTTGACGGGAGTGGTTAAGGGTTGGTAACATTGGTGGCTAGGGTTGCACCGTGAACATGCCACGGTTTATTAAAAAAATTATGGCACAGTTAAAGTTTTATACGGAGGGGAGCAGAACCTGCCTTGGGCGGGGTTCCCGCTAACCCCAACCCGCGCAAAGATTCAAGCATGTTTTAATGTGGGGTATGGTTAAAATAATTGGTGCATTTTTTCAACCAACCGACTGAATCCGATGGTTCAAAACTTGCCACCCGAAGCGGGGAAAATTTGTCGCTCCACGTGGCCGCAAAAGGCAGAAATTGTAGAACATATTGCAGGGAAGTGAAAATTGTAGGTTGGTTAGCAGAAAACTTCATTGGAGCATAACTCAGTCATTTTTTGACCTTTTTGAGTGCAGAAAGAGTGTAGCTATGGGTTTTTTATAGTTATGGAGCGATTGGAGACATTTTTTTTTGTTGCAGTTCAACAAGAAGATCCTAGTGAAAATTATGCACCTACACTAGGATGGAGCCTCAGGCTATTTTTAGGTGGATGTCTATTTATAGATGCATGAGAAAATTCTAATTATAGATGAGGTTTATTTATAGATGTAAGTGCAAGTTCTATTTATAGATTGCATCTCTATTTATAGATGCATGTCAACTATTATTATCCTTAATATTAGTTGGACAATAAAAAATAATCTATTCTCAATGAGCACTTGTAAATAGTTAAATTAAGTGGAAAATCAGTTAGCTATAGGAATTTAGAGTTGATTGGTTGGTTGGTGGGGCATGCAAGTGGACTTAGTTGTAATTGAGTGATTCAGAGTTGTAACAGAGTTGGAAGTGTAGTTATGAAAGTTGTAAAGTAGTTTAACTCAGTTAAGTGAGCTAAAATCAGTTGTGATAGTTGTAGCTAAAGATACCCTAGTGAGAGATCAAGTGAATTAATTATTTATTAATTCACGATCAATGGTCTCACATGCAACTGAATATTTACTACTATTGACTACATGCATGTCAGAACCAGTGGAGAGCCAGTTGAGATGTAGGTGAAAGGGACAGTTTGAATATCAATTGTGACATTAGTGGTTGCACACATGCGACCACACACACATTGGATGTGCCCATGATGATTGTCCAGTCAAGGAAAGCAAGATTCCATTCATTTAGGGATTTCTATCAACTGGGATTGCGTAGTGGAGGCAGGTTGTTTGGAGGCAGTAAATTGGCTAAGGATTTTGCCCTTTTTTGTATGACAGTGTGAGACAGTTAGCTATTGTACTGAGAGCTCTTGGGATGGAGATTTGTATGTAATTGTTTCATGATCTATGATATAATACATAATAAAATATAGTGGGGTTTTTAGCTATATGATTTTCCCGAGTAAATTATATGTGTTATGTGTGATTGATCTTTCTTCATGATATTGGGATTGGTGATTGTGTTTTAAATTCCGCAAAGATTTGGTAGAAGTGATTATATATTTAATAGTGGCATATAATTGTTAGATCAGGAGAATCCTGGCAATACATATTTTGTATTAAATTTCTACATGGTATCAGAGCACAGGAGATTGCAACTTTGAAGCAGGTGTTGAGTTTGTTGGTGGAAAGAATTCAAATTTGCAGAAAGACTTTCTTAGTGCTACAACTGAGTTAACATCGAAATGGTTTTCAATGGATTGAGGTTAGAGTATGCACTTGAGGGCAACTCGAACTACATTGCTTGGAAGTACAGGATGGAGGCAGTGCTTGAATATAATGGCTTGAAGGAATTCATTGACAATGATGTTCCTAAGCCTACTTCGATAGATGATGCATTACTTGATACATGGCAAAAGAAAGTGGCAAAGATGAGGAGGATTATGTTGGAAGTAGTACGAGACCATATTGTCTCAAGCCTTGATGGGAAATCCACACCATATTTTATGTGGAAGGCTTTAACGGATCTTTTCCAAAGAAACAGTGACCATAGGAAATTGGCGCTCCAAGATAAACTCAGGAAGATCAAGATGGAAAAGGGCGACAACATTCCAAAGTATCTCACGAAGTTTGTCCAATGTCGGGATGAACTGGGGAGTGTGGGAATAACTGTTGCTGATGATGATTTGGTGAGCTTGGCTCTCTTGGGACTTCCTAAGATTTGGCACAGCTATGAAGCCTCTGTCAATGGACGTGAAAAATTTCCAGATTGGGAACGATTGTGGTCGAATCTAGTGCAAGAGGAGTTCAGACGGAACACCAGACATGGCTCTTCATCAAAGCATGATGATGAAGAGGATTGTGCTTTGGATGCCAAGGTGAATAAGGGGAAGGGGAAGAAATTCCATTCTAAATCTAAGTCTAAAGGCAAGAAGCTGGATATGTCCAAGGTGAAGTGTTTTCACTGTCACGAACATGAGCATTTTGCTACTAACTGTCCGCAAAAGAAGAAGAACAAGAAGGCTGCTGGAGCTGCAGCTGGTGAGGCCCCTGTCTCACAATTTGAACTTGACTTCTCCTTGATCTCATGCATGGTGTCAAGTGCATTGGGATCGGTGTGGTATTTGGATAGTGGTGCTTCCTTCCACATGACGTGAGATAAGGAGATTTTCAGTGACTTGGAGGAGAAAGATCTCCAGATGCATATAGAGATGGGCGAAGATGGACGATATAGTGCAAATGAAATTGGTACCATTACCTTTCAGAGGGAGTCAGGTAAACCATTTTAATTGAAATATGTTATGCATGTTCCGGGTCTGAAAAAAACCTGGTCTCAATCGTAATGTTGGAGGACAAAGGCTATGACGTTGTTTTCAGCAATGGAAAAGCTTTCCTGCGACATAAAACAATGGTTCAAGCCAATAGGAGAGGGATTCGAGTTAAGAATCTCTACAAGATGGAGGTAGATGGCTGCACTGCCATGATGGGCAAGGCGGAAAAAGTGGTGAGCCGAGATGAGGGTGAATTATGGCACAGGAAATTAGGCCATATTCATCATGGAACCTTGAAAGTCATGCAACAAATATCTACTGGACTTCCAATGGGAACACTTGCTCAGTTAGATCAGTGCAAGGGTTGCACCACGAGGAATTATGTAAAGTCCACCTTTCATGAAAAGGAGAACCGTGCTTCAGGGATCCTTAAGAGAGTTCACATAGACGTGTGTGGACCATTCTCGGTTGCTTCAATAGAAAAACATAAGTACTATATTATTTTTGTTGATGAATTTTCTCGTAAATGCTGGACCTTCTTCATGCAAAAGAAGGATCAAACATTCTCAAAGTTCTGTGAGTTTAAGGCATTGGTGGAGAAAGAGTCAGGGAAGCAAGTGAAGGCTTTGAAGAGCGATAATGGTGGAGAATACATCTCTAACTAATTCAAGAACTTCTACAGCAAAGAAGGAATTCGAAGAGAACTCATAGTGCCTCATAACCCACAACAAAATGGGGTCACAGAGAGGAAGAACAAAACGATAGTGGGTGCAGCACGAGCGATGTTCCATGATTAGGGCCTACCACTACATTTGTGGGCAGAAGCATGCAACACTGCGTAATATGTGTGAAACTGTTGTCCTCATAGAGTACTTGGCATGAGTACACTTGAAGAAGCTTTCACTAGTAAGAAACAGGATGTTTCAAACTTTAAGATTTTTGGCTCATATGTTTATGTGCATGTGACCAAGAATGCCAAGAAGAAGCTGGAGCCAACTGCTGAAGTTGGGATTTTTGTGGGGTGCATAGAAACACCCCATAATTATCGTGTGTATTTTCCTAACAGTAAGATGCTTGTTATGCGATGGGATATAAAAATTCGATGAGGGGAAAGCCATGTGGTTGTCGCTTGAGAGGGGGCTAGACTTGCATGCAGAGGAGGAACTATTGGTTCCCAAAGATGAGTCTCTAAATGTTGATCAGCCACATGAGAAGGTTCATGGAGTGGAGGATTCCAGTCAGCAAAGTCAACCATCAGAACTGGCAGAAGGCATACCATAGAAGCTGATAGGCTAAGACTTGATGTTGCACAGAATGTAGGAGCCCTTACTTCACAACGCAGACAAAGACAGTCTCCTGACCAATATACTAGATACATCTCATGAGAAAATATATTTTTATTGAGCCATCTTCCTTTCAGGAAGCAGTGCAGGAGCCCACATGGGTAGATGCAATGGTGGAGGAGTATGATTCCATTGTCAAAAACAGTGCTTGGGAAGTTGTTCCAAGGTCGGTTAATAAATCAGTGGTAGGTTCAAGATGGATCTATGAGGTAAAGCAAGTTGTTGATGGGAGTGTTGAGAAATACAAGGCTAGATTTGTGGCCCGAGGCTTCTCATAGATCGAGGAGATAGATTATGAAGAAACCTTTGCACTTGTCACAAGGTATTCTTCCATAAGGACCATCCTTGCTCTCTCAACGCATATGGGCTGGCACATTCATCAGATGGATGTGAAGATTGTGTTTCTCAATGGGATCATTGAGGAAGAGGTGTACATAGAGAAGCCTGAAGGATTTGATATCTTCAGCAGTGAGTCGTATGTGTGCCGACTCAAAAGAGCGTTGTATGGGATGAAGCAAGAACCCCGTGCTTGGTACACTCGGATAGACAGCGATTTCAACGGACTGGGCTTCACCAAAAGTGAAGCGAATGAAAACCTATACCAAATTGTGGTGGAGGGTAAGATTTTAATCATTTTTATTTATGTTGATGATTTAATATTGATTGGTGATGAGTAGCTGATACTATCATGCAAGGAGGACCTTCAAAGGAGTTCGAGATGAAGGATATGGGCCTTCTTCATTATTTCCTTGGATTGTAAATATGGCAGCGATTTGGTGAACTTTTTGTGTCTCAATGCAATTATGCAAGGGAGATACTAGGTAAGTTTCACATGGAGGGCTGCAAACCCATGGATACTCCTCTTCCAAGAAATTGGAGGAAAGAGGATGTTACTTCTGGAGAGGTAGTGGATGCTAATGTCTATCGATAGTTAGTGGTTCACTAATGTATCTAGTGAACACGAGACTAGACATTTTCTATGTGGTTAACCAGCTAAGTCCAGCGATGGCTAAGCCTATCAAGCTCTTTTGAAAGGCAGGAAAGCATGTCTTGAGATACCTGAGGGGCACATTTGAGTATGGCTTATGGTACAAACAGATAGATGAGGTGAAGTTACATGGCTTCACGGATGCAGATTGGGCAAGCAGCCCATCAGACAGAAAGAGCACATCAAGGGGATCTTTAGCATTGGATCTACAATTGTTCCTTGGTACAATAGAAAGTAGAGATACGTGGCACTCAGTTCAGCGGAAGCGAAATTCATGGCAGCGAGTCAAGTTGCATGTTAGGCTATCTAGATGAGAAAGATCTTGGTTGGTTTGTTTGGTTCTCATTTAGATCCGACAGTGATTCATTGTGATAATCGGATTTGCATTAAACTCTCGATTAACCCCGTGTTTTGTGATATATCTAAGCATATAGATATCCGGTATCATCATATAAGAGATTGTGTGCAGAGTAAGATCATTTTTCTTCAATACATTCCTACGGAAGATCAGGATGCAGATATTCTGACAAAGGTACTCACCAGGAGAAAATATGAATACCATAGAGACATGATCGGGGTAAAGGATAATCCCTTTCTTGTTGAGAGGGAGTGTTGAGATTCAACAAGAAGATCCTAGTGAAAATTATGCACCTACACTAGGATGGAGCCTCGGGCTATTTTTAGGTGGATGTCTATTTATAGATGCATGAGAAAATTCTATTTATAGATCAGGTCTATTTATAGATGTATGTGCAAGTTCTATTTATAGATTGCATGTCTATTTATAGATGCATGTCGATTATTATTATCCCTTAAGATTAGTTGGAAAATAAACAGTAATATATTATGAATGAGCACTTGGAAATAGTAACTAAAGTGGAAAATCAGATAGCTATAGGAATTTCGAGTTGAGTGGTTGGTTGGTGGGACATGCAAGTGGAATTAGTTGTAACTGAGTGATTAGAAGTTGTAATAGAGTTGGAAGTGTAGTTATGAAAGTTGTAAAGTAGTTTAACTCAGTTAAGTGAGTTAAAATCAGTTGTGCTAGTTTTAATTGAAGATACACTAGTGAGAGATCAAGTGAATTAATTATTAATTAATTCACAGTCAGTGGTGTCACATGCAACTGAATATTTACTACTGTTGACTACATGCATGTCAGATCCAGTGGAGACCCAGTTGAGATGTAGGTGAAAGGGATAGTTTGACTATCAATTGTGACATTAGTGGTTGCACACATGCGACCACACACACATTGGCTGTGCCTAGGAGGATTTCATAGTCAAGGCAAGCATGATTCCATTCATTCATGAATTGCTATCAGTTGGGATTGCGCAGTGGAGGAAGGTTGTCTGGAGGTAGTAAATTGGTTAAGGAACTTGCCAATTTTTGTATGACAGTGTGAGACAATTAGTTATTGTACTGAGAGCTATTCGATTGGAGCTATATAATACATAATAGAAGATAGTGGGGTTTTTAGCTATATGCTTTCCCAGGGTAAATTATCTATGTTATGTGTGATTGATCTTTCTTCATGATATTGTGATTGGAGATTGTGTTTTAAATTCCGCAAAGATTTTGTAGAAGCGATTCTGTATTTAACAGTGGCATATAATTCTTAGATAAGGAGAATCCAAGAAATATATATTGTGTATTAGATTTCTACATTTTTTAGCATTTTGAGCATCGTAACTTGATGTAAACACATATTTTTGAGCATAATGAAAGAGGCCCAACATTGGAAGTTGGATCAAGAAATGTAGCCCGTGAGGGGTGAACTCCTTTATCATTTGTTGTCTTGTGCATATTATTATGTTATTGATTTCTTCTTTATTTTATGCAAAAACTGAGTTTTAAAGCATGTTAAAATGTTAATGAAATTAATATAATTGCTTAAAAACCATAATCATTTAACTTGCAAATTTCACCATAAACTCTTAAGTTTTCATATACAGATCACATGCTTATAACCATTAGGCTCATTCAATTCTAAATTAAATAATTTATAAATCTATTTTATTTAATATAAATTTTATGATATTATTATGTCGCTATGATAGCACTGATATATAACAACCATGTTTTTCTATTAGTCTGCATCGTACAACCAAAAATTTCAAAAGTTTTTGTTTTTTACATAGTTTAACTTCAATTTTTTTAGGGTTTTGGGATTTCTAAGGCAATGACGTTAGCCCGCCACTACCAACAGGGCTATAGTGCCCCACACATGGCATCAACATTCTCCCTTCTGACTACTCTTGGCCACCTCAAACATCGACTGGAATGCAGTTTCCACCCGCTTTGGTGTCTATAGAAACAATATGTAAACATTTCAGTGTTTCCATGACTTTTTATGGACAATGCTTGCAAGGTGATTGGTAATGAATGGTTAGTGCATTAGTAGCCCTTGCATCTATTTCTACATATTCTTATTATGAGGAATGTGATGACAAATTTTGTATAAAGAGCAAGAGGAGTATGGCGATGAGGAATATGAGGACGACAATGGAGAAAATTGAATATTTGGATTTATGTTTGGAAGCGCTGATGATTTTCGTGAGCTTGATGTGGTTTATCTTGATAAGGATGCGAAGGAAAATATTTATGCTTTGGAAAATAGCCTTGGACCATCCCTCATTGGTCTTGAAATATCTATTAAAAGATGTCGAACAAAAATCCAAGGGATTTCTATCATTGATGTGTTCGTCAAAAGTAATTTAAATATTTATCTAATACTTGCAATTCGGGCTACTATGGCTCCATTTTGAATAGAAGTGCAAATTTATTTAAATACTTGTTTCTTGAAATATGGTGATTATTGCAAATGAGTTGCTTAAAATGATCATTTCCAGATTCCTTTAATAGACTTGTAGAGTCTAGCCATCATGAATTTAACGCACCAACAAAAGAATCGTATGCTTATATTCCTTCCCTAAAATGGAATTTTACAAATTATGTAAAGAAGTATTATGTAGTGTTGATGAATATAACTAGTGTCAGTATTCATAATTATATTTGAATCATAATGAAATGTATTTTTCAAAAGAAAAGAAAAACAAATTTTATTATTAAAGGAATTGACTTATTAAAGTGTTATACTGCAAATGACCTTCTTCTCAGCTTAGAGGAGAAAGACACATGGACATAATAAATTGACCAAGACAAAGACCTATTTTTCCATAGCAACGCACCCTAGAAACTGTTAGGTCGAGTTATAATGCTTTCCTTCTATCACCTCATGTTCTAATCACATCCCTTTCTGACCATTTGGTGTGCTCTGCAACCATCTCAATTGCTCATACTTTTCAAATCAAGCCTTACTTGACCCATTTTTTCAATATAACCTCTGTAACGCGCCCTTTGTGTGCACCCAAAGTGTTTAATGTTGATCCTACATGTGAAAATTTCATTAGTCAAGCTATCAATGCACTGTACTCTCTGCTAGACAGCATTACTTAGCAAAAACCTTGTCATTTCACCTCCTGTTGTGATTTCCTTGCCTATTAGATTTTTGGCTTTCAGACTGGTTCCTATATTTGAATCTCTGTGCTTGGTTTCTTGTTGGCATAATATTTTTTCTTTTAAAAAGTTAGCCTAGCTGCATTTACTCTCTGAAAGAGAGAGAAAGAAAAAAAATATTTTTCTCATTTTTAGTTTTTTCTTATATAGTTGATTACATTTTGTAAAATATTTGGATAAATAGTTGATAGAGAGCATTGGTATTTGTATCTTTCTGTTGTAGCTGCTACAACACCACCCAAAATTCTGGGTATATCTAAAATTTCGGGTCCCCCTACTCGCTTAGCCATTAGGGTTTTGACCTGGCCTGTAGTAAATGAACCTTCTCACCATCATGACAAGATTATTTCACCGTAGCCACACCATGTGTGGGGGGATCATCATGCATACACTCGAATGGAAACTTCTTTGTGCATTAAGCATATTCGTTAGAAGCCCTTTCATCATGGATCATTTAGGCATTCGGTTTGGATACTTCACCAAGCTCATGTAAATTATTTAACGGCATCATTCTCTATAGGGTAACTGTGAGCTAATTGATGTTATAATGTTTCATATAGGTCAATCCCACGGATGACATACTCATCAATATCACTGCCACGCTGAGTGAAATAAATCAAAACTATAATTACAAGGGTGCACTATTTGGGGAAATCTTCGATCATGATTGAGCGACACGTTTTTGGATGTGTAGTTTCATTCCTAAAGATTGAGGCTTGTATAAGGCGATAACTTGTTCAATGGGGATCAAAAGAGCGTTTGCATTACATATGCATGCCAAGCCATAGTTAAAGAGAGAACGAAAAATTATGATGACTATGCATTATGAAATGCTTTAAAGGTCATGGACTATCGTAGGCATAGGCTCATCTCTATAAAATGTGCAATTTTATGTGACTACTCAAAAGGCCATCCCCCGTGGAGATCTAAGAAACTACTTCATGGCATGGGCATGAGCGTGTCAAGCTTGGATCAAAAGTTTTATATGGTGGACGTAGACCTAGCAAAGACCGTAAAAGGCTAATACAACACACACACACGACATCTTAATGTAAGTGTTACTCGAGGCCACAGCCTGATGAAGACCATCTATAGCCAATCCAAGAGGAGGAGGGAAAAATTGCGGAGAAGCAAAGGGGAAAACCCGTTTGTTCTATGTTGTGTTTGGTCGAAGTACAATTCTCTTATAGCTTATTGCTATTAACATAGTCGCGGGAAGAGTACATAGTGTGGGTTTTCTCTTGGCCATCGCCATCATCTGAATGATTCCATAGCTTTCACCGCGCATTGAAGAGATTTAAAGCTACCATGACGTTGCTTCTCATTTCAATGGAATAAACCGCCACGGATATATGCACCATTATTACAACGATGGTGGGCACCTTGCGTTTTAAATTGAAATAACGACCAAGAAGCATCGAAAGTTGTGTACCCTCGTATGGTCAAGGGGCTCGTCCTCTGTTGAGATCACCTCTGCGATGAAGGTCATCAGAGTTTTGCAGAAAGAACGAAAGACATTACACTGCATCCCAACGCAATAAAAAATCATTTTGCTCGGCACAAGTTTGGTGCTCAGTTCAAAAGGTATGATCAAACTGAATTGGAGTTTGAAGAGCGAGCGCGTTGCATGGTGAAATCTGGAGAGAAGGCAGCCTATGGCCTTTTGCGACTAGTTTCTGAGTCGCATATGTGTCTCGTGCAACCTGTGGCAAGCACGACTAAGTCGCTGGGTCGCGGCGCATGAAAAAAAAATGATGAGAGCGACCTGTGTAAGATTGTGACTATGTGACCACTGGCAAGTCGCATCTTTGCCCAACTCGTTGGGTTGTAGAGAATGCAAGACAAATGATGACTGCGACCTGCATAAGATTGCGACTATGTGACCACTGGGGGGTCGCATTTCTTCCCGAGTCGTTGGGTCGCAGAGCGTGCGAAACAAATGAGGAGTGCGACCTGCATAAGATTGCAATTGTGCGACCAAGGGGGGGTCGCATTTTCGCTTAAGTCGCTGAGTCGCAAGAATCTGGCCTCCTTGACGCCTTCACTGCTTATAGTGCTTCATTTTTTCAGGAAAACTTGAACTAGTATTACGCAGTTAACTATTGTATCCAGACAGGAGGTTGATCACATTGCATCTTCTTTACAACCCAGGGCTCACGCAGGTTACGTCTGAGTAAGATCCTCATAGTTTAGAATGTGGCTTTTTAAGAAGAAATCCCGAAGAGTTGATCCTTGTGGGAAGCTCCAATTGGAGAAGGTTATAGGTTTGACAACAAGAAGCTGTAGTGGCTTTGCTTCCAATGTTTCAAACGGAGATTTTGCCTATCTTGCTAATCGTGTCGTTGTCATGTACAATGATGATGCAAATCACAAAGTCCGGTTCCTGGTGGCCCCTAGAACCCCGAAAGCATTGACTTGCTTGGCATGTTCATGCAACGGGGCCAAGGTTATTACAGCTGGAGATTCAGGGCATAAACTAGCCGCAATAATTTTGGATTCTTTGACTGGCCCTTGTATTGTTGAGTTGAAAGCGCATAAATATGGAGTTTCATGTGTGGAGTTTTCACCAAATGGGAAGACTCTTGTATCTGTTGGTTTTCCTCATGATGTCTTTCTTTGTCTTTGGGATTAGCGAAATGGAACATTAGCTGCTAAAACCCGATTAACCACAACGATTTCACCAATCACGAATAGGAACCTTGGAAATTGAAGGAAATCCTGTGAGTCTCGGTAGTAAAAGGGATAGCTCATTTGTGTCAATTTTTTCTACATCATACATTAAAATTGCATGTGCCCCCGCAGACCTGACAATATAAACACCTCAGCCTTTTATGCCTTAACAAGTGCTAGTGGCAATGGTGTTGTTCGCCTATTCATGCAAGGAACTCTTTTCTATGCTAGAACATTGCCCAAGCCAGCACCACATGGGTACCATGGGGTAACTGCTGAGAAATTTCGTTCGAGTTTCCATGTGGCACATGTTAGGGTTCCTGTGTTTTGGCAGGTTTGGCAATACCAAAAGACAAGACAACATCAAACCACTTTGGGATCTCAGGATCTAGCCCTCCTGGATCCGGAGAGGGATCTCTCTATAAAGGCAAAGAAATATATGTCGTTGAAGTTCAATTTAAGGTATTAGGCTAGTTATAGGGCACAAGGGATGTTGTTTGTTTTTGTTTTATTTGTTTGGTTGGGAAAACATGAAAGAAGGGTTCACTGTAAGGTAAAGAAGTGAGCAAAGAAGGATTTTTGGAAATGGGGGGATAATTCAAAGAAAACACAAATCCATTGGGCAATGGAGTCATTAAAGGGTTTACTTGCAATTCAATATCCAAGACTTTCAAATGGGCTAGTCATCTATGTCATAGGATCTCTAAAGATGATAGTATGGGATGAAACAATAAGAAATTAAGGTGAATGACAAGGAAACCTTCCAAGGTGACCACTTAGGAGAAAATCTAGGGACAGGGCATGCCTTAACCATCTATGATCAAACTCCTAATGAGGCTAACTCTTTAGATAATAGGAAACATTAAAGGTTGTCACAAAGTGAATTCTAAGATCAGAGAAAGACTTTTAACCTTATCTGCATTTGAAATTCAGCTTAAGGGATCTTAGAAAGGCTAACTATTGGAAAAGGACCCTAGTGAGATAGGGCTAACTCTATATCTCCTAGTTTCCCAATTCTTTCAGATAAAAACAGTCAAGAACATCTAATAACAAACTCTAAATTCATACATCAGTAAGTATGGACAAAACCAACTACTATACTGGTTAAATTATATTTAATTTGTTCTTAGATTACACATATAGCAGAAAACATCAAAGATAAGAAGAGCAGGAAGCATTAGGGTACTTTACAGCAGTATATCCTAAGCTAGATTACTAATTCTTATCAGAGAAATGAAATATGATTCATAACAGAGGGAAAACAATAAAAGATAGAACACATCGCCACTGATTTAGATCAGGATCCAATGAACATGCTTTTCATATTAGAAGAGCAAAACCAGTCACATACATCATTGTCCAAAAGCTTGATATCATTCTGAAATCATCTCCCAGCCTATTTTACAACTAATACATACTGAACTTTAACTCAGAGAAACAGCTTACAATCCACGATTAACCAACATTTACAATGTATTTATAATGAGTTCTTATAGTTGAAAGAGTGACAATAGAGGTAGATAGAATTTTAATGAATCATTAAAACAGAGGGAGAAGTGTTTTTGTATCCCATTCTATCTTAACATCTCTGCATCGACTTTTAGTACTCTTTGGATGAATTAGTGGTCTTTGACAGGCTAATAATAACTTCAGAGGTATGTTTCTGAGGTACTTTCTGGATTTTTGTACTTTTTTTGTACTCTGGGACAAGGCAGATAAATGACTTTTAGGCATTCCATAATTTGTAACTAATGCTCTGGAAATCTTAGGAATTCTGTCAGGATGATGATCTTCTCAGGATCGGGATGGAGAATAAAAAACATTGTGGGAACTTGTCCTTTATTGGAAAAGAACATTTTGCTGATGTGAAAACGCTGATATGTCTTGTTGATGTGCTTTAGGCCTTATTAGGCCTTCTGGATCATTTTTAAGGTCTTCAATATGTATCTTCGTCCTTCAAACACTAGATTATAGCATTAATCTTCAATAACAGGCTTTTAATCCCTTTAATCCTTCACAGATACTCTTTGCCGCTTCTCTTCTGATCTATCTGTGAATATGCAGGTTTTAATGGCGCTGGAGGGTTTATGAGAGGGTTTCACACTGATCTTTTAATTAAATACACGTTTAAAACCTTCTTAGGTGTCTTCCCTACAATCTTCGGCTCTAAAAAATGACATTTTTTGCTCTGTATTATCATGACCGTGACTGTGTAGAAAGAATAATCTTTCACTATCTGTAACCCTGCAAAAACCCAATAAACATGTTAAGAAACTCAATGGGAGTGGAGGAGGATTGCTCTGGAGGGTCGAGGGAATGGTGTCGCAGTAATGAAAATGGTAGATGCAGGCGAAAAAACAGGTAAAAATCATGTCGGAATGGAGGAAAACTGGCCTGATGGAGGTTTGGTGCGAGGCGGGTTCTGGACCGTCGAATCATATTTAACAGTGGCGATCTATGGTCGAGATTCATTGATTGGATCGTTCAGAGGACTAGATGAAATGGGAGATGGGATTATGTCATGACCTCTGGATCAGATAAGGTTAATGGTGATCAACGGCAGAGGTTCGTCAAAGAAGTTGTTTGGGGGACGGGTGAAAAACCAATAGATGGGGTCGCGATGAACTGTGAACTGTTCAATTAGAACAGATCGATGACTGAGATCGTTGGAAGGGAACGTTGGGAGGTCAGTCGAATGGAGAAATGGAAGGGGTCGAGGTTAGATCCGGACCGTCGATCTTCAGAGATCGACGGTGGAGAGGACTCAATAAAATGCCCGGGAGAGAAAACAAAGGGACAAAGACTTGGGGGTTAAAAGTAATATGAGCCGTTGATCTAGATCAAATGAACGGTCAAGATCTTCAGATGGAGCTTTTGGGAGCAAAGGGGAAGAGGGAAATGAACTGTGATCGAGTTAAGTCAGAGCCGTTTGATTGAAACAATCGTTGTTCAGGATCAAATGAAGAATTATATCGGGGAGGAGTGGTTTTAGCGGAAAACTGTTGGTTTCACGCAGCTCTGAAATGGTTTTGAAAAGTTTCCAAAAAAACGCGATATGCTTCGCTGCCTGACACGCGTCCTCCCAAAACCACCTTTTTCACGTTTTTTCTTGGTGTTAAACCACATGTGAAAAAAAATGCGAAACTGATTGATAGCCGTCGGATGGGAGGTCAGAGATCGGACGGTTCGAAAAAACTCCAATGGGGAAAGATGCACAGTAGACGTGGCATGATTAGGATTCTTGTTGTCCGTCAGATCTGCATGGATGAACGGCTATGATTTGCTATTAGGCGGCAGTGTATGTGCTGGGCTATCGGGCTCATCGGGTTTAATTGCAGTCATAGCATCTATACGATGGACAATGAGGATCAAAGTAGGAGCGTCAGTGAGGGGTATGAGATGGGAGGGCGCCCGATTGCCTGAAGGGCGTCGATCTTGCGAAGATCGACGGTTCTCGTTAACCCGAACCATAACTGTCGAAGATGATAAAAACAAAGGGAGAAATGAATTTTGATTGGGTTTTTGGTTTATTAAGCGCTTGATCACAGGATTCTGGGTTCCATGGAGGGGGGGTTGCGGAGAATAATCCCTCAGGGGCTTAACCTTCAATGGAGCAGAAAAGGTATTTTTTATGCTTTTCAAAGGGTTTTTTGGGGTTTTTAGCGCCCGGTTGCGGGGCTAGGGGCCTATGAAGAAAGGGGCTAAGATGTGTAATCCCTTAGGGGCTTCAGCCTAATATAATACAAATAGAGGGTTTTTAGGCCAAAATTAGTGCTTTTTAAGGCCAAATGGGGGGTTCTGGTAGGCAGCAAAGGGGATTTTTTTAAAACGAAATCAAGGGAGCCATAAGGTTTAAAAGGAAATTTTGATGATTTAGAGGGCTAAGGAGGGGATTTTGTGGGATTTTGAAAGGGGAGAAAGGGGTGAAAATGGGGATTTTGAGGGGATGAAATAGGGCAAATGGAGGCCTCTTTGAAACATTTTCTTTCACAAACTGTGAGGCTTATCAAATGGACAGCAGTGAGGAGTGCTTCAGAGGACAAAAAACACATGAAGGCTTCAAGAGTGATAGGTTTTCAAGGAAAATGTTCCTCGTGAAGACTTAGAAACCATTTAGCCACCTGTTTTCTATGCCAAAATTTTATAGGTGGCTAATAGCACATAACTCAGCAGGGTCTGGGCATACTTTTTGCACAATGCCTGTAGTTGGGATATTTCTAATATTTTACCAAATCAAAAGCTGGAAGCCGGAAACTCATTACGTTCCATGGGAAACATCACCAGCAGAGGGTCTCTTTGTTACGAGTTTTGCAGATGGTACAATAAAGCTATGGGAGTTTGGTTTAAGGATGAACACAAAAGAGATTCATCGCGAAGCCCCTGCATTGGATTCTAAATTGACTAATATTTGTTGAAAAGACACACTTGGTGTCATATATCCAGAGATAAGTGGGGATCCTATCAAGAAACAATTGGAGGCAGAGAAATCTGTGATCTAGGTCGAGGTTTTCGTTCATTAGCTGAGCCTCCATAGGAGCAGATGCAGACTACCTAGAAGCTGGTGATTGCAATGGAAATCTACATTCTTACAATATGAGAACACTTGACCACTCAGGGGTCTAAGTTTATTATTTTCTAAATCATTCCTTCAGCTAAATAAATATGCTTTAGCATCCATATTTTGAAGACATGTGACCAATGTTACGTTGTTTGCAGGTAGAGGTGATGCGCAGAGCCGAAGCTAGGGTCTTCTCTATCAAGTGAGGTGGATACTTTCAAAGCTCGAAAGAACCGCACGTTAAGCTCAAAGGCACTTAGTCACTGTCACGAGAAAGAGATGAAGGAAAAGAAATCTTGTTGCAAAACCCAAAGATCACAGAAAGAGGGCCTCCATAGGAGCAGATGCAGACTACCTAGAAGCTGGTGATTGCAATGGAAATCTACATTCTTACAATATGAGAACACTTGACCACTCAGGGGTCTAAGTTTATTATTTGCTAAATCATTCCTTCAGCTAAATAAATATGCTTTAGCATCCATATTTTGAAGAAATGTGACCAATGTTACGTTGTTTGCAGGTAGAGGTGATGCGCAGAGCCGAAGCTAGGGTCTTCTCTGTCAAGCGAGGTGGATACTTTCAAAGCTCGAAAGAACTGCACGTTAAGCTCAAAGGCACTTAGTCACTGTCATGAGAAAGAGATGAAGGAAAAGAAATATTGTTGCAAAACCCAAAGATCACAGAAAGAGGGTCACAGGTCGCAGATTTTCCCAAGGTCGCAGGTCGCAGATCTGCCCAAGGTCACAGGTCACAGATCTGCCCAAGGTCGCAGGTCACAGATCTGCCCAAGGTCGCAGGTCACAGATCTGCCCAAGGTCGCAGGTCGCAGATTTTCCCAAGGTCGCAGGTCGAAGATCTTGCTCAAGGTCGCAAGTCGCAGATTTGCCCAAGGTCGCAAGTCGTGACTTGCTCAAGGTCGCCAGGTTGCAGATTTTCCCAAGGTCGCAGGTCGCAGATTGCTCGAAGTCGCAAGCCAGCCCAACAATCAAGAAGACCAAGAGTCAAGGGCACACAAGATTCATCTTAGCCTATATGTACAACTTTGGGAAAAGAGTACAAGGGAATTTTAGCTCGACAATGAAAGCCAGTATGATATAGGAATTGTTGCTAAAGAGCTAAAGGCACTCAGCTCTTAGTATGAAGTAGAAATAAGGGTAGCGAGGCTAGGGTTTTGCATCATGATTTGAAATGAACAACCCATGTTCCACTATTGGGTTTTAACGAGTTGTAAACATGTATTTGACATTGCAGCAACATTAATAATATATTCTCCTTCTCGACACCAATTCACATGCTTGTTTGTGGTGATAGTACTAGCTGTCTAGTACTTCATTATGTTGTATGTTTACTTTCATGCATGTCATCAGTTATGAACTATTTCTCAATGGTTGTATGTATGTCTGCTTTTGGATTAGTGTTTATTTTTCCTTGCCACGACGGTAGTCTATTGTGAACTACTTTTTAGTTAACTTCTGGTGTGTTTTCTTTCATATATGTTTGACTGGTTTTCGGCTCACCAATTCCAGTTACGGCATATCCCCCCTTTTATTTTTGCTTCTTAGACTTGCTTGCATCTTTGTTTATGGTTTGTTAATCGTGGGCTGATTTTTCTTCGCTAATTGGTCATTTCATCCTCGCCTCCTCTCCATCATCTTCTCATCCGACAACCAAGAGTGAAAACAATCATGGTGGCAGTCGGGCCCACATACCGGGTGGGGCTCCTATCCCAAACGGTGTGAGGTCTAATTGGGACCTTTCACCGGGAGACCCCCTTGTTGTCGACAATGCAACTTTTCCCGTCAACGCTTTCATAGCTTGAACTACATTATTGGATGTTTTTTGTTTCGTGACGTATAAATCAATTTCTCCTCATAGAGTAACTCTTTCATCAAACCAAATTAAAAATCATTTTTTGCATGGTTTGTGTCAGAGTCACATAACTTTCATACATCCAATCCCCCTCCAGAGACTTTAAAAGTACACTAAAATTAAGTGCTTGATAAAATCAATCAATAACTCTTTTATGATATTACACAAAGATTATTTCAAGCTAGGATCCTGGGATGGGCTGATCTGAAAATGGTCTGGATAACTTGTATGTATTTCAAGAACCTACCAATCAATTTAAATTAAAATGGTCTAGCTTGTACTTGACAATTTTGTGGAATTATTTACTTGAAAGTGGTGTATGAAGTTTTACTGTTTATGTGTCTTAACTTCATTTTTTCTTTCTGTAATTTAACATGTATGACAACAACATAATGCAACAAATAATCATTCAAACACAACAACAATTTTAATCTAGGAGTTCACCAGAAATCTCGTGGGCTACGTCTCCTTTGAGCTTTGTCATCATGACTCAGCTCTTTGGGATTATGGTAAGTCTTTTTACAAGTAAATACTTAATTTCAATTAATACAACAATGATCCAAAGGACTGAAAATACCATAAATATCCCTCAATTGGTTGTTTGAACTCTGAAAAACAACTTTAGGCTCTTGTTGACACGATTTCTTCTATCGATGCACTAAGATACTCTGAGCTTCTAAATGGCACAAACTCCCTCAAACCACTACTTCTATATCCAACACACATCAGACATCAAATACCAACTGATAAATTGCTCAAATTGAGCACTGCAATCCCAAAATAGGCTATCCTCCACGGTTTGCCCAGGGCTGCCCAAAACTTCACATCAGCTTTTCGAGCTCTAGAAGTTCTAAAAATGTTATGAAACCACTTCCATTGGTTCCAAAATTACTGAAATAGTCAAGATAGAGTTTTGGTTCATCAAAAATAGCCTTCGGCTGCTTCGGTTTCACCTCGATCACCTATCAGCACCCCCTGACACTAGGGTCAAGGAAAACTTCTCTGTTGAGTTTTCGACCTCTAAAAGTCTTTAAAACTTGCTGAAACCTATGTAAATAGAATCAAAATGATTTTTTTAGTCAATAATTACCACTTTTTAATTACCAATTTTGATCACACCTCCCAAATGAGAAGCTTTTGGACCCCAAAATCTCTCTGGAATACTGAAACTGATCTGTACAGTGAATAAGAATACTGCACCATCTTATCTTCAACCTCCAAACACTTGCTTTGCATGACTAGCGACTTTGAACCACAACTAGAAAGCAATTCACACTTCCCTTCCTCGATGCACTTGTCCTCCTGTCAAGAACTGTCTTTCTTGCACTCACTCAGAGAATTTCTGGCGAGAAATTTGCAGAAGTAAACTGTACATCGCTGCCTTGATCAATGATCCAAGGTGGCTCAAACAAACAATAAATTACAGCATAAAATACATGCATACAACCGATATTTGCATATGTAAAAAATGAGTACGTCTTACTGTACTAAGAAGTCTATCCACTTCTTACCAAGCAACTTCCATGGCAACTTTTGCTGCTGCAACTCTTCCTCATGTGAATCTTCCATTTTCACATCAATAATGGAATCATTGGTTCCACTTGCACCAATATTTTTTTCCTCTTGCTGCATGTGCTTTGGATGACTAGTTGGATGCAAAGTCCAACAATGAGAGACATCATGTCCCTTCTTTTGGCAATATTTGCAAAACTTATGCACCTTATTTCAAATTTGTCTTTGCCTCATCTGCTTCCTGTATGCTTTCTTCCTCATCCAACATCTCGAAACAACATGGTTAAATTGACCACAATATGTACAACAAATCTTTCTTCCATTTAAGCATGTAAAATTATCATGCCTTGCAGAAACACAATCAAATTGATCAAGAGAATATTTATACCTCTTGTGTTGCTTTGAATGTTCATCTTTTATGTCTTGAAAACTGTCTGAACTTGCATGCATGCCATAAGATTCATGTCTACCATCTTCTTGCTGCAACAAAGGCTTAAAGCAATGGAAATCATCTTTGAAACAAATTTTACATATTTGCATCTTAGAACTTGGAACAAAAGTTCTCTTTGAAATAGCCTCACATGCTCTCATGCTTTTGGAGTCTTTGCCATTAAATTGCACATAACCAAGACCAAGATTCTTGGGTTGTTCCTCAACAATAAGGGGTTCAACCATGCCTTGTGCATGTTTTCCTAAACCCTTGCCTTCATAGCCCATTTTAATCATTAATTTGGACCCTATACCTCTTGTAAGTTTTTCAAAAGAACCAACACATCTTTCTAAAGATGAAACTAAAGACAAATTAGAATAGATTACCTCTTCCTCACACATTTTCTTGGTCAAAGCTTCTTGGGCTTGATGTAGTTGCATCTCCATATCATGAAATATTTGAAAACTTTATTCCTTCTCTTCCTTCATGGCAAACAACTATTCATGAAGTTCAATACTTTCTCTTTTGTCCTCAAACAAAATATGCACCATGTCCTTCAATATAATAAAGTCATGCTTCATATCATCATCAAAGAATCTTGTGAAGGAGGAAAATTCACTTGTAGAAGTTGTCATTATGATGTCAATGATCAAATTAACTTCAAAAAAGTTCTCAAATATTTCAAAACAAATGACAAAGTTTTTTTAAACCAAATGGCTGTAAAGACAAAATCTTATTCAAGCAACCAAACAACAAACAAACTCCAAGAGCTTCTTAACAAACAATCATCAAGAGGGTCTGTTCCAAAAGTGACTTTGAGGTCCCTTAGGGTAAGGAAGATGCCTTCATGCCTTTTCTTCCTTTTTTTCCTCTCCGGGACTTAGCTAATCAGTAGCTATCCCCAAATCTCAAGCAAAATCAAACAACAATCAGTTTACAAATAGTAAAACAGTGAATCTTTTACACTATTTAAACACCTTTAAAGCTATACAATCAAGCAACTACTATGTCAATCAAGAAACCAAGTGCTCTGATACCAACCTAATCTGAAAATGGTCTGGATAACTTCTATGTATTTCAAGAACCTACCACTCAGTTTAAATTAAAATGGTCTAGCTTGTACTTGACAATTTTGCGGAATTATTTACTTAAAAGTGGTGTATGAATTTTTACTGTTTATGTGTCTTAACTTCATTTTTCTTGCTGTAATTTAACATGTATGACAACAACATAATGCAACAAATAATCATTCAAACACAACAACAATTTTAATCTAGGAGTTCACCCGAAATCTCGTGGGCTACGTCTCCTTTGAGATTTGTCATCATGACTCAGCTCTTTGGGATTGTGGTAAGTTTTTTTACAAGTAAATACTTAATTCCAATGAATAAAAAAATGATCCAAATGACTGAAAATATCATGAATATCCCTCAATTGGCTGTCCAAACTCTGAAAAACAGCTTTAGGCTCTTGTTGACACGATTCCTTCTGTCAGTGCACTAAGCTACTCTGAGATTATAAATGGCACAAACTCCCTCAGAATTTTGTTTCTGTCACTAAAACCACTATTTCTATATCCAACACACATTAGACAACAAATACCAACTGATAAATTTCTCAAATTGAGCACTGCAATTCCAAAATAGGCTATCCTCCACTATTTGCCCATGGTTGCCCAGAATTTCACATCAGTTTTTCGAGCTCTATAAGTTCTAAAAGTGTTCTGAAACCACTTCCATTGGTTCCAAAATTACTAAAATAGTCAAGATAGAGTTTTGGTTCATCAAAAATAGCCCCCGGCTGCTCCGGTTTCGCCTCAATCATCTATCAGCACCCCTGGGCACTAGGGTCAAGGAAAACTTCTCTGCTAAGTTTTAGACCTCTAAAAGTCTTTAAAACTTGCTAAAACCTCTGAAAATATATTAAAAATGATGTTTTTAGTCAATAATGACCACTGTTTCACTGCAAATGGTCTCAAATAGCTCTGGCTAAGCCCTGCACTGTTGCTGGCAAAAGATGGCACTAATGACCCCTGGAACTTTACTGAAGCTTTTCGGCACCCAAAAGTTCTCTACAGGCTTTGAAAACCATCTCATTAGATTTAGAACATCTGAATTATCCAATTTAGATTATTGGAACTCTGGAAAAGGACTCTAACTACCCTAGTTAGGCCTCAAATTGAATTTGTCTCATGGTGGACCTGATGGCTCCTTCATCTTCCTTGAAGCAAAATCTACTGGATATCACCTCCATTCGACCTAAAACCTATCCCAAAGTCTTTAGAAGGTTGAAGAGACCCAAAATTGACTAAAATTTCATCCAATTTCGTTCAATATTGAGGGATTTATGGCAAAACCCAAAATTTCCCAATATCCCTAAACAAACTCCTCCAAAACTGGAGGAACTCCAGTTAAGGTTGATAAACATGGCGATATCCTAAAATTGGCGGAATGTGCTCCAAGGTTGGCGGAAACCGTAAGCAGTTAGCATTTATTGGTGGAGGTCGGTCACATGGCATTTCCGTCGGAACTGCTAGCAAAATCGTTAACGTAACTGTGGCATTAAATTTCACTGTAGTCGCTAACCATATGCCACGGTTTGAACTAACTATTTCCCAACCATCAGTTAGAGCTTAGGCTATGGTTCTAGGCTTTGGGTCACATGTCATCAGGGCTAGCCCCTCAGGGTTAACCCTAATCTTTTTCCACTCGTTTTCAATTCAAAACTTAAATAATTCGTGGCTCCAAGGTTTATTAAGAACCATCCACGTAGCGTAACGGTAGAACACCGCATTGTCCAGCATGAGGTTAGGGGTTCGAAACCCGTAAAGCCTCAATAGTTTTATAACACACCATTAACCATTGATCAGGGGTAATTGGTCAGAAAACCACAAATTCAACCAAACATCAAATCATAAAATGCTACATGTCGTAATATGATTCGCCCAAATGGAATATTCCAAGGAATATTTCTAGAATATTATTTGGAATTTTTCCTAATTATAAAATTCAAACTTGGTCAACTGAAAAATGGAGTTTACTGGAGACTTCAAACCTCAATAACTTTTCCATACAACCTCGGTTCTGAGAACCGTTCGTGGCGCCAGAATCACAACGACAGGCCTTGCTGGTCATTCTGGTTTGGAACTCTTCCAAGAAATTTGAATTTTGAGCTATAATTTTGGTCCATGATCCAGTTCTGATCATGGGAAAAGTGATAAAACTGCCCAAGATCACAAAACTTGAGACTAGTGTCATTAATGAGTGAAAATCCTGCTGCACTCATACTATCAAGACGGATCCCCTCACAAAGGAGTTAACTGTGATACAACATTGGTGTGTGTCATAAGGTAGGCTACCTTCGATCGCATATCTAGTGGGAATTCTATGTATTGGGGTTCCCCTCGGGGATGTCAAAACTGGATTGAGGATCCAGGTGTTCTTCCCATACAACATGTTGTCTACGGCCATGACCCCCTTAGTAGTGTATGTGATTTGAGGTATCCATAGTGGTCATACTTTAGGGACGAACACAATGTGAATAGGGTGGGTTTCCCTGGTACCCGATAGAGATGAACCTACTTTGTCTTCGGTTTTTGGGAGGGTGCTCGTCTTCACGAGAGTACTTGGCCCCATTATCTGAGGTTCGGGCAAAGCTCAAGAGTAATCGTAACTATACATATGAAAAAATCCCTATGTTTTCTATTTTGATACTAGGTTTCATCTGTAGTGAATGGTAGTTCTCAGACAGGGTCTTTCCCCTCTGGATGATTGTTGATTGACTTTTAGAGTTTTTTTTTTTTTAGGTGTTGGTTTGATTATCACTGAGACTTAATAATATATCACATTAAAATTTTGATAGAATTTATCGATCATTATGGCGTCCTTGAACTCTTGTCATCTTTATAGGCAGAAAAGAGGTCTTCCTCCATTGAACCTATAGGATTTGTCGAGTCTCTGTGACCCAGATTCTTCTTCAGAAAAATAGTCTCCAGTGTTGAACCGTGTTTCACACATTGTTCCCCAAGATACTATATTGTCTAAGGATCCTTTAATTAAAGGATTTTTACCTCCTTATCATCCTCCTCTCACTAAGCCTCTTGGGCCTTTGCTGATTCAGGTAGCATAAGTACTTGTGATTTCTTCGGCTACACCCACGTCCAATGTACAACCAACGACCAATGGATCATTGGGTAATGTGGCCAATTCGGTTCCACCACCACCTCCACCGTTAGTTGTCAGTTATTCAAAGCTGTTTAGAAACCCTACTAAGCATAATATGCCTATTCCTAACAACTTATTTACACCGCCTATGAGTGGGTAGCCACACTGGTGGAAGCGATAGCCGGAATTCCAGTAACAGATACTAAAAGAGTGGAGTTATGAACCTTCCAGCCTCCACTCCTTTAGTATCTGTTACTGGAATTCCGGCTATCGCTTCCACCAGTGTGGCTACCACGGTTCCATTCAGTAACCCTTTCTGTTGGAATCCCTTGCTGAGTTCAAACCCCCTAGTCTTGATGCCAGGGGGAAGTGTTACCAACACATATGTATCAGGGGGCACTTCAGTACCCCTACAATCTATGGGAAAAGAAGGTTTGTCCATTGTTAATTCAACTCCTCTTATTGGTCAACCCTTTGGTGTAGTATCTATACCAAATGTAAATTATGCGGCCAACAGTATTATGCTACTGAACGCTATCGCATATATTTGGGAAAAACTTCCCCAAACCCAATTGGGGAAAGGGGGAACCTATTATCTTAGGCGCAACCAACCTTTTGTCCCACATTTTAATAATCCTTATGGAAAACCACCTTACATCCCTACACTACCTCTACTAGGAAATTATTATCCGATAAGTCCTGTATATCCCATTGGGAACACTTTGACGAGAGGACCCTATGGTCCTATTGGTCAACCAACACCTCCTTAGACAGAATCAGGGGCAACCACACAATTGTCATTTTTGGAAACTCTAGACATCCCTAATTTGTATAAACTGACCAATGATCCCATCAACCACAACCTGCTTTGGCCTCCTATATCACATAATATTCCTTCTGATATCCATAAGTTCGATGGGAAACAAGGGGATGACCCAACCACACATGTCACCACTTATCATCTATGGTATGTTTCTAATTTCATGGTGGATGAAAGTATTCAGCTCAGGCTCTTTCCCCTCACCCTCATAGGAAATGCTGCCAAGTGGTACATTGAGTTACCACAAGTTGCAGTTAACACATTTGGTGCCTTAGCAATGTAATTTCTCAAACACTTTCAGGTCCCTATCCACTACGAAACTGGAATTAAACTTATAACCACGTTGCACCAAGACACAACCACCCACATCTTCGATCACATCCATGAATAGAGGCCTAGGCGGAGGCTTGTTAATGCCCCATTTCTGGATCATCTATTATCAAATTGGTTCTACAAGTCACTCCTTCCTGCCGTTACTAATGGTGTTGCCCAATCTGGTGCAGTCACAGAAGACCAATCCATCCATCGTGCATGACATCTAGATCTGATCTATTCGCAATCTAGCACATTGTATGACTTAGTCCCCCATGACCCTAGAAACTCCAATGCTCCCTCTACTCATCAACCCGGAGTGCATGCCGACGGCCTCGTCATCACAACCTCCAGGCTTCTATAATATAGCTCAGGGGGCACACTTCCTAGCCAATATCAGTTGCCATCGATGTTATCCAAACAAATGATCTTCCAACCGTTGAAGTAAACTTTGTGCAGTCTATACAAAAACTTGGTAGTAAGAACAAGAAGAACAAGAATAACAAGAAAAATACCTCTCCTTCTAAGGAGAAGCCTAATACCTAGAATAATCCAAATCAGAGAAATGCTTCTAGAACTGAAATATGGAAAGACAAAAATACTAGGTTACCTCGCAAAATCTTTGTTGAGGACCAATTGACATATAAATTTCCTTGCCTTCATGAATGCACAGACTTTATTATGCCAAATAACATTGGGAGGACCCTTGTTGTGCTACACAACCCTTTCAATAATCAACATCAGCAACAACATCTTGTTGCAAACCCACCACAACCCCCGCAAGGGGGAAATGGTGGTTCTCATCCTTCTGGTGAAGGATCATCCACCATGTATGGCATGGAGACAGTTGAACTCCAAACCCAAGCTAAATCCTATGGAACTCCAGTCATTGATTCTCAATAAGCGACCTCGAATTCAAATCCACCGCAACCCAACGATATTCATATCGAAATGCCTATTGCTAACCTTGTTATTCATCCCACCAAAGGGACCCTTTGTCGCATGAATCATAACACCTTTGCATGTGCTACCCAGAACTACTACATTGTAGAAGACTTGGCATAAGTACCATCAACTATGTCTGCTCTCGAAGTGTTGCAAACCTGTCTAGTGCAAAGGAAATCCTTGCTTTCAACCAATGGTGGAATCGAACCTTAGGATTCTATGCTAGCTATATTTTACATGGAAAAATGTAAACCTCACCTTTCTCATCAACTTTCGTTTCACTTTCAAGTTGTGTCAAAAGGCAGGCCAATCCATCACACTGTCATTGATAAGGTGCTTCGACCTGTGTAATGTCAGTTGCATGCTAGCTTGCTTTGGGTTCTCCTACTTCGTCTCCACCATCAAATTCCCTTAAAGCATTTTATGGCAACACCTTCCTCCCAAAAGGCTACCTTGCTAGCTACCCCATTACTCTTAGTGGGAAAACAATAACAATGGAAATTGAAGTTGTAGATCGTCATCTCAACTATAATCTCATTTTGGGCCGTAGTTGCTCTTATTCCATGAATGCCATTGTCTCTTTGGTTTTCCAACTCATCCTCTTTTATCTGGATGGGAAGATAGGTACAGTGGACCAGTTATCCTTCTGCACCCTAGATTATTCCAAGTTGTCTAGCATCATTGTACCCCTAGTAGGAGGAATCCCTGACTCTTACGTCAATATAGGTACCAGTGTTCTGAAGGAGTCTTCCCTTATGGGTTATTTTTCTCTCCCGCCACCTGAGGTTCCACAAATGGTTTCAATGATATCCACCATCTCGGATGGCTTTATTTACCTGTGGATCCTACCTACCCCTTCATAAATTGATTCCTACTGAGAACATATCTCGCTTTCACCAATTGATTTGGCTTATGAATCCATCCAATCTGCATCTGACCCCACCGCTGCTTTGGTTTCGACCAATGGTACCACACTGTCATCCAACACATCTCCTTCTAAAGATCTCCTCATTGAAGTCATACCTTCGTATGAAGCTATTTGATGTTGATCAACAGTTGTCATTGATGTCAACCCAAGCAGCACCAGGGGCTAACCCAATATTTCATGGGAATTTTAACCTACCAAATTAATATATTCTGGGTCAATAATTCTTTTTATGGTTTCTACTTGTCGAGATGTTTCCGTTGATATATGGCACGCCATGTAATTCTTCACAGTTTGAGAGATATTCATGTTTGAAGTTTGTACCCCTAGTTAGTGGGCTAAAACCCAATGGGGTTGGGGCATGGGTCATTGAAAAGTCATAATTAATATTTTTTAAGCTCCTAAAATCCCTCCCACGTTCACTTGTTGAAGCCCCTCTCAACCGAAGCATTTATATAAATTGTGATCTTCATTTCCTCCTTAGGCAAGGGATTTCGCCATATGAAACAGGTCATCATGGAATTTGCACTCTAAATTTGTTTCTACGAAGGTTAAGAAGCTGAAATTTTTATAAGGCGAAGCTGAAATCCTGAGGAAGTTGCTATAAAAATTTCAGATCAAGGTGCGCAACATTTTTGGAGAAATGATCTGTGGAAGTCAGGGTTTTTGCAGGCTCCTAAAATTCGTCTCAAAGAACTGACCTTGGTAAATTCGTCATAACTCTATCTCTAAGTATCGGATCAGAATTCCGTAAAAATTGGCAGATAGTGCACAGTCTTTAATTTCACTCTATCAATTTTAGAGCCAAATGAAGAAAAAGTGACACGTGGAATGCCATACAAGTGTGCTCTGCTGAAACAGTCCATAATTAGGGCATTGTGAGAGATTGGGTATAACTCTCTCTTGAAGAGTCCAAATTGGGTCAGACCTATGGCATTGGAAAGATGACTCAGAGGAATACTACAGGACCGAAAATCGGGTATTGAGGATATGAAATAACAGAGATAAACCAGATTCAATATCGAGCTCCTAGAAGGCAAGAAAAAGCTAGATCATGTGTTGTCAAGGGTTGCAAAGGACCAGACTTTCTACGGAAGAAAAGAAAAGCAAGGTGCAGCAGAGGGTAGCATGACAAGAGCAACAACCAAGGTGCATAACAGTAGCAATAATTTCATCATGTGAAGTCTTCAAGTGGGCAACACTACATACAATCATTGTAAAGGTATCATTGTACTTAGTCATTGTAAATACATTATTGTACAAATTGTACTAGTGTCTATCTGCCAAGAGTTGAAGAAGAAGTGTTGGGAGGTCTAGGATCATCATTAGGTGGTTGTGTCAAAGTTGGGGTTATGGTCTAGTATATCTTCTTCTTATGCATCATTCTATATCATTGTAAAGTGGACCATTTTCCTTGGTATGGGATTCCATTCTTCTTTTATTCTTCTATAGGGTGGTAGGGTGGTGTTAGGGTGAGTTGTAGCTCATTGGGTGTTGGGGCATCTATTCAGTTGACTACTGAAGAATCTCGGGCATTGGAGCGTCCATCCAGTGGGAGCTGGAGAAGAATGCTTTTCTAGATTCTAGGAAGTTGGAGCTTTATTTTCAATTGGAGTTGAATATAATTATTCGAAAAGAATTAGGTGGTTTTTTTCCTGGAGTGGGTTTCCACCTAAAAGCGTGCCATTTGTGTTCTCTTGTTTGCTGCTATCATTGTACAAACACTGATAATAATTGAAGATTAAATAATGCTCTAATTGAAAGGAATACTGATTCACCCCCCCCCCCCTCTTAGTATTTCCAACAATTGGTATCAGAGCTTGGTTCCTTCAATAGCATTTTAACAGCTGAATGGAGGTCTATCTCTTGGTGCAAGGTTACGAAGTATGGGACATTGTTCAAAATGTATTTACATCAACCATGGATGAACAAGGTAAGAAGAATTTGGTAAATGATGCAAAAGAAAAGAACATTATTATCAGTGGACTTATTGAATCTACTTAACATAAGGTATTGGGTTGTAAAACTGCCAAAAATGTATGGGACAAGCTTGAGAATATATATGCAGGTGACTCAAATGTCAAAGAAGCAAAGCTTCAAATCTATACAACAAAATTTGAGCAACTGAGAATGAAAGAAGATTGCAACATTGCTGCATACTTCCAATACATTGATGAAATAACCAGTACTCTGGAAGGATTGGGAAAGCCTTTTGACGAGAAGATTTTTATATGGAAGATTCTTAGAACGTTACCAGGGAGATTCAACCCAAAGGTATCGGTCTTACAATACAGTGTAAATCTGGACAAACTCAGCAAAGAGTAATTACATGGAGTTCTCATAGCATATGAAATGAGACTTGATGAAGAAGAGGGTACTTCGCATCTAGAAACTACGTTCATTGCATCTAAGAAAACCAATAAAGATAAACAACCTTCAATTGAAAAGACATGCACCTGCAAGTGTGAAGAAAAGGGAGATGATGAAGAAGGTATTTCAGATGAAGAATATGCTTACTTCACGAGAAAACTAAAAACTGGTAAGGGAAAATTCAAAGGTAAACTTCCATTGATATGTTTCAGCTGTAATGAGGTTGGGAATTTTGCAGAAAAATATCCAAACAGAAGTGATGGCAACTCAAAAGGAAAGAAAGGCTTTAAGAAATTCAAAAAGCAAGGATCCAAAAGGAACTTTCTCTCTAAAGAAGATAGCTCATCATTCGATGAAGACAATGACAATGAAGAAGAAGCCAATGAGAGAGTATTGTTTATGGTGAAGCACAATAAACAGGAGGTATCAAACAACGAAGAAGAAGGAATGACCATAGAAGAATTTTATAAGGAAGCAATCAAGCTTATAAAAGATCTCAAGGCAGAGAAGATCCGTTCCAATACTCTTGAAGAACAAGTTCAAGGTCTCAAAATTGAAGTTGAAGAACACAAATGCATTGAAGAGTCACTTCAAAAGAAGTTGGAAGAAAACAACCAAGAAAGGGAAGAATTAGAAGCCGAAGTAGTCTTGCTATGTGAGGAAGTGAAGAAAGGAAAAACTATCCAAAACTATGCCAATATCTCAAGGGCATTAGAAGAACTCATCAACAATCAATGATCTTACAATGATAGAACTGGCATCGGTTACAAAGAAGAAGAATCAGGACCTTCTACAACAAAAAACAATGAACTTATGAGATCTGACATGCATGTAGACTTCACTGGACAAGAGTCACAAGAACAGCCTTGGAAGACAATTCCTCGACGAAAATTTCCATCCAGGTACCAACATATTTTTTATGGCTACTGTTATTCATGTGGAAAATTTGGTCATAAAGCTGTAGAATGTCGCACGTACCCTAGGAACGAATATAATTCCAGGAAATCTGTCAAATATGAACCTCCTAGGGCTTAGTGAAACATCAATAGATTTGAACATTTAAGAAATAATATTGAATGTTATAAATGTTGAAACTTTGGACACATAGCCAAAGACTGTAGACTTGAAAATCCTCTAGAAGAATCTTCGAAGCCACAAAACAAACGAACATGGAAGAAGAAGAAGAATGATAATTGTTCTCTCGCTTTCAAGGCTCAAAAGAACAAAGATGTGTGGTATGTTGATAGCGGTTGCTCAACGCATATGATTGGAGATAGAAATAAATTTGTATCTTTGAAAGAGAAGAAGGATGGAACCGTGTCCTTTGGAAATGATGGATCTTCAAATGTTATAGGATCAGGTATTGTCACTCTTGAAAGCAAATATTCTTTAGCCAAGAATGTTCTATTGGTTGAAAACATGAATCAAAATCTGCTCAGTGTTGGAAAAATGTGTGATCAAGGACACACAATACTATTCAACTCCACAAAATGTGGAATCAGGAAAGGCGTGTATGGTGAAATTGTGGCTATAGCAAGTCGAGCTCCAAACGACATATATGTTCTGGATGAAGCAACTAAAGCATGTCTAATAGCTAAAGAGAATGATACAATAATTGGTAGCAATGATGATCGACTAAGTAAGAAGTTTGCTACAAAGGTGCAAAGTGATTTCGAGATGTCTTTACTTGGTGAGCTGACATACTTCTTAGGGCTTCAAATATCTCAGCAAGAGAAAGGAATATCTATATGTCAAGCCAAGTACATCAAGGAAATGCTCAAGAAATTTAAAATGGAATATTGCAAACCTATCCTTGCTCCAATGGTAACAGGTTTCAAATTGAGCATAGATGACTCATCTAAGGATGTGGATCAAAGGTTGTACACATCTATGATTAGTGGTCTTCTATATGTAACAGCCTCCTGACCAGATGTTATGCAAGAAGTTGGACAAGTAGCAAGATTCGAAGTAGCACCAAAAGAATCACATATTAAATATTCACCAGCATTGGAATATCTTTGCCAGAAGCTTGGGATTCTCCCAAGTTCTCATTAGATTTTCCTTTTTTAGAATATAAAAGGGGAGTGGAAGTATATTACAGGTCTACAGGACGGTTATGTGTCAGGGGGAGTGGAAGTGTGTATAGGTCCGCAGGATGGTTGTGTTTCAGGGGGAGTTACCCTTTGCCATTGATGTCAAAGGGGGAGAGAATTTTGTTGGAAGAGGTTTCATGATCGCAGGGGGAGTACTTGTGTTGCCATCAATGCCAAACGGAAAGATTGTTGATCAGCGGCTGTCATTGATGTCAACCCAAGCAACACCAGGGCTAACCCAATATTTCATGGGAATTTTGACCTACCAAATTAATATATTCTGGGTCAATAATTCTTTTTATGGTTTCTACTTATCGAGATGTTTCCGTTGATATATGGCACGCCACATAATTCTTCACGGTTTGAGAGATATTCATGTTTGAAGTTTGTACCCCCAGTTAGTGGGCTAAAACCCAATGGGGTTGGGGCATGGGTCATTGAAAAGTCATAATTAATATTTTTTAAGCTCCTAAAATTCCCTCCCACGTTCACTTTTTGAAGCCCTTCTCAGCCTAAGCATTTATATAAATTGTGATCTTCATTTCCTCCTTAGGCATGGATTTCGCCATCTGAAACAGGTCATCGTGGAATTTGTGCTCTAAAATTTTTTCTAAGAAGGTTCAGAAGCTGAAACTTTTAAGAGGCGAAGCCGAAATCATGAGGAAGTTACTGTAAAAATTTTAGATCAAGGTGGGCAATATTTTTGAAGATATGATCTGTGGAAGTTAGGGTTTTTGTAGGCTCCTGAAATTCATCTCAAAGAAGTGACCTTGGTAAAATCTTCATAACTCTCTCTCTCTCTGAATATCAGATTGGAATTCCATAAAAAGTGGTAGATAGTGCACAGTCTTTAATTTTCTCTCTATCAATTTCAGAGCCAAATGAAGAAACAATGACACGTGGCATGCCGTACAAGTGCGCTTTGCTGAAACAGTCCATAATTATGGAATTGTGAGAGATTGGGTATAACTCTCTCTTGAAGAATCCAAATTGGGTCAGACCTATGGCATTGGAAAGATGACTCAGAGGACTACTATAGGACCGAAAATAAGATATTGAGGATCTGAAATAACAGAGATAAACCAAATTCAATATCGAGCTCCTAGAAGGCAAGAAAAAGCTAGATCATGTGTTGTCAAGGGTTGCAAAGGAATATACTTTCTATGGAAGCAAAGAAAAGCAAGGTGCAACAGAGAGTAGCATGACAAGAGCAACAACCAAGGTTCATAACAGCAACAGGAAGTTCATCATATGAAGTCTTCAAGTGGGCAGCACTGCATACAATCATTGTAAAGGTATCATTGTACTTAGTCATTGTAAATACATTATTGTACAAGTTGTACTAGTTTCTATCTGCCAAGGGTTGAAGAGGTAGTGTTGGGAGGTCTAGGATCATCATTAGGTGGTTGTGTCAAAGTTGGGCTTATGGTCTAGTATATCTTCTTCTTCTGCATCATTCTATATCATTGTAAAGTGGACCATTTTCCCTGGTACGAGAGTCCATTATTCTTTTCTTCTTCTATAGGGTGCTAGGGTGGTGCTAGGGTGAGTTGTAGCTCATTGGGTGTTGGGGCATCCGTTCAGTTGACTACTGAAGAATCTCAGGCATTGGAGCATCCATCCAGTGGGAGTTGGAGAAGAATGCTTTTCTAGATTCTAGGAAGTTGGAGCTTTATTTTCAATTGGAGTTGAATATTAAAGAATTATTAGAAAAGCATTAGGTGGTTTTGTCCCGGAGTGGGTTTCCACCTTAAAAACTGTGTGCATTTGTGTTCCTCTTGTTTGCTGCTATCATTGTACAAACACTGATAATAATTGAAGATTAACTAATGCTCTAATTGAAAGGAATATTGATTCATCCTCCCCCCCCCTCAGTATTTCCATATTTCCAACATTTGAGAGATGATGACTGTAGGAGAGTGACCTTGGAATGAGTTTCACCACCGCGCATTGATGTATGATTCAGACTCGTCCACTATGAAAAACATTCCTTTTGATCGAGCTGAGATCGTTCCATTCGCTTACACGAATGTTTAGACTATCAATGCGGAAGGTAACTTGGGAAATATTTCCAAGGCTATGCTCATAAACATCTCGGTCAAAACAGGTATCTTGGAAAATATAAAAATTGGAGCAGATTGCAGTCCTGAGGAAATTGCACACTTCACATCCATTTAAGGAGTTCCGCGATGTTTTCTCTTAGTCTTATGAGGAAATTCCCGACATAGATCCTTTTATAGTTGAGCATGAGATTAAGATTTATGACAATGCCAAGCTTTTCCAACAAAGAATCTGACCTATCCACACTCGCAAAGAGGCAGCCATCAAGATAGAAGTCGAAAAACTTTAACGTGTTGGTTTCATCTATCCCATTCCTTTAACAGAATGGGTATCCAATATGGTCCCCGTAGACAAGAAACAAGGTACCATCCGGGTCTGTGTCGATTATCATGATCTGAATGTCGCTTGTCCAAAAGACAACTATCCAACTTGATTTATAGATCGGATTAATGACAATTGCATCTATAGCAAATCTTTTTCCTTTATTGATGGATTCTTAGGATATAACTAGATCGCTATTAAAAATGATGACCAACATAAAACTGCCTTCATTTTTCCTTGGGGCACCTTTCTATTTCGAAAATTCCCATTCGGTCTCAAGAATGATGGAGTCACATTTCAAAGGGCTATGGACTATGCATTTCACGATATCAGACACATTTTTCAAGCTTACTTGGATGATATTCCTGCTCATTCCAAGAAACGAGCTCAACACCTCGCTCATCTTTGAGCAATATTCGATAGGTGTAGGTTCTACAACATCCATCTGAATCTACATAAGTGTGTATGTTTTTTCGAGTCTAGATGAATTTTTAGTTTCATTGTCTCCAAGCACAGGATTAGGGTTGATCCCGATAAGGTAAAGGAAATTGTTGAATTTCCTACACCATAATCCATCTTACAACTCCAACATTTTCAAGGGAAGGAAAACTTCTTACGTCGCTTCATCGTAAACTATGTCGAGTTGATGAAAGGATTTTATGCGCTTACTTAAGAAAGGAGCACCGTATATGTGGGATGATCAAGCTTAATTGTCTTTTGATGCCTTGAAACAAGCACTTGTTTCCGCCCCACTTCTTAGTGCCCCAAGTATTCACGCGACTTTCTCCTTTACTTGGAAGCCTCACCATCCTCCCTTGGAATGGTTTTGGTTCCAGTGCATGATGACGATAGTGAGCATGTGGTCTATTATCTGTTGAAAGGTCTTGTAGGGCCCGAATTACGATATTCACATGTGGAGACACTATCTTTGGCAGTTGTCTTTGATGTCAACCGCCTCCGACACTACATATTGTTGCGAAAGACCACTGTCATTACTTTGGAGAATCCCATGAGACACATTTTGTCTCGTCGGATCATTGGAGGGAAATATTCAAAATGGACTGTAATCCTCCAACAATTTGACATGGTTTTCGCTACTTCCAAGGCCAAGAAATCTCCAGTCTTCTCCGAATTACTGTCAGATCTTCCCAGAGTTGACCCAGAAGAAGTAGCTCACAATCCATTCCATAATGAATCTGTTTATTTGGTTGAATTTACTAATCATTGGTATGGAGACATTCTTGTCTACCTCTAAACACAACGGTTCCTCCCATATCCAATGTCAAAAGACCATCGTCACATTTTTCATCAAGCTAGACATTATCTAATGCTTATTGTCACTCTATATCGTCATGGTGTCGATTCAATTCTTTGAATTTGTCTCACCCTTACCAAGGTAGAACACATTTTAAATGACTGGCACGTGAGGGCATGTGGAGGTCATATTTCAGGCATAGCTACTCCCCATAAAATCTTGTGTGCGGGATACTACTAGCCCACTTTGTTTAAAGATTGTGTTGTTGCAGTCCCGAAGTGCGATCTATGTCAAATCTTTACCAAGAAAATGTTCTCTCACCCTTCCCCTTTGCATCCGGTTATCTTCTTCAGTCCTTTCTCCAAATGGGGAATAGACTTCGTAACATGTAATCCCACTTCCAATGATGGACACAACTATATCGTAGTTGTAGTTGACTAATTCACGAGATGGGTTGAAGCCATTCCTACTTTTCGAGCCGATGGAGAAACCACTGATCTCTTCCTATTCAATCAGGTTATCTGTTGATTTGGTGTGCCCCGCTAAATTGTCGTTGATCATGGTTCTCATTTACAGAATCACATGATGACATAGTTAACTTCCTTGCTTGGTTTTCGACAAGATCATTCTTCGTCCTACTATTCACAAGCTAACGGTAAAGTCGAATTCATTAATGGTGTCTTCAAAAACATGATTCGACAGTTAGTAGGAAATCACAAAACTACATGGCATAAAAAATTATACTCTGCATTATAGGCATACTGAACATTAGTGAAAAATGCTACAGGCTTCATGCCTTTCCAACTAGCATACGGTCTGGAAGCAGTTCTTCCAATTGAGTGTCAGATTCCATCACTTAAGTTAGTTGTTGAACTCCTACTTGGCACCACTACCAAAGAAGAGTGTTTGATCTCACTCAATTAGTTAGATGAGACTCATCGATATGTCGCACTGGCCCTCAAAGCCCACAAGTTCCAAGTCAAATCTTAATATGACAAAACTGTCAAGCCTCGTTCTTTCCAAGAGGGCAATCTAGTCTTACTCTACGGTAAAAAACATTACCTCTTGGGGGCAGGAACACTTCAACCATTATGGCTCGGTCCATGTGTCGTCACTAAGGTTCCTTCTAAAGGAGCCTACGAAATTCAGGACTGTAATGGAAACCCACTCACCGAGCCCCGCAATGAGCTCTATCTGAAGAAGTATTTCGCCTAGTGCTCTACTGGGCATTTGCTTTGTAACTTTATGTATATAAGTTTTGTATTTTTTTGGTGTGTCCATAATATTTTGGCTTTTTCTAAGTATTTTTTCTCATACAAGTCTATTTTTTCACATATGTCTTCATTACCCTTGCCATACGTTGGATATGTGGATGGTGCCGGTCATCACACATGGCACATTGCATCAGCTACTTGGGTCCTCTATACACTTGAGTTAGAACTACTTGGTTACGGGGGAATCTTCCTTGGAAATTCCACCAACAATATTACTGAGTATATGTCTGTTATCCAACTCCTCACTAAAGTTGCATCTTGCGACATCTCCAATCTAGTGATTCGGTTAGATTCCCAGCTAGTTCTTATGCATTTGAACAATCATTATCACATTCGACATCCTGTTTTATTACGTTATTTATTAAGGGTACCACTTATAGAATGTCAAATTTAATTTATTTCCTTTGAACACATTCCTAGAGAATCTAATGCATTGGCTGATTTGTTAGAAAACTATTCATTGGATTGGCATTTGTCACATTTATTATAAAAAGAGTCATGCATAAGTGTACATTTTTTCATCATAAAAATTACATAAAAAATAAAAATACATCATCATAAAATCACCAAAATATGTCTGTGTGTGTGTGTATATATATATATATATATATATATATACTGTGTCCATTTGTTTTACATAAAAAAAAAATCCTAAAAACTTGGGTGTTTTATACAAATATGGCTCTGTTAAGACTTTCTATGACATCTAAATACTTATGCCTACTCCTGTTCAGCCTGCTGCTCATGATAGAAGAAAAATTCCCTAGCTAACCTCCTTAGAGGCACCAAAAACCTCTCTGGCACACCCAATTTATGTCGATGTAGGTGGAATGGGATCTCCCTCATGGGAAGAGGCAACACACCCATGCTCAAACCTTCGAGGTTCCTAGAAACCTCGTAGAAACTCTGGGTATCATCCCCCTCTTCGGCAGCTGTCGTAACCTCTACTACTGCTCCAACCCCAAGTAGCTGCATACCTCAACTCGCATAGTGAGGGGCTCCAAATGGTCGTACACGTGCCACATATGTGTTAATAAAACGCTTCATGTCAAAAAAAAATTCAACTATTAAACAAAAAAATTGCATAAATATTCAAAAGACACAAAAATACTTGTGCACCGATTTATCATCTTACCTATTGGGCCCCACTGAGTTTTGAGTGGAAATCTTAGCTCTGGATCTCTTGTTAGGTTCATCTCTATATAGGGATAATCCTCAATCATCAGAATCTGGCCGCTAAGTCACTCAAAGAATGCATCATAAAAAAAGTGTTGAATCGTACCCTCTCCAGTCTGAGGCATCAGGGCATCTAGGCTCCTTGGGTCCAAGTATTTCCATGAGAATTCGAGGCCTCAATAAGGGCACTCTCTCTAGCATGAATGATACAATAAGTGTACCATACCCAAATTTTCTTTGGGCCTGAGTATTGCAAGCTGTCAGCTCCTCTCTAACACGACAGACAACACCTTCACACTAATCGAATACTTGTGGCTGATGAAAATCCAATGCTAATAACAACTGAGCCTTGGTAGCCACATGCTGACTCTTGGCCCTTGCCAAGCGTAAAATCATCCAAAGCAGAGACTTCAAAGGTCTAGAGGCTATCCACACTATATGTATCTTATTTCTCATTGGCTCTATGTCATTCACACAGTGAGCTTGAATCAATCCTAAGGTGCTAGGATCAGCTCACGATCCTGTCAAGTTGGGCCTTGGTCCTCTGCATGATAGGCCGGTAAGAAAATTGATATCCTATTTTTCTATCGAGAGCTCATGACCCCTAATACGGAACACATGATGATGCTCGTCCCACTGCTGGATGATCCATCTCAAAAGGTCTTCCTGCCCTTTCATCAGTTCAAGTCTGGCATACTTTAACAATCTGCATCTTCACAGAACTAACAAGCATGTCAGATCAATAATCATCTATCATCCCTCTCTCTCGTGCTCTCTTTCATGCCAAATAATCATGGTAATGGATTAGTACCTGCATAATACAGTACTTCAATGGATCAAAACCTGGTTCAATCACTTAGAAAATAAGAAAGTGTTTCTTATTTTTTGTTTTGGTTGGGTAACACAACCCCCTGTGAAAAATAGGGTGTGCTAACGCTCTCTCCCTTAACGGGAAGAGTATTTAATGTGGTCCAGGTCACTGGACGACCATGTTAGTCACCTAATCTATCTTGGGCTTGCCCAAAAACATATTTTTGACCAGTAAACATCATGAAAAACTAATGAAAAGTAGGTTAAAGGTCTAAGATCCTACTTGGAACTAACGGAATCAAAAATATTTTCCTGGATCGTCCCAAGTTAAGTTCGGCAATTTTTCCCTCTTTCACACTCCAAAGCTCTTTTACCGAATGCAAATAGTGAAAATGAAGGTCTGTTGTCCTTCTTATAGACACTCTTGAGGTACGACTGATTGTAGCTAGTTATTGAAATTGGTGCTCTGTAAATTTTCGCTATGTTTTGATGCAATTATTTGTTATTCTGTCGATGTTACCTATGCTCTAATGATTTGCTAGTGTTTTACTGCAAAATTGACTATGCCTGACCTGGATCGAGCCTTATTTTTAGGGACTTTTTCTAGCTCGTAAAATTGAAAAACCCTGAGTTTCCTTTTTCGGGCTCATTAAACTCCCACAAAGAGGATTATGAGCCATTATTTTATATATTTTTCTAGCTCTTTAAAACCGAAAAAGACACCAAGTTTTTCTTCATTGGAATCGTTAAAATTTCATGAAGAGCATCGAGTTTTTCTTTGTATTACTAGTTGAAATTTGACAAAGAATATTGAGTTTAATTCGTCTCCTCATACTCATAACAAATTGAGGTAGACACCCATTGAAAATAAGTTTATCACTTTATCTGAACTAAATGGACTAACTTAAGAAAAAGGAATTATGTCGGGCATACTATTAACCCTTTGTCACACCCGGTCATCAACCATGACAAAGGTTACCCCTTGGAGTTGTCTTTTACGATCTCTTTCAAACTCCTTAAATATTAAAAGATGACCGAGTTTACCCTTTTGGACTCATTAAACCTAATGAGATGGGGAAATTTTTTGGACAAAGTACAGACTCACTCTTTATACTTTGAAGGATGATTTGGTAGCATCACATTGAATATGGCACCCCTTAGAAAACTCCCTTTCACCAGCTTCTCGTTGAACCCTACCATTATATTAGTTTAACCTTCATACTCTTTGGTGTTCCTAAGTCTAAGTTGCCTAGAACCCTGTATGTCGTGCCTTCTATTGTTCAAGAGATCACGCTATCTACTGCTTCTTGTATCAACCCAGCTGTCATATGCCAAAAATCATTTTCTTACTGTCTGTTTGCACCATTTATCTTTACTATCTTCAAAATAAAATCATCTTTGTCCTGTTTCGTGTCAACTGATGTAGGACACCTTATTTCCTACCTTTTGACATATATCTTCCTATCGAATTCAGTATCTTATCTAGGAAGGCGATCCAGAAACATATTAGTACCTTGGAACTTGCAAGCCTCAGTGGCAGGTTACCCCATGTTTAATTGAGGGTTTTCATCATTGGTTCCCAGTCGAATATTTCTACTAGTGTTCGACATCAACACCAATTTTCACACTCGCTAGATTGTATTGGGCATCTTGGAGACCATAATCCTTATCGATGTCCATCCTCGCGTCTGTTAACAATTTTCATCATTGACTGGTAATCAAACGATTTCTCACATGTTTTACTACAACTCCTTTATTCACATGTGTAGAAATATGTTTTTTAGAGAAGCGACGACCAAGACCCTGGGTAGAGGCTTACATCAATCAACTTTGTTTCCTCTCCCAAACTGTGTATATTGTTTTCAAAGACATCTTATTAGATTGATCTATTTATGACACAAGCTTACACATTGTGCTTATCGGTGGACACACTGGTCATGTCTCTTCCTGGAGAAATCACTTTGTTATAGCTACTGAGCATGGGAATGATTGACTCAGGACAAGTTTATATATATTTTTGACATATGTTTCTTGTTTGAGGTTTCCCACAGTCCTACAACTCCTCTCTCTCTCTCTCTCTCTCTCTCTACTACACATATATAAATTATTTCGACCATCGGCTTCGTCTCTGACCTCACACTTTAGGGGGCATCTGTTATACTTCAAATTACCTCCTCATCATATCAGAGGAGAAAGACACATTCATGAAGGAAATTGACCAATAAAGAGGCCTATTTTTCCATGGTAACACACCCCAGAAACTTCCAAGCTGAGTTATAATGCTTTCCTTATTCATGTAGGGAGCGTTAGTGCCTAGGTTAATGCCCTATTTTTCCTGAAGGGTCGCGTTACCCATGTTACATGAAGAATGAGGGGAGGATTCTAAGTCAAATGACTGACATTTTCAGCTTTTTCTCAAAGAGTCAGTCCAAAACGCTGGCAACTTGCGGTGCAAACCTCTGATTCGACATTGCTAAAACTAACTAAGCATACAAAGAGGGAAAAAGCTATTAAAACATGGAAACATCATGGATTTTTCCCTATTCAAACTAATGGAGAAGAATGCCAAGGTTTTTCCTCCCAAACTATTATAAATTGGAGGCAAGGGCTCATTGTCAAAGGTCAAAAGGTCGATTGTGCAAGGAGTGAACTTTTTTTAGTGTGAGGTTTCATTGTTGGCATAGTTCATTGAGATCTATTTTTGTAAGAATTGACACACTAGGAGATTGAAGAGAGAGAAATTGGAGTTGAAACTGAGAGAGGCTTCACCAAGCCGATGGTTGTAACCCTCCTTCATTCGATATAATAGAACTGCCTCTATTTTGTCACTTGATATCTTTTGATTACATCTATTGAGTTATTTGTTTAAGATATATGTTATAAGTGGGCTAGACTTATATTATTTCATGTTTAAATATATGCTTGTATTTGAATTTTTATTCTGATAACACTGTGAACATTACTAGTTTCGTTGTTGGCTTGCAGGATTTAGACTTGGAGCTAGTGGAGAGGGCTTTCACCACACTACCTTGATATCTCCAACAGATCGGCACTACGCATCGAGGTAATCCTTCTATTTTTCATATTTTTAGTCAAATACTTGTATAAACATGCATCTATTGTATTTTTAAGTGTTGCAGCTAATCTGACTGACTGTCTTGGGTCCCGGGAAGGCCTGAGAGGGATCTTACTCCAACTACCACCTGTGCATTTTACCACTAAGAATAAAGCATGGGTTTCATGCTTGGGTCAATTGTTTTTAGGTCAAAACCTCTATCGAAGGATTCTAGGGTTTATTTCAAGTGTCCTTTTCCATGTCATATTGTAAAAGACCCTTCTTGGGATTTATTTATCAAAGAAGAAATCTATTTTATTGTAAAATAAGTCAATTAGGCCTCCTCCAACAAGTCGGCCTCAAATTGGAAAAGTCAACCTAAACTGAGGGGTGGAATCACTATATAAAGGCAGCAAATCGACCTCATTTTTCACACACACTCATCAAGTTTGATTTGCAATTTTAAAGGGCAAAAAAAATGTGAAATTCAAGGGAAGAAGAAAAGGATAACAAAGAAGGAGTTCTCTCTCAAGCATAAGAAGTCGAAATTATCTCTCTTTCTCTCACACATGTGAAGCTATGAAGCTTCTGGAGGGGTTGGAAATTTTAGTGTTGAAGCTAGGCTTAAATTATGTTGCTAGGGGTCGAAATTATGTATATGGGAAGTCGACTCTCTGGATTGTTGTTGGGATGAAGCCATTGGATAAATAGATACTACTAAATTATCTTGTAATGTTGACTTGGTGGAGGAGGAAGGTTTGTTGGTCTAAGGCCTTGGTCTATATCATTTTGAATCTACTTAAGGAAGAATTCTTGATTGGTTTTCCCCCTATATATGGGTTTTAGCCCTGGCTGAGTGCCTACATCTAGTGTCCTTGATCTTGGTGTTTTGGTTTTGGAAATTTCTTGATGAACTAAGAACAAGAGAGATATTAAGAACTCAAATAAATCACAATTAATTATCAACATAAGAAAATATTCTTACCTTTTTTATTTTCTAACATGGTATCAGAGCTAAGGTGAAGAAGAAGGAAAAATGGTAGTCTGAAAAACTATTGAAGAAAAAGAGATTGAAGGAAGGCCATTAAAGGAAAAATGGATTATATAAAGGGGGAATTCTACTATCTACGGGAACTATGTCAAAATCAATCAAGGGAGAAAACAAATTAGAAGGATCATCCAACTATAGGGCCTGGAAAAAGAGAATAGATCTCATCCTAGAAAAGAACAAAGTTTTAGATATAGTTCAAGGGAAAATTAAAAATCCTACAAATGAAGCAGAGAAAGAAAGTTTCAGAGAAACTAAAATGTTTGCCATGAACCTAATAGTGGATGGAGTAAAGAACAACCTCATTCCATACATATCCAACATATATTATGCTTAAGAAATGTATGAGGCTCTCTCCAAATTATTCACCATCAAGAACATTGGTGAAATAGCAGGCCTTAATAATGAATTAATAACTATCAAGATGACGAAAGACGATATTGTATAATCCTACTTTAAAAGGATATCTATAATCAGAGATGAACTCAAATAAATAGATGAAATTGCACCAGAAAAATATCTCATAATTACTTCTCTTCTAAGACTACCAAAATATTGGATTTCTTTTGCATCAAGAATTGACAGTTGGAAGGATACTCCAAAATTTGAACAAATGTGGAATAAATGTAGTCAAGAAGAACCTAGAAGGAATGATAATCCAACATTCTAACAAATTTGGAATGCACGCAGTCAACAAAAATCCATAATATCGTTAGTAAACAACAAGAAGGAGGATGAAGAAGAAAACATCTTGAATGCTTATTCTTCTCATCACAATAAGAAGGAAACCTTCTAGAAGTTCAAAGGAACAAAGAAGAAAGTAGACCTATCAAATATTGGATGCTACAATTGTCATAATATGGGTTATTATAAAAATCATTGACTGAAGAATCCAAGGAATGGGAAGAGAGAAAGTGAACATGTGAATGTTGTTGATGACGTCCCACCAAAGAAGAACAAGAGTAAATAATCAGAAGTCAAATACTTATACTACTATTTCCCCTCTCACTTATTCCTATTAGTCTTATATTTTTAAGTTTCGAATTATTGTCCTTTATGTTTTGATTTCTAGAACTTGTAGATATAACATTTCATGTTAGAACATTTTTGAATTATTTTAATAAGTTGTAGGTGTCCTGATGGTTGATTGAATTAAGAGGGAGCCTCCACCATTTTATTAAAATATAAGTATTAATTCCTTCGTTTCACCTTTTCATGTTTTGTTTCCTCCTCACATCGAGACTTGTTTGTATTGTATACTAATAACCTTTTTCTTTATATTTTCCTTGGTTAGGAAAAATGTTCGCATGTTCAAAAGCTATGAAGGAAACTTCAAAGGATGTACTTTCTGTTGCAAAGGAAGCCCTTCAAGAATTGATGTGATACAAGGTTTGTTAAGAAACAACTCAAGGTATGTCTTAGACTTTAAGCTTTATTATAAAGTTCTCTTAATGTAAAAAGTACGATCATTCTTCTTTTGAAATTTACTTTACATTAATAACATCGTTATGTCTAGCGGTTTGAATCTTAAATATTCTTATTAATGGTAATTAATCATTAGATTAAATCTACCCTCATTATATTATCATTTGATCATTCTTTTGGAACCCTAAAAGGTTCATTGTAAAACCCTACCGAAGTGTATGTCAATATTTATGAAACCTTAGTCTACTTAGGGTTATTAATTAAGTCTAGAAATCTTATTCTTTTAATGTTTAGGGTTTTAGTATTGTTATGATAGAAACCCTAGTCCTTTCAAGGTTTGTTGTTAATTTCTATATTATGTATTGAATCCATAGCCCTTTACGGTTTGGAAAAATTAGGGTTTGTAACAAAACCCTTATAAGTAAGATCCTAAGAAAGAAAATATAGGTGTATATTCGTTTATATGATCGAGAACCTACTTTGAATGAAATTGTTGTATGTCGAACTTTGATGTATTGATGTTTGTGTCCTGGGTTTTCCTAGTATGTATGAATATTAATATGAGATTCTAATACATGCTAATGCATCCTAGATATGTATGTGCATGTATTCTAACTCAAGATCATGTTTTAGTCTATGAAATCTAGGGTTTGTAACAAAACCCTAGTAAGGATTGATAGTCTAAGATATGATGATATTGTTTTCAATATGATTGAGTTTTGATGATTATATCTAGGGTTTTCAATAAGCCCTAGTAGTGTCTAACATGTAAATAATGATAATTGTTGAAACCTTAGATATATAATAGAATTATTACTTGATTGAATTGTTGATATCTAAGGCTTTGTGTCTTGAAGATGGAATCTAGGGTTTGCAACGAATCATAGTAAAGTCTATCATATTGAGGCTCTAAATATACTGAAACTAATATCTTGATTGAATTTTTTTTAGCCTTGATGATTAATTTTAGGGTTTATGACAAAACTTTAGCAAGAGGTTCATGTCTACCATATAAAAATATGTGTCTCGTGAACCTAGCTAGATTTAGGTGTTTGATGTCTAAAGCTTAATGCTTCTAGTATAGTATTGATATAGTTAACTTTATGCTTTTTTATGTTTTTATTTTGTTGTGCTTGCTATTGAAGTGTTGAAGGTACATAATCTTCAAGATGATGAAGATTTTCATATAATAATGATAAGCACAATGAATAAAAGTTCAAGATGACCTTGATGCCATAAGGAGGAATGAAGCCATCAAAATTTCTTCGATGTTATAGAAGAAGGAAGTGGTTGATATCCCTAAGTTAAGAGGGAGCCTGGATAGAAGAAAGGGTATATCTCTCCAATTGAGAGGGAGGGCATATTATGAAAATTAAATGAATTGAAGTAAGAATAAAAGTACTACAAATGAATGTTCATGATTCATGAAGGTTTAAACTAAAGACTTGAGAAGATATGAAGATGCATTTGGTACTTCTGAAGAAATGAAAGAAGAAAAAATCTTTTGAAAAATTATATATGGAAGTAGCATCAAAATGAATTAGTACCTTGAAGGTTTGTGTTTACTTGTATGAATATTTGAAAGTTTATTATATATTGGGGTTGTGTTTGTACAAGTAAATCTCTCCACAAAAATGTTGCACGCTCTGGAAGCATGCTTGGACAAATGAATATACCTAGTTTGAGGTAGAAATTATACAAACAATATGTATATCATGGATTCAATCTGATCTAACAATGTACTAAAGCTAGATACTGAATCACTTCTACAAATCAATTGTGGAAATTAAACACAATCGCCAATCACATGAAGCAAATAAGAATCAATCAAACCACAATACAGATAATTTCTCGAGGAAATCTCGCTGCTCAAAACCCCACTATATTATATTGTATATTCAACATGGATACATGAAACAATTACAATACACTCTTCTCACAAGAGTCTCATGTACTCAACTAATTGTCTTACATTGTCCTTGACAAAACTAACCAACCCTTACCCAATTCTTAGCCTCTAAACAACTTGCCTGCCTTGCACAATTCCTGATAAATGAAATAGGAACTTTGGCCTTCCTAAATTGCACAAGGATCATGGGAAATCCAATGTGTGTTTGGTTGCAACTCAATAATCCTACAACTGATCGTTAACATCCCTTTCACCTTTGTCTCAATTGGGTCTCCACTGGAACTGACATGCATGCAACTAATAATAGTAAATCATCAATTGCATGTTAGATCACTGATTTTGAATTAAATAATATTCAATTCAGTTGATCTCTCACTAATGCAACAAACAGTTACAACTAGCTCAACTGAATTTAACTCACCTAACTGAGTTAACTGATTACTCAAGCATAAAAATAATGCACCAACTGCACTTCGAACTCTATTGCAACTAGAATTACTTTGCATACCTTACCAACTACCCTCGAATCGAAATTCATAAGCTAACTGAGTTTATCACACTAAGTTAACTATTACAAGAGATTATGAGATAAGATTACATTTTATTATCCATTTTAATTAAAGGAAAATTAAAATAGACACTGCACCAAATTTAGCCCACCCTAGTGTAGGTGCTGCTAAGACCTGTTGGTCCCACGCTAGTGCAGGTGTTGCTTGGGCCTATTGGTCCCACACTAGTGTAGGTGCTGCAATTTCGTGTTGGAATTCAACACTCCCTCTCAACAAGAAATGGATTATCTGCCACCCCGACCCTGCCTCTATGGTATTCGAATTTGCTCCTGGCTAGCGCCTTCGTAAGAATATCTGCATCCTGATCTTGCGTGGGAATGTACTAAAGTAACATTATGCGCCTCTAAACACAATCTCTAAGATGGTAGTACCGGATGTATATGTGCTTGGACCTATCATGAAACACATGATTAACCAAGAGTTTAATGCAACTCTAGTTATCACAATGTATCACATTCGGATCCATCTAAGAACCAAACAAACCAACCAAGATATTTCTCATCTAGATGGCCTCACATGCAGCTTGACTTGCTGCCATGTACTCTACCTTTGCTGAATTGAGTGCCACATATCGCTGCTTCCTATTGTACCAAGAAATCATTGTCAATCCTATGTTGAATATCCCTCCTGATGTGCTCTATGTCTGATGGACTGTCTACCGAATCTGCATCCGTGAAGCCTTGAAGCTTCACTCCCTTTGTCTGTCTGTACCATAATCCATACTCTGTAGTGCCCCAGAAATATCTTAATACATGCTTCCCCGCCTTCCAAAAGAGCTTGGTCGGCTTAACCATAGCTTGACTCAGCTGGTTAATTGCGTAGCAAATGTCTGGTCTAGTGTTCACCAAGTACATCAATGAAACTACTAGTTGCCTGTAGACAGTAGCATCCACTACTTCTCTAGAAATAACATCCTCTTTCCTCCAATTTCCTAGAAGAGGAGTTCTCGTAGGTTTACAAATATTCATGTGAAACTTACCCAGTATCTTTGGCATACTTGCCTTGAGAAACAAAAAGTTCGCCATCCCACTGCCATATTTCCAAACCAAGGAAATAATGAAGGAGTCCCATGTCCTTCATTTCGAACTCCCTTGCAAGATCCTCCTTGCATTAGTGTATCAGCTTCTTATCACCTAACAAAAGTAGATCATCAACATAATTTAGTACGATAATCAAGAGCTTACTCTCAACCACAATATTGTACAAGTTTTCATCAACTTCACTTTTGGTGAAGCCCAACCCAGTGAAATAACTGTCAATCCGAGTGTACCAAGCACGAGGTGCTTAATTCATCCCATACAGTGCTCTCTTGAGTCGACACACATGTGACTCACTGCCAAAGATCTCTAAACCTTCTGGCTTCTCTATGTACACTTCTTCTTCAATAACTCCATTGAGAAACACAATTTTCAAATCCATATGATGAATGCCCCACCCCATCTACGCTGAGAGAGAAAGGATAGATATAATGGACGAGTACCTCGCTACTGGTGCGAAATTATCATCATAGTCGATCCCCTAAATCTGTGAGAATCCTTGGGCCACAAATATGGCCTTGTACTTCTCCACACTCCCATCAACAACTTGCTTTACCTTGTAGACCCATCTAGATCCAACCACTGATTTTTCAACCGGTCTTGGGACAATCTTCCATGCACTCTTCTTGAAAATGGAGTCATACTCCTCTACCATAGCATCAACCCAAATTGGTTGATGCGCTACCTCTTGAAAGGAAGATGTTTCTATCACAATACACTTGCTCATAAGAGCCATGTAACCAGTAAACCTGTCTGGATATTGTCTTTGTCTGCGTAGTGAAGTAGGGGGTCCTACATTCTCTGCTGCATCAAGTCTCAATCTATCAGCTTCTCTGGTGCGCCTTCTGCCATTTATGGTGGATGGATCTGCATGAGTGTTTTCTACCACTCCATGATCCTCTGCATGTGACTGCTCCATATCTTGAGGTTCATTCTTTGGAACCAAGAGTTCCTCCTCTGCATGCAAATACAGCTCCCCCTCAAGGAACAATTGCATGCCTTTCCCCTCATCAAATTTTATATCTCGTCGCACAACAGTCATTTTGTTGTTTGGAAAATACACCCAATAGTTGTGGGGAGTTTCAGTGTACCCCATAAATATCCCAATCTCAGTTGTTGGTTCCATCTTCTTCCTGGCGTCTTTGGTCACATGTACATAAACAGATGAGCCAAAAATCTTAAAATGTGAAACATCAGGTTTCTTACCAGTAAAAGCCTCTTTTGGTGTAATCATGCCAAGTATCCGATGAGGACAACGGTTCTGCACAAATACCACTATGTTGCATACCTCTTCCCACAGATGCGATGGTAGGCCCTGATCATGCAACATCGTTCTTGTTGCACCCACAATTGTTACGTTATTTCTTTCTGCGACCCCATTTTGCAGTGGGCTATGAGGTGCAATCAGTGCTCTCAGAATTCCTTCTTTGCAACAGAATTTCTTGAATTCATTGGAGATGTAATCACCACCATTTTCGCTCCTAATATCCTTCACATGCTTCCCCGTGTCTTTCTCCACCAATGCTTTGAACTCAAGAAACTTTGAGAATGTCTAATCTTTCTTCTACATGAAGTAGATCCAGCACTTTCGAGAAACTTCATAAAAAAATATCATATAGTACTTATGCTTTGCTGTCGAAGCAGTAGAGAATGATCCACACACGTTTGAGTGAACTCTCTCAAGGATCCCCGAGGCTCGGTTCTCCTTCTCATGAAAGGTGGCCTTTGCATATTTTCCCATAGTACATCCCTTGCATGTATTTGATTACGCAAGTGTACACTTGGGAAGACGCATATAAACCTGCTACATGAACTTCAAGGCTCTGTGGTGAAAATGGCCCAATCTCCTGTGCCATAACTCACCCTCATCCCAGCTTACCACTTTGTCTGCCTTACCCATCAATGCTATGCAACCATCTACATAAATTTTATAGAGATTCTTAACTCGAATCCCAATCTTCTTGGCTTGTCCTATTGTTTTGTGTTGTAGGAAAGCTTTTCTTTCACTGAAAAAAAATCATAGCCTCTATCCTCCAACATTGCAACTGAGACTAAATTTTTATTCAAGCCTGGTACATGCATTGCATATTTTAATTGAAAGGGTTTACTTGGCTGTCTTTGGAAGGTAATGGTACCAATCTTGTTAGCATTGTACCCCCCGTCATCACCCATTTTGATATGCATCTGGAGGTCCTTCTCCTCCAAGCTACTGAAAAATTCTTTGTCTCCCGTCATATGAAAGGATGCACCACTATCCAAATACCACACTGATCTCATTGCACTTGACACCATGCATGCAATGAGCGAGAAGTAAAGCTCAAATTGCAAGGCCAAAGCCTCACCAACTGCATATCCTGAAGCCTTCTTATTCTTTTTCTTTTGTAGATAGTTAGTAGCATAATGTCCATGCTCATGACAGTTAAAAACTTCACTCTGGACATGTCGCGCTTCTTGCCATCTTTACCGGACTTGGATTTGGAATGGAATTTATTTCTTTTCCCCTTCTTTGCCTTGGCAGCCAAAGCTCAATCTTCTTCATCTTCATTCTTAGATGAAGATCCATCACTAGTATTCCGTCTAAACTCTTCTTGCACCAAACATGACCAAAGTTGATCCCAACCTGGCAGCTTTTCCCTTCCATTAACAGAGTCCTAATAACTATGCCAACTCTTGAGAAGTCATAGAAGAGCTAGGCTCACCAAATAATTATTAGGGACAATAATGCCATTGCTCCCAAGCTCATCCTGACATTGGACAAACTTTGTTAAATATTTTGGCATGGAGTCACCTCTCTCCATCTTGATCTTCCTGAGTTTATTTTTCAGTGCCAATTTCCCATGATCACCATTGCTCTAAAATATATTTGTCAAAGATTTCCACATTGCATATGGTGTCACTTTTCCATGGAGACTTGAGACAATGTGGTCTCATACTCCCTCAAGTAAGATCCTCCTCGCCTTTGCAACTTTCTTTTTCCACGCATCAAGATTTGCAGCATCTATCATAGCAAGTTTGGGAACATCATTATCAATGAATTTCTTCAATCCATTGTCCTCCAGTACTGCCTCCATCTTGTCTTTCCAAGCAATATAGTTAGAGCTTCCCTCGAGTGCATACTCCAATCTGAAGCCATTGAAAGCCATTTCGATCCTAAATCACCTGTAGCACCAAGAAATTCTTCTACAAATTTGAATTCTATTCAGTCACAAACTCAGATTCTCCTCCACTATAGTGATTTATTATGCTCTGATATCATGTAGAAATTATACAAACAATATGTATATCATGGATTCGATCCGATCTAACAATGTACTAAAGCAAGATATTGAAACACTTCTACAAATCAATTGTGGAAATTAAACAAAATCGCCAATCACATGAAGCAAAGAAGAATTAATCAAACCAAAACACAGATAATTTCCTGGGGAAAGTTTGCTGCTTAAAACCCCACTATCTTCTATTTTATATTCAACATGGATACATGAAACAATTACAATACACTATTCTCACAAGGGTCTCTTGTACTCAGCTAATTGTCTCACACTGTCCTAGACAAAACTAACCAACACTTACCCAATTCTCAGCCTCTAAAAAGCCTGCATTCCTTGTGCAATTTATGATGTATGCAATCCCTATTCTTTAGGAATTTCGGCCTTCCTAAACTGCAAAAGGATTATGGGCAATCCAATGTGTGTTTGGATGCATGGTTGCAACCCAATAATCCTACAATTGATAGTTAACATCCCTTTCACCTTTGTCTCAACTGGGTCTCCACTGGAATAGACATGCATGCAACTAATAATATTAAATCATCAGTTGCATGTTAGATCACTGATTGTGAACTAAATAATATTTAATTCACTTGATCTCTCACTAGTGCAAAAAATAGTTACAGCTAGCTCAAATGACTTTAACTCACCTAACTGAGTTAACTGATTACTCATACATTAAACTAATGCACTAACTACTCTTCGAACTCTATTACAACTAGAATGACTTTGCATGCCTTACCAACTACCCTCAACTCAAAATTCATGAGCTAAATGAGTTTATCACACTCAGGTAACTATTACAAGTGATTATGAGATAACATTACATTTTATTTTCCATTTTAATTAAGAGAAAATTAAAATCAACTCTGCACCAAATTTAGCTCACACTAGTGTAGGTGTTGCTAAGACGTGTTGGTCCCACACTAGTGTAGGTGCTGCAATTTCTTGTTGGACTTCAACATTTTATAGAGAGATTTGAAGCATCTAATGGTGGATGCTTGGGAGGACAATTGGTCGGCCTGCGTGTTGATGTATAGATCCCGAAGAGGGAGGGTGGTGTTGGTCTTGGAGCTCTAACCTTGGATACACACTGAGATACCTGGGTTGATGTTTAGTGAATAATCTCTATGGTATATAGACTCGCTGAAATATTGAGTCCATCTTAGTCCCACCCGGATATATTACCCTGGTCAAGAATCTAGTCTGCAACACTAAGTGTGCTAGAACTATTCGTAGTTCATTTTGGAGATCTTCCATGTAATTATGAATACCTCCCTAGTTAAAAGGGAGTGTTGAATAATGTAACTAGTGACAATCTTCATAATTATATTTGAATCATAATGAAATGTATTTGTCAAAATAAAAAAGAAAAAAAAAATTATTATTAAAGGAATTGACTTATTAAATCATGGCTTTCATCCTTGGGTCAATTGTTTTTAGACGAAATCCTCCTTTGAAGGCTTCTAGGGTTTATGTCAAGTGTCCTTGTCTATGTCATATTGTAAAATACATTTCTTGGAATTTGTTTGTCAAATAATAAATCTATTTTATTGTAAAATTATTCAATTACGCCACCTCCTCCAAGTCAGCCTTAAATTGGACAAGTTTTCCTAAACTAAGGGGAAGAATCACTATATAAAGGCATCAACTCGAACTCATTTGTCACACACACATCAAGTTTGATTTTCAATTTATGGGGCTAGAAAAAGTGTGAAATCCAAGGGAAGAAGAAGAAAAGGCCAACAAAGAAGAATGAGGCCTCTCTCAGGCATAATAATTCGAAATTATCTCTCTTTCTCTCACACGTGTGAAGCTGCCGGAGGGGCCGAAAACTGCAATGTTGAATATGGGTTGGAATTTTGTAGTTGGGGGTGGAAATTTTGTAGTTGGGAAGTCGAATCTCTGGATTATTGTTGGGCTGGAGTTGTTGGATAAAGAGAGACTACTAAATTATCTTGGAAGGTTGACTTGCTGGAGGAGGAAGGTCTATTGGTCTAAGGTCTTGGTCTATCTCATTTTGAATCTACTAAAGGAAGAGTTCCTGACTGGGTTTTCCCCTATATAGATATTTTAGCCCTTGTTGAGTGCCTACATCTCGTGTCCTTGATCTTCGTGTTTTGGTTTTGGTAATTGCTGAAATATATTAAGAACTCAAAGAAATCACAAGTAATTATCAACATAAGAAAAAAATTATGCCTTTCTGATTTTTCAACACAAAAATATTTGTTTTAAAAAAAAGAGCATCATTTCAAGTGCATAGTGGTTAGCCTTGATGTAATTCCACTTTCAGGAGGCTTGTTTATAATTTTTGGCTTGAGATCAGGGCACATAATATTTTAAAAAACAGTATCTACAACGCAAACTAAAGCATGATCGACAGTTCTTGGCATGAATCCATGTGTTGTGTAACCTAGAACTTGACCTGTCATAGTTCAAATGCATTCATTGAAGTGATATATGGCATAAAATTCTCATGCTAATATCAACACAAGTCCAAAATTATATTTCTTGTATGTGTCAAAGAAATCAACGGTCCATAGTGTTGCACTCCCAGATCAATGAAATGCGAAAGGCACACCTTAGTGCAAGGGAACATGTGGGGTGTGTTTCGCTTTTAGTGATTTGATTCAAACCGTACTTGAACCAGATAAACAATGGAGGATTAAACCGCTACTCCCTCCGCCGCCACACCTCCCTCGGCCCCCGCCTCCGCCCCCATTTTCAAAACTACCAGACGGGGGTTTCGCAAAATTGTTTTTGGTTTCCACCAAACCATTAATGATTTTGTCTGCCACGTGACGAAAAATTGGGACCCACACGCCATTCAACAACTACGAAGGCCTACAAAAAATACACCTCACCTTCGACATGGTATGTAACGACAACTACGGGCCTACATCACCTATTTTCATTTTGAAATTTTTCTATACATTGTCATGGCAATGTCAAAGCACTAAAATACATTGGCATGTGTTGTGTGACTTTATGTAAAGTGCCCAAATCCCTTTCTACAAAGATAAAATCCCTTTTTTTAAATATATATATATATCAAATTTATTAGTTCTAATGTTAGTATTTAAAACTTCAAAACAAAAAAGAGGGACAATGTCATATATATATATATATGGGGTATGGAAGGATGCAATCTTATTTCTTTCTATACTCTAAAATTTCTACGAAATTACGCCCTTGCACATTTATTTGATGGGGAGAACTTTCAATTACTTGTGTCAAGCGCCATTTCCAAGGCTTGGGCATCGAGTGTTGTTATGGTGTTAAGCATGAAGAACTTCTAGGATATCTATTGACTTCAAAAGAAATAAAATAAATATCATTAGCCAAAAGTTATAGTTGTTCCCAAGAAAGTGGATGCAATGCCTCCAATGGTTATTTCTTCAAGGAACCCCATTTTATGCCAATAGGATTTTTAGATTCAATAGGATACATATTTTTTTGCACTTAGAGGTGGAAAGAAGTAGCTCATAAGTACAAACTGCAAAAGCAAAAACAAAAACGAGAGCCATGTGGGAAAAAACAGTGACATTGCCACCACATGGCTCTTGTTACGATATTGTTTAAAAATATAAATTTTATTTTGTATTTTTTTATATTAGTTGTATTATTTTAATTTAATTTAAATTTAAATTTATTAAGGCTTTAACTATAAAAAAACTGAAATTTTAAAGAAATTCAATTTGTAGTTATAACTATCTGTTTAAGTAGTATTTTTAAGTTATTATTAAAAATAAATTTTAATTACTGTGCTCTAGGATGGAGATTAGGGTTTTTGGCGAGGGGATGCTTCACAGGGTTTCTACATATGTTGTTCCAAGCTCTAGATTTGTTTTTTTTAGCAGAAGCCCTTCACCACCCCTTTCAGTCTAAAATGGGAGCTTATTTTTCTTTATTTTTTATTTAGATAATCAATGTTGGATTGGGGGTTTTCCTGCAGTGGCTTGGATTCAACTTCCATTTCGATTTCGCCCCTCTATGCTACATTATCTCGGTGACATGGATAGGGTTTAGGTTCATCTCGGGTATGTCTACAGGTGTGGAGGTTTCACAAGCACCCACTCTGTTGGTTAATGGCAACTTGGGGGGATTCATATAGTAGTTTGGTTTCTGCTTCCTTCTTCCTCTCATCATATTTTGATTATATCATCTAGTGGTGCAGAGAGGGGCCAATCACTTATGTGGGGGAAACCTTATGTTGTTTATGCCCATTCAGAAGGTTTTTTAATTGATTTTCATTCTTAGACGAGCTTATGGGTTGATGTTTTTTGTATTAGTTCCCTCCCTTTGGATCTTAAGGCTTAGGTGTTCATTTCTTCATGAGTTCTCCCTTTGTTACCCTTATATTGGAGAAGATATAATTAAAAACCCTTGTTCTCATATGTTGGTGTTGGTGGGAAAGATAAAATAACGAGATCGTGTCAAGCTTGATTAGAGCAAGGTGGAAGTTTTCTAGATTTCTGTAAAGGCTCTGAACGAGACCTCGATCCTATTTTGGGTGTCAGAAGAGGAGTATGTGGCAGATCTAATGCAAATATTAGTGAAACAACTCGACATGTTATTAGCCATGCAATATATTTTATGCGAAGGGAAGCAAATATTGAAATGGCACCAAGAAATGGCATATATTGGGGGCTTATAATTTAATTTTCCCTTAATTAAATTGGAAGAGAAATTGTAATTTCATCTCATAACAACTTGTATTAGTTAACTAAGTTAGAATGACTGAGTTAACTTAGGAAATTTGAGTTGAGGGTCTAAGAGTTTTCATGTAGAGTGATTCCATGATTTAAGGGGGTCCAATTACAATTATGCATGAGTTGTAATTAGTTAACTCAATTAATTGAGTTAAAATCGTTGAGATTCAACAAGATGATGAGCTTAGTGAAAAGTAAGCACCTTCACTAAGTGGGGCCCGCAGGCTATTTTTAGGTGTATGTCTATTTTTAGACATGGTGAGCATATTCTATAAGTTGCAAGATGCTATTTGTAGATGGTTGATCAAGTTGGAAAAATAGATGAAATTCTATTTTTATAATATTCGTTTTAAGTGCATGTCGGTTATTATTAACCTCATAATAATCCAACAATAAACATCAACTTATTCTCTTGGAGCATTTTATTTCGAATGGTTTGGAAAATCATGGGCTGAAGGAATTACGCAATTCCTAGGGTTTATTGGGTGGCTCATGCATGAGGAATTGGTTAGAATCAAGTGATGAAGTTATATATGACAAAGAGTTGGAAGACTACAGAGTAATTTATGGAGTCATATTTTAGTTTAACTCGCAGTGAGTTAAACTCAGTTGAGCTAGTTGTATCTAGTCTAATTGAAAGATACACAAGTGAGAGTTAAGTGAATTAATTAGTAAATTAATTCATAACTAATAACTCACTAACAACTGAACAGAAACAACAGTGAACTATAGTGCATGTCAGTCATAGTGGAGACCTAGTGGAGAGATAGGTGAAAGGGTGAGATGGACTATCTGTTGTGACTATAGTGATGAATTCAATGCATCTGACACACATTGGAGTTTCCAATGAGGATTGAATAGTGAAGGCAAGGCCAATTCGAATTCATTCAGTGGCCTTATTCAGCAGGGATTGCGTTGTGGCGGCAGCCTGTCAGGAGGCAGGAAATTAGTGCATGGAGATGCAAATTTCTGCATGACAGTGTGTAATGAATCTACATTGTACTGAGAGCTTGATGTACTAAGCTTTGTATGATATTATTACATTATTCCATTGATATACATAATATATGATAGTTGGGGTTTTTAGCTTTAAGCTTTCCCGTTAAACAACTGTGTTATGTGCAATTGAAATTATTCACATGTGTTTGCAATTGAGTTTTAAATTTCTACAAGTTTAACAGTGGAAGCATTCTGTATTTTGCAAGAAGATAAATATTGTGAGATCAATAGGATCTGGTAATACATCAGTATTGATAAATTTCTACATGGTATCAGAGCAGTATTGATTACTGGAGATTGAAATTGTGAATAATTGTTGAGTTTTATGCTGGTGGAAAATTCGAATTTGCTGCAGAAATTTCTTGGTGCGACAGTTGAGTATTCATTGACATGTCTTTCAATGGGTTGTGATTGGAGTATGTTGTTGATGGTAGCTCAAATTACATATCTTAGAAGGATAGGATGGAGGTAGTGCTTGAAGATAATGGGCTGAAGGAGTTCATCGATAGTGATGTTCCTAAGCCGACTTCTAGCGATGCTGCAAGACTTGACATATGGAAAAAGAAGCTAGCAAAGACAAGAAGAATTCTGTTGGAAGGTGTGAAGGACAATATTGTGTCAAGCCTTCATGGGAAAGCCACTCCATTTGCAATGTGGAAGGCTTTGACAGATCTTTTCCAAAGCAGCAACGACCAGAGAAAGTTGGCACATAAGCTCAGAAAAATAAAAATGGAGAAGGGCGACAGTATTCCAAAATATCTCACAAAGTTTGCCCACTGTAGGGATGAAATGGAAAGTGTGGGGATTACTTTTGATCATGATGACTTGGTGAGCTTGGCTCTCCTTGGGCTTCTGAAGAGTTGGCATAGCTACGAAGACTCTGTCAATGGACGGGAGAAACTGTCGAGTTGGGAGCGATTTTGGTCGAATCTTGTATAGGAGGAGATAAGGCAAAGTACCAGGGATGGCTCTTCATCGAAGAATGACGATGAAGAGAATTGCGCTTTGGCTGCCAAAGCAAGGAAAGGAAAGGGTAAGAAATCCCATCCAAAATTCGAGACTAAAGGCAAGAAGCTGGATTTTTCCAAAGTGAAGTGTTTTCATTGTCACGAACATGGGCATCTCGCCACTAACTACCCACAGAAAAAGAAGAACAAGAAGGTTGTTGGAGCTGCAGCTGGAGAGGCTTTAGCCTCGTAATTTGAAATTGATTTCTCTTTGATCACATGCTTTGTTTCAAGCTCAATGGGATCGGTGTGGTATCTTGATAGTGGTGCATCTTTCCATATGACGTGAGACAAGGAGTTTTTTAGTGACTTGGAGGAGAAGGATATCCAAATGCATATAGAGATGGGCGACTATGGCAGATACAGTGCGACCAACATTAGAACCATTACCTTTGAGAGGGAGTCAGGTAAACCATTTATGTTAAAAGATGTTATGCATGTTCCAGGTCTGAAGAAGAACTTGGTCTCGATCGCAATGTTGGAAGACAAAGGTTATGATGTTGTTTTCAGCGAGGGAAAATATTTCCTGCGATATAAAACAATGGGTCAAACCAAGAGGATAGGGATTCTAGTTAAGAATCTGTACAAGATGGAGGTAGATGGCTGTGCTGCAATGATGGGCAAAGAAGAAGAAGTGGTGAGACGGGATGAGGGCAAATTATGGCACAAGAGATTGGGCCATCTTCACCATGGCGCTTTGAAGATTTTGCAGCAGATTTCTACTGGACTTCCAAAGGGTACTCTTGCGTAGTCAGATCAGTGCAAGGGATGCACTATGGTTAAGTTTGTTAAGACCACCTTTCATGAGAAGGAGAACCGTGCTTCGGTGATCCTGGAGAGAATTCACACAAACTTGTTTAGACCTTTTTGGGTTGCTTCAACAACAAAACATAGGTATTATGTTATATTTGTTGATGACTATTCTCGTAGATGATGGATCTTCTTCATGCAGAAGAAGAGCGAAACATTCTCAAAGTTTTGTGAGTTTAAAGCATTGGTGGAGAAGGAGTCAAGGAAGTAAGTGAAGGCTCTGCAGAGTGATTATGGTGGTGAATATATCTCAAATGAATTCAAAGACAAGGAATTCAAAGAGAACTCATAGCGCCTCATAACCCACAATAGAATGGGGTCACGAAGAGGAAGAACAGAACGATCATGAGTGTTGCATGAGCTATGCTGCATGACCAGGGCCTACCGATGCACTTGTGGGCGGAAGCATGCAACATTGTGGTTTATGTGAAAAAATTTCTTCCTCATAGAGTACTTGGCATGAGTACACCTGAAGAAGCTTTTACTAGTAAGAAGCTTGATATTTCTCATTTGAATATTTTTGGCTCATCTGTTTACATTCATGTGACAAAGGACGCCAGGAAGAAGCTGGAGCTGATTGCAGACGTTGGGATATTTGTGGGGTACGTAGAAACACCCCATAATTATCGTGTGTATTTTCCAAACAGTTGAATGAATGTGGTGCCATGGGATATAAAATTCAATGAGGTCAAATCCATGAAGTTTTCGCTTGAGAGGGAGCTAAACTTGCATGCAGAGGAGGAACTTCTTGTTCCAAAAGATGAGCCTCTAGATGTGGATTAGCCACATGAGGAGATTCATGGAGTGGATAAGTCCACTCATGTAGAACCAAACATCAAATCTAGCAGAAGGCATACCACAAAAGCTAAGAGACTGAAGCTTGATGCGGCACAGAATGTAGGAGTCCCTACATCACAGCGTAGACATAGAAAGTCACCTGGCTGGTTTATTGGATACATGGCTCTTATGAGCAAGTGTATTGTGACAGAGCCATCTTCTTTTGGAGAAGAAGCACAGGAGTCCACATGGGTAGATGCCATGGTGGAGGAGTATGACTCCATTGTCAGAAACAGTGCTTGGTAGATTGTTCCAAGGTCAGTGGGTAAATCAATGGTAGATTCGAAATGGATCTACAAGGTAAAGCAAGCTATTGATGGGAGCGTCGAGAAGTATAAGGCAAGATTTGTTGCCAGAGGCTTCTCACAGATCGAGGGGATTGATTATGAAGAAACATTTTCACCTGTTGCATGATATTCTTCCATAATTACCATCCTTTCTCTCTAAGCACTGATGGGTTGGCACATTCATCAGATGGATGTGAAGACTGTGTTCCTTAATGGGATCATTAAGGAAGAGGTGTACATTGAGCAGCCTGAAGGATTTGAGATCTTTAGCAGCGAGTCATGTGTGTGCAGAATCAAAAGAGCATTGTATGGGTTGAAGCAAGCACCATGTGCTTGGTACACATGGATCGACAGCTATTTCACTATACTTGGCTTCACCAAGAGTGAGGCATATGCAAACCTGTACCAAATTGTGGTGGAGGGTAAGCTTTTAATCGTTGTTCTTTATGTTAATGATTTAATAGTAATAGGTCATGAGTAGTTGATATACTCATGCAAGGCAGATCTTGCAAAGGAGTTTGAGATGAAGGATTTGGGCCTCCTTCATTATTTCCTTGGATTTGAAATATGGCAGTGAGAAGGTGAACTAGTTGTGTCTTAAGGCAAGTATGTTCGGGAGATACTTGGTAAGTTTCACATGGAGGACTGCAAGCCCATGGATACTCCTCTTCCAGGAAATTGGAGGAAAGAGGATGCTACATCAGCAGAGGTAGTGATTCCACTGTTTATCAACAGTTGGTGGGTTCGCTCATGTATTTAGTTAATACAAGACCGAACATATGCTATGCAGTGAACCAAATTTCACAAGCGATGGTTAAGCCTACCAAGCTCTTTTGGAAGGCAGATAAGCAAGTCTTGAGGTATCTCAGGGGCACATCTAAGTATGGATTATGGTACAAACAGATGGATGAGGTGAAGTTGCATGGCTTTACGGATGTAGATTGGGTAGGCAGCCTAACGGACATAAAGAGCACATCAAGAGGGGTTTTCAATATCAGATCTATAGTAGTTTCTTGGTACAGGAGAAAAAAAATATCCGTGGCACTCAGTTCAGCGGAAGCAGAATACATGGCAGCAAGTCAAGCTGCATTTGAGGCTATCTGGATGAGGAAGATCATGGTCGGTTTGTTCGGTTCACATTTAGATCCTACAGTGATACATCGTGATCATCAGAGTTACATTAAAATCTCTATTAATCATGTGTTTCATGATGGATCTAAACATATTGATATCCAGTATCATCATATCAGAGATTGTGTGCAGCGGCAGATCATGTTGCTTCAGTACATTCCTACGGAAGATCAGGATGCAGACATTCTGACAAAGGCGCTTGGCAAGAGAAAATTCGAATACCATAGAGGTAGGATCGGGGTGAAGGATAATCCCTATCTTGTTGAGAGGGAGTATTGAGATTCAACAAGATGATGAGCTTAGTGAAAAGTAAGCACCTTCACTAAGTGGGGCTCGCAGGCTATTTTTAGGTGCAAGTCTATTTTTTAGACATGGTGAGCATATTCTATAAGTTGCAGGATGCTATTTGTAGATGGTTGGTCAAATGTGGAAAATAGATGAAATTCTGTTTTTAGAATATTGGGCGAAGTCTATTTATAGATTGTCGATCTAAAAATAGATGCATGTCGATTATTATTAGCTCTTAATAATAATCTGACAATAAACATCAACTTATTCTCTTGGAGCACTTTATTTCAGTGAACAGATTTGGAAAATTAGTGGGCTGAAGGAATTACACAATTCCTAGGGTTTATTGGTGGCTCATGCATGGAGGACTCAGTTAGAACTGAAGTGGAAAAGTTATGACAGAGTTGGAAGAGTAGTTTATGGAGTTGTTATTTAGTTTAAATCAGTTAAGTGAGTTAAACTCAGTTGAGTTAGTTGTATCTATTCTAACTAAAAGATACACTAGTGAGAGTTAAGTGAATTAATTGGTAAATTAATTCATAACTAATAACTCACTAACAACTGAACAGAAACAACAGTTAACTATAGTGCATGTTATTCCCAATGGAGATCCAGTGGAGAGATAGGTAAAAGGGTGAGATGGATTATCCGTTGTGACTATAGTGATGCATTCAATGCATCTGACACACATTGGAGTTTCCAATGAGGATTAATTCGAATTCATTCAGGTGTCTTCTTCAGAAGGGATTGCGCAGTGGAGGCAGGCTGTCAGGAGGCAAGAAATTGGTGCATGGAGATGCAAATTTCTGCATGACAGTGTGTAATGAATCTACATTGTACTGAGAGCTTGATGTACTAAGCTTTGTATGAGATTATTACATGATTCCATTGATATACATAATATATGATATTTGTTGTTTTTAGCTTTAAACTTTCTTGTTAAATAATTGTGTTATGTGCGAATGAATTTATTCACATGTGTTTTCAATTGAGTTTTAAATTTCCGCAAGTTTAACAGTGGAAGGATTCTGTATTTTGCAAGAAGATAAATATTGTGAGATCAGGAGGATCCGGTAATACATCAGTATTAATATATTTCTACAATGAGTGATTCCATGATTTAAGGGGGTCCAATTACAATTATGCATGAGTTGTAATTAGTTAACTCAATTAATTGAGTTAAAATAAGTTAAAATAGTTATAATTTAATGTTGAGCTAGAGATAGGTACAGTGAATTAAATCTGATTTAATTCACAATGAATGATCAATCAGTTAACCTATAGTTCACTATAAATAGCCATTACATGTTAGTTCTGAGGAAGACCTAATTGATACTAATGGCACACATTGGGGGCTTATGATTTAATTTTCTCTTAATTAAATTGGAAGAGAAATTGTAATTTCATCTTATAACAACTTGTATTAGTTAACTAAGTCAGAATGACTGAGTTAGCTTAGGAAATTCGAGTCTAAGGTCTAATATTTTGCATGTAGAGTGATTCCATGATTTAAGGGGGTCTAGTTACAATTATGCATGAGTTGTAATTAGTTAACTCAATTAATTAGGTTAAAATAAGTTTAACTAGTTCTAATTGAGTGACGAGCTAGAGATAGGTCTAGTAAATTAAATCTAATTTAATTCAAAATGAGTGATAAATCAGTTAACTTATAATTCATTATAAATAGTCGTTGCATCCCAAATCTGAAGAAGACCTAGTTGAGACTAATGGCACCCATTGGGGGCTTATGATTTATTTTTCCCTTTATTAAATTGGAAGAGAAATTGTAATTTCATCTCATAACAACTTGTATTAGTTAACTAAGTCAGAATGACTGAGTTAGCCTAGTAAATTCGAGTTGAGGGTCTAAGAGTTTGCATGTAGAGTGATTCCATGATTTATAGGGGTCCACTTACAATTATGCATGATTTGTAATTAGTTAACTCAATTAATTGAGTTAAAATAAGTTTAACTAGTTCTAACTGAGTGACGAGCTAGAGATAGATCCAGTGAATTAAATCTAATTTAATTCAAAATGAGTGATCAATCAGTAAACTTATACTTCACTATAAATAGTCGTTGCATGTCATTTTTGAGGAATACCCAGTTGAGACTGAGGTTAAAGGAATGATACCTATTAGTTGTATAATTATAAAATTGTACAGATCAGTTATAGAGTCATTTGGAGGCCTAGGAAGGATTGTGCAATCAAGGCAAGGGATTTTCATATTTAATAGGGCTTAATTCCTCCAATAATGCATAAGCAAGGCAGGTTGAGCAGAGGTAGAGAATTTGCTAAGTATTTGCCTGATTTTTCCTAGATTAGTGTGAGACACTTGGCAGAGTGCGGGAGTTCTCTTGAGAGAGAAAGCATTGTATTGTTTCATGATCCTATACTGATAGCGAGGTCTTAGGCAACATGATTTCCTAAGATACATCTTTTGTTGTGTGATTATTGTCTCCTTCTCTTACTTGTTTATGTGATTGTGCGATCGTGTTTTATTTCCACAATTTGTAGAAGGATTCAATATCATGTTTTAGTACATTATAAGATCAAATTGAATCCCATTGTTAGATTTTATACATGGTATCAGAACGCCAAGAATCACAATAATAAGATAAGAACAAATTTTGTTTGATCAGGTTCGAATTTGTAGATTTATTTTTCGGTATCCAACAACAGATCAATATGTCTTTCAATGGATTGAGACTCGAATATGAACTCGAGGGAAATTCAAATTATATTGCATGGAAGGATAGGATGGAGGCAGTGCTTGAGGACAATGGATTGAAGGAATTCATTAATACTGATATTCGCTAGTCCGCAACAACATATGCTCAACTTATTGATGCATGGAAAAAGAATGTAGCAAAGGCGAGAAGGATCTTGTTAGAGGGAGTTTGAGACCATATTGTCTCGAGCCTCCACAGGAAGGCGACTCCATATGCTATGTGGAAGGCCTTGATAGATTTTTATCAGAATATCAAAATGGAGAAGGGCGACACAATCCATAAATACTTCACCAAGTTCACTCAATGTCGAGATGAGCTTGGAAGTGTTGGGATATTTGTTGCCTCGGATTATTGGTGAGCCTATCTCTTCTAGACCTTCCCAAGAGCTGACATAGCTACAAGGACTTTGTTAATGGGAGGGATAAGATGCTATATTGGGAGCGACTATAGTTCGATTTGGCACAATAATAAATTTGGTGGAGCACTAGAGATGGATCCTCATCAAAGCCTAATGATGAGGAGAATTGTGCCTTGGCTGGCAAGACGAAGAAAGGAAAAGGGAAGGCATCCCATTCCAAATATGAGACTGGTAAGGTAGGACAGAAACGAGAGTTGTCAAAGGTGAAATGTTTCAATTGTCATGAGAATGGACACTATGCCACAAATTGTCCACAAAAGAACAATAACAAGAAGGCCTCAAGAGGAGCAGCAGGTGAAGCATTGGCTTCAAAATTCGAGTTGGAATTCACCCTCATCGCATGCATGGTGTCATCGGTGATGGGGTATGTGTGGCACTTGGATTTTGGAGGTTCAATCCACATGACGAGAAACAATAATTCTTTAGCAACTTGGAGGAGAAGTATCTCTAGATGCACATCGAGGTGGGTTATGATGGGAGGTATAGCACTACCAAGATTGGTAAAATTAATTTCCAGAGAGAGTCAGGTAAACCACTCATACTAAAATATTTCATGCATGTACCTGGTTTAAAGAATGATTTGGTTTTTGTTACTATGTTAGAAGATCATGGATATGATGTGATTTTCAGTGAAGGAAAGGTGTTCCTTCGTCACAAAGCCACGGGATAGGTGAAAAATATTTGGATTCAAGTTAAAAACCTCTACAAACTTAATGTAGATGATTGCGCAACACTGAGCAATAAAGCAGAGAATATGGAAAGTCGATACATCAGTGAGCTATGGCACAAGAGGTTGGGCCAGACTACACTGTAATACTTTGAGGATCATGCAACATATTTCTACAAGGCTTCCAAAGGGTACACTTGCATAGAGAGACACTTGCAAAGGGTGTACTATGGGGAATTATACAAATGCCACCTTTCACGATAAGGAAAGCTGAGCAGCGACAATCCTTGAGAGATTTCACTCATATGTGTGTGGACCATTCTCAACATCTTCCACAACAAATCACAAGTATTATGTGATTTTTGTTGATGTTTTTTCAAGAAATTGTGGGATTTTATTTATTCAGGAGAAATATTAGGCGTTCTCCAAGTTTTTTGAGTTCAAGGCACTTGTCGAGAAAGATACAAGGAAAAAGGTGAAGGTGAAGGTTCTGAGAAGCAACAGTTATCAGGTGTAATTGCCAGCACATCGGATGATAGTGGTCAGAAGAGATGTGAATTTTGATGAACACAAATCCATGCGATTGTCCCTTGAGAGGGAGCTTGAGTTGCATGCATTTAAGGAGCTCTTAGCTCCAAAGGATAAACCTCAAGATGTGGAGCAACCACAAGCAGAGGAAAGAGAGTGGTATAAACCACTCATAAAAATCCATCCACCAAAGATGAAAGGAAGTGAGAGAGAGAGAATGTGGGATCACCCGCATCACAGTGCAAGTAGAGAAGGTCCCCAGAGCGGTACACTGGATACATGGCTCTTATGATCGGAGGTATTGATATAGAACCATCCTATTTTGAGGAAGCAGTGTAGCAGACAGTGTTGTTGGATGGCATGGTTGAGGAGTATGACTCCATTATTAGAAGCAGTGCATGGGAAATTGTCCCAAGACCAGTGGGGAAGTCAATTGTAGGATTTGGGTGGGTCTACAAGGTGAAGCAGGTAGCAAATGGGAGTGTGGAGAAACTCAAGGTTAGATTTTTGGCTAGAGGGTTCTCTTAGGTGGAGGGGATTGACTATGATGATACTTTTACACTAGTCGCAAGGTACTCATCTATTAGATCCATCCTTGCACTCTCAACCCAAATGGGATGGCAAATACATCAAATGGATGTAAAAACAATCTTTCTCAATGGATTTATTGAGGAAGAAGTGTACATTGAGCAGCTAGAATGTTTTGAGACCTTAGACAGGGAGTCGCATGTGTGTAGACTCAAGAGAGAACTGTATGGGCTGAAGCAATCACCTCGTGCTTGTTGAGATTGCAACAAGATGATGAGATTAGTGAAAAGAAGTCACCTTCACTAAGTGGGCCCACAGGCTATTTTTGGCGCAAACTCTATTTTTAGACTATGTCTATTTTTAGACATATGGATCATGTTCTATAAGTTGCAGGATGCTATTTGTGGATGGTTGGTCAAGTTGGAAAAAATATATGGACTTCTATTTTTAGACATATTGGGCAGAATCTATTTTTAGATTGCCAGACTAAAAATAGATATGTCGAATATTATTAGCTCTTAATAATATTTTGACTATAAAAATTATCTTATTCTCTTGGAGCACTTCAGTTAAGTGCACAGATGTGGCATAGGAGCTGACAGAAGGAATTACGCTATTCCTGAGGGTTATGTGGAGCTATTGTATGAATACTTCAGTTAGAACTCATGTGACAGAGTTTGGTGGAGTTGATTGAGGAAGTTAGTGGAGTTGTATTCAGTTTAACTAATCTAAACATAATTGAGCTATTTGCATTCAGTTTAACTAATTGATACAATTAGTGAGAGTGGTGTGAATTAATTATTAATTAATTCACTAATTATAAACTCATTAATCAACTAAAGAATGCATCAGTTAAATTCGGTGCATGGACAGTTTCAGTGGAGACCAGTGCAGAAATAGGTGAAAGAGCAAGTTAACTATCAGTTGTGACTATACTGTTGCTATTTGCAACACATAGATAGGTGGAGAAGCCCATGAGGATTGTGTAGTACAAGCCCAGTGGTTTATCTATTTAATGAAGCCATCCCATAGCATTGAAAACGCAATAGAGGTTGGCTATCAAGTGGCAAAAGATTGGAGCATGTGTTTTGCTAGATCTAGCTTGATAGTGTGTAGCAATTAAGGGTTTGCATGAGAGCTTGTGAGGAGCTTTGTACTATGATTGTTACATGATCTCCATGACATAATATATAGATAGTTGGGGTTTTCATCTTTAAGCTTTCCCATTAAATACTGTGTTCATATGTGTGATTGTTTGTGGTTTTAATGTATGCATGCAATTGATTTTATTTCTGCATGTGATGATCAATGGTAGAAGAGATTATGTATTATGCATGAAGCTAAAATAGTGTGTGATCGGGAGAATCTCGGTGAATAATATCTCAGTTATTCAAATTTCTACATGGTATCGAGAGGGATATTGATCATTGGAGCAATTGCCAAAGAAACATTGAAGCGGTTGAGTTTGTCTTTGGTGGAATTGAATTTACGATAGTGTTTTCTTGGTGTCAGGCTAGATGTTTTTCAACGGATTGCGATTGGAGTATGCCCTTGAGGGAAGATCGAATTATATTGCATGGAAGGACAGGATGGAGGCAGTGCTAGATGACAATGGGTTGAAGGAGTTCATAGATGCAGAAATTCAAAAACCTACTTCTAGTGATGTTGTCGTACTTGACGCATGGAAAAAGAAGACAACAAAATGTCGAAGGATTCTGTTGGAAGGTGTGAAGGATCACATAGTATCCAACCTTCATGGTAAGGCTTCTCCATTCCTGATGTGGAAAGATTTGACAGATTTATTTCAAAGCAAGAGCGACAAGGGAAGTTGGCGCTCAAGGATAAACTCAGAAACATAAAAATGGAGAAAGGAAACAGTATGCCCAAGTACCTCACGAAATTCATCCAATGCAGGGATGAGCTGGGAAGTGTGGGGGTGACTATTGATGACGAGGACTTGGTGAGCTTGGCTCTCCTTGGGCTTTCGAAGAGTTGGCATTCCTATCAGGACTCTGTCAATGGTCAGGAGAAATTTCGAGGATGGGAGTGACTTTGGTTGGATCTTGTACAAGAGGAGATAAGGCGAAGTACCAGGGACATATCTTCATCAAAAAACTCTGATGAAGAAAATTGTGTTTTGGATACCAAAGCAAAGAAGGGGAAGAGCAAGAAGCATGCTTCTCAATCCGGTGCGAAAGGCAAGAAGTAGGACATGTCCAAGGTGAGGTACTTTTTCTTTGTCACCAACACGGACATTACGCCACTAATTGTCCACGAAGAAAAAAAATAAACGGTACAACGGAATTTATATGGTGGAAACTTAGCCTCACAGTTTGAGCTGGATTTTCCACTGATTGCATGCTTGGTCTCAAGTATGACGGGATCAATGTGGTTTCTTGATAGTGGTGTGTCTTTTCACATGACAGGAGATAGAGATTTGTTTACTGATCTGGATGAGAAAGATCTTGGAGTGCACATTGAGATGGGCGATGATGGTAGATATAGTGCGACCGGTATCAGTACCATTTCCTTTGAGAGGAAGTCTGGTAAACCCTTCGTATTGATAGAAGTGATGCATGTTCCGGGATTGAAGAAGAATCTGATCTTTGTGGCGATGTTAGAAGACAAGGGATATGATGGTGCCTTTAGCGAGGGAAAGGCTTTCCTGCGCAGTAAGGCAACTGGTGAGACCTGGAGGATAGGGTTTGAGTTAAGAACCTTTATCAATTGCAGGTAGATGGTTTTGCAGCAATGGCAGGCAAGGAAGAAGGAGTGGTGAGCCGGGATGATGGCGAGTTGTGGCATTGGAGATTGGGCCACCTTCACCATGGAGCTTTGAAGATACTGCAGTAGATTTCTACTGGGCTTCCTAAAGGCACTCTTGCGCAGTCAGATCAGTGCAAGGGGTGTACCTTGGGAAAATTTGTGAAAGCCACCTTTAACGAGAAGGATAGTCGTGCCACGACTATCCTTGAGAGAATTCACATAGACATGTGTGGACCTTTCTCAGTAGCTTCGACAGCAAAGCACGGGTATTATGTGATATTTGTTAATGATTTTTCTCGTAAGTGTTGGATCTTCTTCATGCAGAAGAAGAGCGATACATACTCAAAGTTCTGTGAGTTCAAGGAACTGGTTGAGAAAGAATCGGGGAAGTAGGTGAAGGCTCTAAGGAGCGACAATGGTGGTGAATTCATCTCTAGCGAATTCAAGGACTTTTGCAGCGCAGAAGGAATTCGAAGAGAGATCATAGCACCTCATAACCCATAGCAGAATTGGGTTGCTGAGCATAAGAACAAAATGAACGTGGGTGTTGCACGAGAGATGTTGCATGTGTCCGGGAGCCTACCCGCACAGGCTGAGGCATGTATCTTGCGATATATGGTGCGGAACCGTTGTCCTCACGGGATACTTGGCATGAGTACAACCGAGAGGCGTTTTCTATTAAGAGGCCGTATTTCCATTGGAGGATTTTGGTTCCTTTGTTTACATTCTTTGACCAAGGATGCCGGGGAAGAAGAGCTGGAGCATTGCTGAGAGGTGGGATATTTTTAAAATTTTCTTGATACACCCCACAACTATCATGTACCATTTTCTAGATAATTAGCAAGGCATGTTACGTAACGAGAATATCAAATTTCGGGAGAAAGCCAAACAAGGTTCGCTTGAGAGGGAGCCACACTTGCATGCGGATGAGGAGCCATTAGGACTACAAGGATGATTCACAAAGATGTGGATCGTACAGATAGGGATTCATGGAGTGGAAGAGACCACTCAGGCAGCGCCAACCATCAGAAGGCGGAAGCGCACTACAGAAGCTGAGCGACTGGGTCAAGATGCAGAGAAGGTTGTAGGAGCACCTACATCACAGCGCACACAGAGACAGTCACCTGACCGATATACTGGATACATGGCTCTTATGAGCAAGTGTATCGTGACAGAGACATCCTCTTTCAAGGAAGCTGTGGAGGACCTCGCATGGGTAGATGCCATGGTGGAAGAGTATGATTCGATTGTCAGAAACAGTGCATGGGAGATTGTCCCGAGACCGGAGGGTAAATCAATGGTGGGTTCGAGATGGATCTACAAAGTGAAGCAGGCAGCTGACGGGAGTGTGGAGAAGTATAAGGCAATATTTTTTGCTCGAGGCTTTTCACAGATTGAGGGGATCGATTATGAGGAGACCTTTTCACCTGTCGCAAGGTATTCTTCCATACATGCGATTCTTTCTCTCTCAGCGCAGATGGGGTGGCACATTCATCAGATGGATGTGAAGACTTTTAAGTCATTGAGGAGGTGGTGTACATATAGCAGCCCGAAGGTTTTGAGATCTTCAGTAGCGAGTCGCATGTGTGCAGGCTCAAGAGAGTGTTGTATGGGTTGAAACAAGCACCTCGTGCTTGGTACACACGGATAGACAGTTATTTCACTGGACTTGGATTCTCCAAGACTGAGGCGGATCCTAACCTATACCAGATTGTGGTGTAGGGTAAGTTGTTGATCATTGTACTTTATGTAGATGATTTGATTTTGATAGGTGATGAATTATTGATACACTCATGCAAGGTTGATCTTGCAAAGGAGTTTGAGATGAAGGACTTGGGCCTCCTTCATTATTTCCTGGGATTGGAAATTTGGCAGCGCAGTGGTGCACTGTTTGTTTCTCAGGGTAATTATGCCCGGGAGATACTAGAGAAGTTCAACATGCATGGCTGCAAGCCTGTTGATACTCCTCTTCCTGGTGGATGGAGGAAGGATACTCGCCGGCGGGTAGTGGATGCCACTATTTATCGACGGAGTTAGGTGGGGTAAACTATGTATCCCAGTCCAGCCAGCGGCCCAGCAACCTATGCTGTGAACCAGCTTTCACAAGCTATGGTTAAGCCTACCAAGCTCTACTGGAAGGCAGGCAAGCATGTATTGAGATATCTCAGAGGCACATCGGGATATGGATTATGGTACAGACAGTCGGATGAGGTGAAGCTGTGTGGCTTCACGGATGCAGATTGGGCAGGGAGCCCAACGGACAGAAAGAGCACATCTGGAGAGATTTTCAGTTCAGTTGTGAGAATTTTCTTAATTACGGAGACGAGATCAATTATTTTCCTGATTCAGTAGAGTATATGGCAGCAAGTTTGGCTGCATGCGAGGCTATATGGATGAGGAAGATCCTGGTTGGGTTGTTCGGTTCACACTTGGATCCTACTGTGATTTATTGTGATAATCAGAGTTGCATTAAACTCTCGGTTAATATAGTATTTCATGATATATCTAAACACATTGACATCCGGTATCATCATATCAGAGATTGTGTGCAGCGGAAGATCATGTTACTTTCATACATTCCCACGGAGGATCAGGATGCTGATATCTTGATGAAGGCACTCACCAGGAGAAAATTCAAATACCACAGGGGCAGGATAAGGGTTGCAGATAATCCTTATCTTGTTGAGAGGGAGTGTTGAGATTGCAACGAGATGATGAGCTTAGTGAAAAGAAGTCACCTTCTCTAAGTGGGCCCGCAGGCTATTTTTGGCGCAAACTCTATTTGTAGACTATGTCTATTTTTAGACATATGGATCATGTTCTATAAGTTGCAGGATGCTATTTGTGGATGTTTGGTCAAGTCAGAAAAAATAGATGGACTTCTATTTTTAGACATATTGGGCGGAATCTATTTTTAGATTACCAGTCTAAAAATAGATATGTCGAATATTATTAGCTCTTAATAATATTTGGACTATAAACATTATCTTATTCTCTTAGAGCACTTGATTAAGTGCACGGATGTGGCACGAGAGCCTGACGGAAGGAATTCGCTATTCTTGAGGGTTATGCCTGGGCTATTGCATGGTTGACTTCAGTTAGAACTCATGTGGCAGAGTTTGGTGGAGTTGATTAGACAGTTGATGGAGTTGTGTTCGGTTTAACTTAGTTGAACTAGTTGTATTTAGTCTAACTGATAAATACACTAGTGATGAGTGGTGTGAATTAATTATTAATTAATTCACTAATTATAAACTCATAAATCAACTAAAGAATACATCAGTTAACTTCAGTGCATGGACAGTTTCAGTGGGGACCAGTGTAGAAATAGGTGAAAGAGCAGGTTAACTATCAGTTGTGACTATATAGTTGCTATTTGCAACACACAGATAGGTGGAGAATCCCATGAGGATTGCGCAATACAAGCCAGGTGGTTTATGTTATTTAATGAACCATCCCATAGCATTGATTATGCAATAGAGGCTGGCTATCAAGTGGCAGAAGATTGGAGCATGTGTTTTGCTAGATCTAGCTTGATAGTGTGTAGCAATTGAGGGTGTGCATGAGAGCTTGTGAGGAGCTTTGTACTATGATTGTTACATGATCTCCATGACATAATATACATATATTTTGGGTTTTCAGCTTTAAGATTTCCCATTAAATACTGTGTTCATATGTGTGATTGTTTGTGGTTTTAATCTATGCATGCAATTGATTTTATTTCCGAATGTGATGATCAATGGTAGAAGAGATTCTGTATTATGCATGAAGCTAAAATAGTGTGTGATCAGGAGAATCTCGGTGAATAATATATCAGTTATTAAAATTTCTACAGTGCTTGGTACACCAGGATTGACAACTATTTCACCAGGTTGGGCTTCACCAAGAGTGAAGTGGATGTGAACCTATATCATATTGTGGTTGATGGTAAGCTTTTGATTATTGTAATTTATGTTGATTATCTAATACTAAAAAGTGATGAGTGACTCATAAAATATTGAAAATATGATCTTGCAAGAGAATTTGATATGAAGGACATGGGGCTCTTACACTATTTCCACGGATTGGAAATATGGAAAAGAAATGGGGAGATATTTGTATCTCAGGGAAAGTATGCCAAGGAGATTCTAAGGAAGTTCCACATGGAGGGTAGCAAACCCATGGAGACTCCTCTTGCAAGAAACTAAAGGAAGGAGGATGTTGCTTCGGGCGAAGTAATGGATGCTACTTTTTACTGGAAGCTGGCGGGTTCACTCATGTATTTGGTGAACACATGACCCGACATATGCTACGTAGTTAACCAGTTGAGCCAAATTACGGTTAAGCCAACCAAGCTCCTTTGGAAGGTAGGGAAGCATGTGTTGAGATATATCAGGGGGACTACAGAGTATGGATAATGGTATAGATGGACAAAAGTAATGAAGCTTCAAGGCTTCACTGATGCAAATTGGGCAGGGAGTCCATCTCACTAGAAGAGCACATTAGGAGTCATCTTCAACATAGGATCAAAAATAGTTTCATTGTACAACAAGAAACAGAGATCAGTTGCACTCAGTTCAGCTGAGGCAGAGTACATGGCAGTCAGTCAGGCAACATGCAAGGCCATCTGGATGAGGAAGATACTTGTTGGTTTGTTTGGTCAATAGATGGATGATGGATCCGGTGGTGATACATTATGATAACTAGAGTTGCATCAAACTTTCGGTTAGTCTAATATTTCATGAAAGGTCCAAGTATATTGATATCTAGTATCACCATCTCAGATATTGTGTTCAAAGGAGGATTATGTCATTAGAGTACATTCCCATAGAGGAACATGATGTAGACATCTTGACGAAGGCTTTGGCAAGAAGAAAATTTGAATTCCACAGATACAGGATCGGGGTAGTAGATAATCACTTTCTTGTTGAGAGGGAGTGTTGAAATGGCACCCATTGGGGGCTTCTGATTTAATTTTCCCTTAATTAAATTGGAAGAGAAATTGTAATTTCATCTCATAACAACTTGTATTAATTAACTAAGTCAGAATTTCTTAGTTAGCTTTGGAAATACGAGTTGAGGGTCTAAGAGGATGCATGTAGAGTGATTTCATGATTTAAGGTGGTCCAGTTGCAGCTATGCATGAGTTGTAATTAGTTAACTCAATTAATTGAGTTAAAATTAGTTTAACTAGTTCTAACTGAGTGATGAGCTAGAAATAGGTCAAGTGAATTAAATATGATTTAATTCACAATGAGTGATCAATTATTTAACTGATAATTCACTATAAATATTTGTTGCATGTAATTTCTGAGGAAGACCCATTTGAGACTGAGGTTAAAGGGATGATAACTATCAGTTGTATAATTAGAAAACTGTACAAGTCAATTATAGAGTCAGTTGGAGGCCTAGGAAGGATTGCACAATCAAGGCAAGGTATTTTCCTATTTAATATGGGCTTAATTCCTCCAAGAATGTGTGATAAAGTTAGGCTTAGCAAAGGTAGAGAATTGACTAAGTATTTTTCCAATTTTTCCTAGATTAGTGCGAGACAATTGGAAAAGTGCAGGAGTTCTCTTGAGAGAGAAATCATTGTATTGTTTCATGATCCTTGACTTTATACAATAAAAAGATAGAATGGTTTTAGGTAGCGTGCTTTCCCCATATACATATTTTGTTGTGCAATTGATTATCTCTTTCTCTTACTTGTTATGTGATTGTGCGATGATGTTTTGTTTCCGCAAATTGTAGAAGGATTCAGTATCGTGTTTTAGTACATTATAATATCAGATTGAATCCCGTTGTTATATTTTCTATAGAAAATGTAGGTTTTTTCTGAGTTCTTTCAACATCCTTCTTTTTAAGGTAGATCCTTGCTTAGGTCGTATCTTGTTGAAACATTAATGTTTCCAATGGATTGAAATTTTGGACTATGAAAACGTGACATTCAGATGTTGAACATGTTTTCAAACAAGACATGTTTAGGACTCATGCCCCATGGAAAAAAAACCACCAAAAAGGAAAAAAGGGGCAGGCGAATGACAAAAAAGGATGGAAACCTTTCAATCCTATTTTTCATGAGGAAGAAGAAGGGAAGATGAAAGAGGGTTTTTCAAAAAAATAATATAGGAATACCTAGGTTCATGATGGATATGAACATCATATGTAGAACAACTCATAAATAGAACTGATCCATGTAGAGGAACATCACGAAGCGGTGAATGGAAAAGAAGATGGGGTGACATGCACAAATAGAGTTGTGTTTTAGAAAGCTCATATTCTAACAAATAATAGCCATTAGAGGTGAGAGAAGATGATTTGGAAATGGTTCCTATTGACTGTTGAAATATGTAACTAGTTTTGGTAATCATAATGTCTTATGTAATCTTGATTTTTGTATTTGATGTAAAAGAGAAAAGAAATATATATATATATATATATATATATATATATATATATATATTTGTAGCATGGGTTTCATGCTCAAGGTCAATTTTTTTTAGGTCAAGCACCCATTGTGTGATTTTATGGTTTTGTTATAAAGTAAAAAATTCAAAAGAGTCATTTTCATATGTAGAAGACCCTATTGGGAATTTTGTACCATGTAAGAGAAATTTATTATGATTCAAAGGTATCCCTCCAAGACCAAGTCGGCCTAAAAAGATGAATTCGACCTCATTAGGGCTATTCAAGCCTCACAAAAAGGCTATATATACAAGGAAATTGACCTCATTATAATATCATCCAAGAATTTTGTTAAAAAGAAAAGAAAGAAACCTAAAGGGACAAGCGAGAACGAGGAAAACGAAAAGAAGAAAAGATCAAATTATTTGAAGATTTTTTTGGGCTACATCCTCCCACACATGTGAAGAAAATTAGGGCACAATTTTATTATAGTAAGACCCAAATTGCAGTCATCACATAAGGTTGAAGTTTGGGTTCACAAGATCAAGTTTGGAAGTCGAGTTACCAAGGAAGAAGAATCTCCCTAAGTGAGGGAAGAAGGAGAACTATTTCACCATATTTCACCCACATGTGAGAGTTAGGGTTTTTTCATTAAGGCTGAAAAATTGAAGTCAAAGTTGCAGGTCCGAACTAGAGATCAGAAGTGAAGTTGAAGCAGTTTTCAAGAAGTTTGACTTGGGTTGACTTTGTGAAGGAAAAAATCATCAAAGGAGAGGTTGAGTTGGTCTTAGATGGGTCTTTTTATTGGTTCTAAAAGGTATTATAACTAGTCATTTGAAGATTCTATAAGAAGAGAAGAAATCTTATGGACTTTCCTCTCTAGGAGAGGTTTTGACCTTGGCTAGCAACCTATATCTCGTGTCCATTTTTTCTATTGATATTGATATTTTGGTAGTTATTTAATGATAAGAACATTATAATAATCAAGTAAAGAAGAAGATCATTACAAATACTATAAGTTTAAGTAAAATAACATTACAATAAGTTATCAAGTTAGGAGAAATAACCCTAATCTATCTGCCATAGATATCTCAACATTGACCATCATGTAGGAGGATGGAAAAAGATTTAGAGAAAGAAAGGAAAGAAAGAGAAGATAAGTGATTTTTATATCACTTAATATTCTTCTTTGTATTTTGTATTTTTAGTTCTTTCCTTCCTCCTAAGTCAAAAGGCTACACATATTGAATGCTTTTAGCATTTGCAAAATGTAATTTTGTTCGTTTTTTTTAAGTTCAAATGAAATTACAGTATTTTTCCAATGGAAAAATAAATAAATAAATTTTAGATATAATTTTTAAATATGAGTGATTTATATTTTATGTTTATAAATATGTTTTTTTTGGGAAAAGGGAATTTTATTTTTTCTTACTGAGAAAAATACTAAATTGAAATACATATTTGATACTAATTTTTTAATAAATATGCTACTTCATTGATATTTTTTTTGGAAAAAAAAACACTTTATATTTTCATAAATTAAAATATACATTTCGAGGAACTATTAAGCTCTATTCATTCAAGTTCTCAAAAGTATATAAAAACATAATTATTAGCTCACAAAAGCATATATATTGAATGAAAACAAGCTTAGAAGTGCAATGTGTTAGACTCCTATACCAATAGGTGTCATATATCATGATTGACTTGATGGGCTATGTAATATATTCATACCTTTTCTTGTTGCAAAGGTTTTCCATACTGTCAAAAAAAAAAAAAAAATCAAAAAATTTAAAAAATGTAAAGAGGGTATACCCTAAAAGAAAAATCAAAGGGTGAAAAAAAATAAAAATGGCCAAAAAAGTAAAAGAAAATGAACCCCACCAAAAGAAAGGCCAAGGAAAGTGTGCAAGTCTAAATGCCACTACTTTTTGCTCTTATGTAAATAAACAAATTGTGTGCAACTTGTATCTTACGCCACAATTGATGAACAATCAAACAGTTTAAGCTTGGCTAGTTCATCTTTCAATTTTATGTTTTAAAAATAGAGAATAAAATCTGACCAAAATGTTTAATCTTGGCAGATAAGTAGATAGGTAGAGTAAATAAAATAAGCTCAACTGTTTAATCTGAGCCCTTGGATGTAATAAGGTTAGACTTAGATAGATTTCTATATGTAAAAGAAAAAAAGTGTGGTAAGGGTTTGCCAGTCTAAGTGCACCCTAATAAAGAAGAAAAAATGGTAGGTTAAAGTAGGTAGGGTAGGTGTTTGGTCAATTTAGTGTGTCCTAAATTGCTGCATTTAATTTGTCAATCCGGGAATCGTAAGCTGATGAAGTGCGGCGCACTATATGTGCAAGATAACCTATTTCTTAACTTTTGTCGTTTTTGGTCTTTCTAAGGTGAAATGGAAATTCTAAAATGAAAACAAGTTTGGTTATATTTGTTCAGGAAGTGATATCCCCAATGTGGTTACCAACTTGAAACTTTAAAAGCAAATTGAAAATTACAATGACAAGACTTGAAAGAAAATAAAAATGTACTGCTGAAATGAAAAGGTGCTGCTAATCTAATGAATCAAAACAATAAACTAGTGAACATGAAAACCAAACTATTCTTGCTGCCGACTAAACACAAAAGAAACTATGCTTAAGGAAATTCAAAATTGCAACAAAATAGATCTAAATCAGATTACATCAATTCATTTTCTGACCCTTCATCATTAGTCCAGCTATGATTTTCGGAAGTAATCATAAACAACTTGTGTAACTGATATTTAATTTGCAGAAAAGAAACTAATATTAAACTACACATTTCATAATGCAATCCCTCACCATCAGTCCAGCTGTGGCTTTCGGAGGCAACTGAAGATGCTATGAGCAGCTTAATATATATCTAAATTTAACTACTGAAGCAGATAAAAAAAACTGAAATGAACAAAGCAAGACTGAAATTAAACAAAAGCTATGAAAAGCAAACTAGCAGCAGAACAATGTTAGTTCCATGTCACTAATCAAAAAGCTATGAAAATGCCCGGGCTGTCTATCTAAAACCTGCAACAAGAACACTGATCAGTGATTAACAATCATAAAACATGAAAGACATAAATGAAATGGAAATTATGGAAATGTATAAACAGAAATGAAACAACTGCAAAGTATGAACATATGAATGGATTATGATACAATGATTTTTTAAGAAATGAAATGAGAAATATACACTAATACACAAAACCTTAGCTGAGCAGGGGCCCTCTACACAGCCTTGGTAACGGTCCTCAAACACGAATTAAGTTGAAAAACAGAGTCTTCTCATATTAAAAAGCAGTTCATTACAGAATGGTAATGTTACGGCACAAGTGCAGCGTAATCACTACAGAGCAGACTAAAAGATAACAGAGACTACATTCACGAACATCAACTAACTTTTTGTGCATATGCAAACGCACTATATATAACAACAAACTATAACTGTTTCCTAAAGTTCATGCTAGCGGAGAGCACGTAGACCACTACGTCCACGGATATAGGAGTATGGCCGTGTTGGAAAGTAGATCTACGAAAGGTGGATGCTTGAATTCGACTCTAGAACCCTGTACAGATGTCGATTTAACCTCCGTAGGCTTAGAAACGGCCATATGGATCTTTATGTGCCACGAAACAGAGTCCGGCCGACATGAAACTCCATAGTTGACTTCCATGTGGACGCCTTTGACCGCGGCTTCTTTGGACGAGTTTGCTTGAACCAATAGGACACGAACCATGTCCACGTCATTCCTGACCTGCCCATGTGGCTCGTTTCCCTTGTAGACACTTGTAGCATAGAGTTTCACAAAATAGCTGCGGAAAGTTGCAGCAGCTGCGGAAAGTGGCAAGATTCCGCAGCTGAATGAACAAAATCTAGATCAAATAGCAAACACAAAAATATAATTAAAAACCATGTTAGATGCTCTTTTGCACATGATATTGACAATTTGGGAGGTTTAGGTGGGTGAAAAAGGTATGGAAAAATGTATGGAAAAGATGCAAATTTGGGACTCAACATACCCCCACTGTGAAGGTGTTGCATGTCCTCATGCAACCAAAATTTTGATACTCTTTGTTCAGTTCATGTGCCTTGATACTTCAGCGAGCACATCCAATCCCCTTCTCTTCTTCTTTGGTACTGCCATCATTCTGGGTTTCTTCATTAAGCACCTAAATTTGATATTCACAAGTGCTCTGCTCAATTTCTAGCATTTCCTTTTCAATTTCTTATTCTTCTTTTGCCATATTCCCAAATGTAACATAGTATTATCATGGATGATCTTGTCCAGCTTGCCTTGTTCTTTCAATGTTTCATTTTCATTTTTGATGTGCCTATTTAAAAGCTCCAGTTCAAAAATTTCCTGTTTTAATGATTGAACTAAATCATCCTGCAATGTATGAGGCTGAATGGAAGAGGTACTTGGACCTGTGGCTGCCTTTTCCAAGGATTCTATATAGTCATATACCTCCTGCTGCTTGGGGTCTATTTCAGGTGTCATTTTCATTGGGCTGTCCCCAAAATGCTGTAAAGGAGAATTATGTTCAAAATCTGGCCGAGGAGGGCTTACATTAATATTTTGTTGAGAATAAGATGGAGTATGCTCATTGTCTGATTGGGAATGAAAGGAACCAGGTTCACTAACTGACTGAGATGGACTATGGTCAGTTGGGGACTGTTCAGATGTCTCCTCACCCAAATCAATGAAATGAGGACCCTTAATTTGTGTTTTTCTCAATTTCCCTTTAAGCCTGCTGCTTCTCCTCACACGCTGTGGTACACTACCCTTTTGTTCTTGTTTTCCTTTCTCTGCCTTCTTGGATATAGATGACTGTTTTTGAAGATAAACTAATCTTTCAGATAGTATTTGATGATCTTCTTCTTCAGAAGAAGGAGTTTTATGTATAGCCTCAATAGTTTCTTTCCCTTTTGGTATTATTGGCTTCTTAGCCTTGATTTCCTTCTTCTTCCTTTTTACCAATCTCTCTTCCCTATCAGTTCTTTTCATAGTAGTAGTAGGAGTATTTTGGATTTCATCTATTGTTCTTTTCCTTCTACTTCTTTTTGCTGTGCTAGCTGCGGGAATTTCCTGAGCAGGAGTAATTTGGGTTTCAACATTCATTCTTTTTCTTCTACTCCTTCTTACTGAACTACCTTCAGGAATTTCCTGAGGTTCTTCAAAGAAATTTCTAACTAGGAATTGTTCCCATGTGTCTTTTCTTTCCTTTAGCTCCTTTTCAATCATAATTTTTATAAGGCCGTGGTGATATAGATGAGGCTCTACATCTCCTAAGTCTTTTTGAACAGTCACAGCCATTTTCTTCAAGCTATTGAATAGAAAATAAGGGAGATTGAGAGTTTGGTTTTCTAGAAAATTCATCAATAGCCTGGTATGGTACATGTACATAGACCCAAAACGGCCTTCACATGTAATGAATTTCTGAACAATTAGTAGTAAAGTGGCCCATTCTTCTTTTATTGCATGCACAGGAATTCCTCTTTTGAAAACAGTTATGTCCATACCTTGATTTCGTAGGATTGTTCTCCATGCCTCGTCACTGATGCTTTTATTTTTGAACCAACGTTCTCCCTCCTGAAGAAGTTCTGTGGCTGTTGCTATTGATGCTTCATTGACCAAAAACTTGAGGTCTCCAATTTCTGCTTCCGAGCCATCAAATGACCTTGCAAACGCTTTCGTAACTTCTTTGTGGTAACCTCTGAATTTCTGAATAAAACGCAGCCATTTTTCTTTCTTTAATATCTCCTTTGCTTGCGGATATCCCTCTATAAACTTCGGTCCTTCCGGCTCTGCCCTTAATAATTTTCCCATTTCACTTCTCTGTGCTTCACAAATTTGCTTTCGTGAGGGTTTAAGTGGAAATGGAACGATGGAATACACAGGATCAAGCACAATGACTGTGGGGATGTATCATAAAATGAGAATGAGTACCATAAACGGAATGGAGTAAGACTGTGGGTAGATATACGGGAGTGAGAATGAGCAAAAGGAACGAAATGGAGTGAAACAGGGAGTGAGAATGAGTAGAGTGGGGTTTCATAAACACGACAGAGACACGACAGAGAGGTTAACAAAGTATAACACATTCGGCAACGTTTTGAATTTTGGTGGCTGCGCAATTAAATATGAACACGTTTCAATCAACGGTTATGAGTTTATGCGGCTGCAAGAGTCCTAAGTCAAATCAAATACGCTTCATTATCACCGGTGGGATATTGGATCATAAGTGAAAATCGGGGTTTAATGATGAAACCGTTTGTGAATAAATGCAAGAGGATAACATGGAGATCGTGAAAGGTTACGGAACTGTCAATATAATCATTGCGCGTAATGGATAGAGCTCATGGTTTGAAACTATATAAAAATGTGTTTTTCAATACTATTTGAAATAAATTTTATTCATACCTTTGGAATATTTGCCCTGATTGATCTCCATTGGTGTCTTGAACACTCCATTGATCCTCTCACCTGCATTTTATTTCATAATTATGGAAATAAAATCTAACTGTACATTCTCTTTGAAAGCAGAGTAGTAGCTGCGGAATCTGCTTCTGGCTGCGGAAACTAGAGTCAGCTGCGGAAACAGATGTCAGCTGCGGAAACTGACACAGCTATTACTTGGTTGAATAGAAATGAACAAATGACAAATGACCAGATGGAAATGGTCATAAAAAAATATTTTTATTGATGGAATGGATGAAATGAAGTGGAATGAAGTGAAATGAAATGGAATGAAGTGGAATGAAATGGAGTGGGTGGTGAAATGAAATGAAATGAAAGACATATTTTTTTTTTTTTGGAAAATATAGAGTGTCAGGTGTCCCTGATTTTCACCCTATATTTTCTGCATAAGACTGCCAATCAATGATTGGTTTTCAGGCTTATACCATTTTTTTTTTTTTTTTTAAATGAAAAACAAAAGCTAGGCTGGTGGAGAAGAAAAATTCTTCTGTACCAGCCTGATTGCAGAACTTTCTTGAAACATCTTGACAAAATCCTCTTTTGAGAGTGGCTTATGATAAACTTTCAATCTATGGCCATTCACAATAAGAGGAGTTTGAAACTCATCAATGGTCTTGATTCTTACGGCTCCATTGCTAAAGATCTTGTCAATCTCATATGGCCCAAGCCAATGAGTCTGAAATTTCCCTTGAAAATCTTTAAACTTGGAGTCAAATAACAATGCCCAATCTCCTTCTTGAAACTTATTCTCTTTGATATATTTGTCATGCCATTTAGTTCTTTGATATTGAACTAGATCAGTTCTTAGAATTGCTTCTTGTATGATCTCATCTAGCTCATTCAACTGCTCCATTCTATGCTTTTGGGCTTCTGATAAGTCCATCCCCAACTGAACTGCTATCTTGAAGGTCTTGACTTGGAACTCAATGGGGAGAAGGACTTCCTTCCCATAAACAAGTTCATAGGGAGAATGTCCTGTTGTATTTCTCCATGTAGTTCTGTAGGCCCACAAGGCTTCAGGAAGCCTTTCTGCCCAATCTCTTCTATGTAGATGAACAGTTTTGGTGATGATACTTTCAAGAACTTTGTTTGTGGACTTCACTTGACCATTTGCTTGTGGATGGTAAGGAGTAGATCTTCTGTGCTTGATTTTGTATTCTTCCATCAACTTTTCCACCAAATTGGATGTGAATTGGCTCCCCTGATTTGTCACAATTTCTCTTGGAACACCAAAGCGAGTAAAAATATCCTCATAAAGAAAATGAACAACTGAATTTTCAGTAGCAGATACTAATGCTTTGGCTTCTACCCATTTAGTAACATAATCGGTACAAACCAATATATACTTCTTTTGCTTAGATGGTGGATTAATAGGTCCAATGAAATCTAAAGCCCATTTTTCAAAGGGTTCAATGAGTACCTGTGTTTGCAATGGCATTTCATTTGAAAGGGTGGGTTTCCCTACTCTTTGGCAGCTGTCACACCTTTTGACATATTGTTTTGCATCTTTGAAGAGGGAAGGCCAATAATATCCTAAAGAGAGGATTTTATAGGCCGTCCTTTTTTCTGCAAAGTGTCCGCCGCATGGTTCATCATGACATGCCTTAAGAATATCAGGCATTTCATCTTCCCTAACACATCTTTTGATCACAAGATCTGGCCCTGTTTTAAACAATTCGTTAGAAATCCATGAATATTTTGAACTCTCCTGAATAATCTTTCGTTTTTCTCTTGGAAATAAATGTGAAGGTAGTTTCCCTGTAACCAAATAGTTAGCAATATCTACATACCAAGGGGTTTTAATAGTTACTGCAAACAAGTATTCATCGGGAAATTTATCTTCTACAGGAGAATCTTCTTTAGTATTTTGAATCCTAGACAAGAAATCAGCTACTGTATTCTGTTTTCCTGGTCTATCCAACACAGTAATATTGAATTCTTGCAAAAGTAAAAGCCATCTTGTCACTCTGCCATTAGTAACAGTTTTGTTCATTAAATATCTAATTGCAGAATGGTCAGTATGAATAAAAGTTTCATAGCCTGTTATGTAATGTCTAAACTTATTAATTGCATGAACAACGGCTAAAAACTCTTTTTCAGTCACAGTATAATTCAACTCTGTGGGAGTCAAATTTTTACTGGTATAATAAATGGCATAAGGAACTAAATCTTTTTGACCCAACACGGCTCCTAGAGCTGTATCTGAAGCATCCGTAGAAATATGGAAAGGGAGTTTCCAATTTGGTCCTCTCAAGATAGGTGCTTCAGATATTCTTGTTTTCAAAGTTTCAAAGGCTGATTGACAATCGGGATCCCATTTAAATTCACAGTCTTTTGTAAGCAATTTGAAGAGTGGAGATGCTATTTTAGTGAAGTTTTCTATAAATCTTCTATAGTAACCAATAAATCCTAGAAAACTTCTAACATCTCTTTGACAATTTGGAATAGGCAACTTGGAGATGACTTCAACTTTTGATCTATCAACTTTAATTCCATCTCCTGAAATATGATGTCCTAAAACAATCCCTTCAGTAAACATCATAAAGCATTTTTCATGGCTTAATGAAAGGTTTGTTTCTTTACATCTTATGAGAACTTTTCCAAATTTTCTAATGCCTCTTCAAATGAATTACCATAAACTGTAAAATCATCCATATAAACCTCTACACAATCATGGATTAGATCAGAAAAAATTCCTAGTACTGCTCTTTGGAATGTTGTTGGTGCATTACATAACCCAAAAGGAAGCACTCGGTAGGCAAAAGTTCCCCATGGACAAGTAAATGTGGTCTTATCTTGATCTTTAGGTGCTACCTGAATTTGATTATAGCCACTAAAACCATCCAAAAATGAAAAGTACTTTTTACCTGCTAATGTATCTAATACCTGATCGATAAAAGGCAAAGGAAAGTGATCCTTTAAAGTTGCTTTGTTCAATTCCCTGTAATCAATGCATACCCTCCATTTACCATTCTTTTTGGGTACTATAACCAAAGGAGAAACCCATCGGCTATCTGAAATTGGATAAATGAAGTTTACATTGAGTAGTTTTTGGAGCTCTTCTTTCACTATCTCCCTAAGATTTAGATTCATCCTTCTTTGAGGTTGTCTGATTGGTCTACTGTTTTCCTCAATATAGATATGATGGATGCAAGTCTTAGGATCAATACCTTTCATGTCAGTATACTCCCATGCAAATGCGGTAGAATGTTTTTGCAAGATTTTGGTTAGTTCTTCTTGTTGTGACTTTTCCAAATGTTTGTTGATATTCAATGTTTTTCCTGGAAAAATCTCAATAGTAGAACTACCAAACTCTTCCATAGAGTAAAGAGACATTTTTCTTGATGATAAATATTCTATGTCAGATTCCAATTGAAATTGTGTGGGGTCATATTCTGAAGATATCTCAAAATTTTCTAATGTATTCAGAATTTGACTATCCTCACTGATTTCAGAAATGGTAAAGACAGGTTGTATAGTGTTCTCATCATCGACCCATTCATTGTCTCCTATTTCTGTAATTGCTCTTGCAGGAGGATAGAAATTGAATTTCTTTGTCGAATTACCATTAGAAATGTACATGTCTCCAGATCTACAACTAATAAAAGCATCAGCTGTGGCCAGCCAAGGTCTTCCTAAGATAATTGGATGTCCTCCTAGATTATTCTTGGGAGTCAAAATCATAAAATCTACTGGATATTCCCAAGAATCTAAGGAGACTGAAATATCTTCTAATACACCATCTAGTTTAATAACCGATCGATCTGCAAGTTGCAATAAAGTAGGTGTAAAAAGAAGGTTAGGAAGTTTTAACTGTTCCATAGTCTGTCTACTCATAATGTTGATAGCAGCCCCTAAGTCGATCAATGTGTTTGGAATTTCTATCCCATTTATATGTGTCTTGACAATTGGACTTCCTGGATCTACATACTTCTGCATGGTAATTTTTCCCATCATAATGTCTGCAATCTTTCCTACCAGGTGGATTCTTCTTGTGTCTTTTAGTTTCCTTCTTGGTCTTTTGAAACTCAACTCCTTTATGGTTTTTGCTAGAATAGGAATTTCTCGAATGGCTTGTAGCAATGGAATCTTGATACAAACATTCTTCAATTCATCTAGAAAGTCATAGTTAGGCAAAAAGATTTGTTTTTCCACCCCCTTATCAATTTGTAGTCTTTCCGGAAAAGGAGGTGTAGATGAAGATACAGGTTGCTCAACTATAGGAGTTGTGGGTGTTAACTTTTCTTTTTCTTTTTGCATGCTTGAATTTTGAAGAGATTCTTCCTCAGAACCCTTATTAGCTTGAAGAGAGTCCTCCTCAGAGGTATCTTGCTCTTGAATATCTATAGAAGGTTTTTCTAAAACCCTACCAGATCTGAGTTGTACATCGTTGAGAGGAACAATCATATAGGTAGGAAATTGTTGTCCTTCTACCATATAAGTAGTTTGAGGATTTTTATTGTTAGGATTTGACAATGGCTGAGCTGGAAGTTGATTTGTCTTATGTTGGTATGGGAGCATGAGTTGAGGATTTGAATTTTGTTGAGAAGGTTGTTGTTGTGGAAATGGCAATGAAAGTTGTGGATTTGGGCTTGGAAGTTGTGGAGCTTGTTGATTTTGAAAAGATGGAGGATATTGATAAAATTGAGCAAATCTCCCATAAGGATTTTGCATCCCTTGTACCCATGGCTGATATGAAGTTTGATGTTGGGGCCAAGGTTGTTGCCAAGGAGTCCAATTTGGTGGGGTTTGAAGATTCATAGGGTTATTAAACCCTTGAGATTGTTGTCCCTGCCAAGGTCTCCTTGCGACAAAACGGAGAGATTCTACTGAATTTGGATCTTCTTGAAAAACAGCTTTGAGTCCAGGGATTGAAGGACAATCCTTGATCTCATGATTTTCTGAGCAAATCATACATGTTTCTACAACTTTTGCATCCAAGGGACATCCCCTTAAAGCATGTTTCTTTCTACATTTCGGACAAAAGATGGCTAAAGCATCTGTTTCTGCTTTCTGCTTGTTTTGGATTTTAAGGGTGTCTAGTTGTTCACTAAGACCCCCTAAGATATCAGTTTTAAACTCATCAAGCATATTACCAATCTCTGCCCTACTTACTGATCCAGTTGCATATTTGTTAGCCCTAATAAGAGAAGAATCCCTAGGCCCTTTTCCAGTTTTAGATTTTCCCCTTGAGAGATGGATACATAGTTCTGTTATATCACGAAATGGAAGTTGAGAAATATCTCCTTTCCCCATCATGTTTAAAATGTCTATCCAGTCATCTCTAATGGCTTTTAATAGGAGGGCTTTCAAGGTTTCATTATCTAAGTTGCTCATCTTTGCTCTTTTCAAGTTGTATTGAAATCTTTCAATTAAGTCTTCCAAATTTTCATCTTCTTTTTGCATCATTTGGAATACCTCATCCTTGTGATTGGTGGGCATACAATAGTCCAAGTATCTATCCAAAAATGTTTGTTTCATATCATTCCAAGTCCTAATAGATTGAGTGGCTAATCCCATGAACCATTTCAAAGAAGATCCCTTCAATGTTGAAGGAAACAGTTTGAGTTTTTGAGAATCTTCCATATAGTCATAAGTTCGGCACACAACTTCAAACTCAAACAGAAATGTTTCAGGATCCTCACTTCGCAATCCATAAAAGTTGGGGAGAACAGATGGTGAGATATTTTTCATTGTCGCATGAGTTTCCTCATCAACTATAGGGAATCTAAGCAAATTGTCCCTATTTCTACCATCATTTCCTTCACCATTGTTATCTCCATTATCTCCTCCTCTCCTTCCTCCACCTCTATTTATTACTTCCTCTGCCATGATAGTTTCTTTAGAGTCCTTATAGTCCTCTAGTTCTTCTACCAAGGAAGGATGAGAGAAAGTCTCTTTGTTCTCTAAGTGGGTTTTAGTAGGTGGTATAGGAGAATCCTCTAATTCAGTTGTTCCTTGACTTCCAAAAATCTTAAGGCTAGGGGTAGATGGTGGTGAATCTGGTCTATGCCTTGAAGAAGATGGAGTTGTGAAAATCGAACTCTTGGCTTTAGCTATAAACCTTCCCCTAGAATCTCTTACTCTATGCATGTCATTTTTTTATTTTTTAAAAAGTTGGGCTAATAATTCTCTTTCTGATCTTCCAGATCACACTAGGTGCAAGAAGAGAGCATACTTAAGAAATTACTAAACCAATAACTCTCTTTTATGATCCTCCAGATCACACTAGGTGCAAGAGGAGAGCATACTTCAAGAAGTTATCAAGTTTTCCCTTCTTTTATGATTTTATGTTTTTTTTTTTTAAGAAATTGGCTACCTAGTTACACTTCCCCGGCAACGGCGCCAAAATGTTTGGTCAATTTGGTGTGTCCTAAATTGCTGCATTTAATTTGTCAATCCGGGAATCGTAAGCTGATGAAGTGCGGCGCACTATATGTGCAAGATAACCTATTTCTTAACTTTTTGTCGTTTTTGGTCTTTCTAAGGTGAAATGGAAATTCTAAAATGAAAACAAGTTTGGTTATATTTATTCAAGGAAGTGATATCCCCTATAATGATTTACCAATCTTGAAACTTTAAAAGCAAATTGAAATTACAATGAAAAGACTTGAAAGAAAGTAAAAGTGTACTGCTGAAATGAAAAGGTGCTGCTAATCTAATGAATCAAAACAGGAAACTAGTGAACATGAAAACCAAACTATTCTTACTGCCAACTGAACACAAAAGAAACTACGCTTATGGAAATTCAAAATCGCAACAAAATAAATCTAAATCAGATTACATCAATTCATTTTCTGACCCTTCATCATTAGACCAGCTATGACTTGCGGAAGTAATCATAAACAACTTGTGTAACTGATTATTTAATTTGCAGAAAAGAAACTAATACTAAACTACACATTTCATAATGCAGTCCCTCACCATCAGTCCAGCTGTGGCTTTCGGAGGCAACTGAAGATGCTATGAGCAGCTTAGTATATCTAAATTTAACTACTAAAGCAGATAAGCAAAACTGAAATGAACAAAGCAAGACTGAAATTAAACAAAAGCTATGAAAAGCAAACTAGCAGCAGAACAATGTTAGTTTCATGTCATTAGTCAAAATGCTATAAAAATGCCCGGGCTGTCTATCTAAAACCTGCAATCAAGAAAACTGATCAGTGATTAACAATCATAAAACATGAAAGACAAAAATGAAATGGAAATTATGGAAATGTATAAACAGAAATGAAACAACTGCAAAGTATGAACATATGGATGGATTATGATACAATGATTTTTTAAGAAATGAAATGAGAAATATACACTAATACACAAAACCTTAGCTGAGCAGGGGCCCTCTACACAACCTTGGTAACGGTCCTCAAACACGAATTAAGTTGAAAAACAGAGTCTTCTCATATTAAAAACCAGTTCATTACAGAATGGTAATGTTATGGCACAAGTGTAGCGTAATCACTACAGAGCAGACTAAAAGATAACAGAGACTACATTCACGAACATCAACTAACTTTTTGTGCGTATGCAAACGCACTATATATAACAACAAACTATAACTGTTTCCTAAATTTCATGCTAGCAGAGAGCACGTAGACCACTACGTCCACGGATATAGGAGTATGGCCGTGTTGGAAAGTAGATCTACGAAAGGTGGATGCTTGAATTCGACTCTAGAACCCTGTACAGATGTCGATTTAACCTCCGCAGGCTTAGAAACAGCTGTATGGATCTTTATGTGCCACGAAACAGAGTCCGGCCGACATGAAACTCCATAGTTGACTTCCATGTGGACGCCTTTGACCGCGGCTTCTTTGGACGAGTTTGCTTGAACCAATAGGACACGAACCATGTCCACGTCATTCTTGACCTGCCCATGTGGCTCGTTTCCCTTGTAGACACCTGTAGCATAGAGTTTCACAAAATAGCCGCGGAAAGTTGCAGCAGCTGCGGAAAGTGGCAAGATTCCGCAGCTGAATGAACAAAATCTAGATCAAATAGCAAACACAAAAATATAATTAAAAACCATGTTAGATGCTCTTTTGCACATGATATTGACAATTTGGGAGGTTTAGGTGAGTGAAAAAGGTATGGAAAAGTGTATGGAAAAGATGCAAATTTGGGACTCAACAGTAGGTAGATGTTGTTGCAGAATTACATGTGATGGATAATGACTCTGGATGTGTTAAATATTTATTTTCATCACAAAGTGCAAAGACAGATACTACACTAGAATAATTTCAAGCAAAGCAAAGTCAAATTATTAACTTCCCTTCTCATTTTTCCCTAAAAATTTCACTAATTTCCCCTAAGTACTAAGGCATTTAAAAATTAGAGGGGCTCAAGGAATTTCCTTGACTTTTGGAGGGACCGGACCCTCAGCCCAATAATTGAAAAATCCTAAGTACTTAAAAGCATTCATAAATCATTCACTCACTTCCAAATTTTTTTTTTTTCTTTTACTTAGGGAAATTTTACAATATCTCATAAAAACCATTTTTTTTCATTCAAGCATAAGTTAAATACATAAACCTAATGTTTTTACACTTAGTGCTTCCGTTCATTTTTCATATTAATTTCTAAATTTATTATTTAAATCCCTATACAAATATACCCATTCCCGTATTATTTTAATAAAATTCCCAAATTATTATCCCACCCCTTTGGTTGAAAAATAACCATATAAATGTGTTAATTCATATCAATTAGTTAAATTGATAACTAATTACGAGCCCGTCTCCCCGCCGTATAAAAAAGAGATTAATTAACCCTCATGGTTGATTAATAACCTGTCCCACCAATAGAATCGCCCCCGATATGATTAATTATATTTTATTGTATTGGGCCTGCCCTGTTATCCCCCTGTCATCTCACCACCCCGATCGTCGTTCAATCAACCAATCCACGATCAACAGTTGTCATCCATATCGTTGCGCTCCCACGCCCGAACGATAACGCGCGATGGCCAAGCGGTTTTCTGAACAGTGTCATGCCACGTGTCGTGAATTCCATGGAATCGTTGTCCCTCCGCTCAAAACCACCCGTCCCCAAAAGTGGTATGATGTATACCGCTTACCGCTTTCGTCCTCTGACAAAACAACCGTACCTGCTTGCGTCATCCGCTTAAAAAATAATAAAACCCCGCCAACCTTTGATTTTGCAAAAAAAGCACACCAACGCAAGTCATTTTCATTTTTCCCGTGCAGCGACCAGTGTCCCATACAAAACCAATTGTTGAAGACTGTCAACCGCCACCTTGCTGAGAAATCTGCAGACGAACAATCCAAAACCCATCCGCCATTTCCTGCACTTGTTTTCGTCATTATTCATTTCCCAGAAAACAAGTATTTACCCAAATTCCTGTTGAACTCTACAAATCTTAGTTTTTTTTTTTAATTCCACAGGAAAAAACTAAAAACACGATACAATTTGGTCTTCAATTCATCCAAGACCTATAATTGTATTCCCAAACCTGTAATTTTTCCTGTTTTTCCATCAAAATCCGAATTCCTTCCTGAATCCACAAGAACCAGAAATGGAAATTCCCGTGGCTTTGAATATCACACCTCTGAATGCCCCTCATAAGGATTTAGACTATCTGCCTCTAGCAGATAGAGATTTCCAAATTAAAGACCTCATCCTTAGTGAAAATCCGCTCATAATTTTTTGCCAATGCAGAGATAGTTACCTGAACGGCTCTAACATTTTGGGACTGTGGGAATCCAATATCCCGATGTATTTTTTACCCTCAGTTCATATTTTTCCCGAAATAATTCATTACTTCTATGCCAATTATGATCCCAATCAACAAGCAGTCATGTCCCCGAGTCAAACCGTCCTTTTCCCAATAAATTCTCAGTCTATTAACGAAATGTTACAGTTTCATCCTGTTCAAGCCCTAACTCCCCTTTCCATGGGAGATTTACTTGAAAAACCAACCAATTTATCCCAAGAAGAGTTGAACCGGCTATGTTAGACTTTTATGCTTCAAGAATATCAGCCCAAAGGCCCTCCTCCTTATGGATATACTTTTTTCATTGATGTGGGCGGACTCATTTTGAATATGATATCTTCTATAATGGGTTTCAACACTAGTGAATATGTTGATCAGTTAACCTAGCGTTGTTGTCTATTTTTACCCCTGGAAAACCCCCTGCTGTCAAATATGATTTTGCTTCCTACATTGCTGATAAAATCCATGACCAGTTCATGAGATTGGAAGATGAAAGAGTGTTCAAATATTCCACTGTTATATACCATCTCATGCTTTATTATCATTCAGAGAGTTTCCCTTTCCATGTGATGAAACTTGATGCCAAAGGAAATCCAAGGTTTGTAATTTTTTGGTCTGCAATCTTCCATAATTCCTCTGATTCTCCTTATTCATACAATGAGTTCATTGACCTATTTGTGCATCCCGCAACCACCTTATTAACAGGAGTCTCCCCTCCTAGGGTCAGTAATGATATGAAGAAAATTCTCCAACTTTCCAAGAAATATAGGATAAGTGATTGGTACCTATACTAGAATCATACAGAAATTAGAATATATGGGTGTGAGCTATGTCCTTTCAAGTTACCAAAGTATGTCCCAATGAGGCTCTTTGCCCTAGAGTATTTCAGACAAATGATAAATTTAGACATAGTTCATTTTTGCAATGCAAAGAAAAAGACTCAACTCAGAATTAAGAGTCAATTAGGTCCCTTTGTCTGTAATTCTAGAGATGCAGGAAAAGAAGCTGAAAGAATCCTAGAAGATTCTCTCAAATTGAAAAAAAGTTTCTACTGGGTACCTTATGACCCAAACAACTTTATTTGTGATAGGAGAATGAAAAACAAATTGTCACCATACCTTCATCATAAAATTCCAGAAATTGAAAAATTTGCAAATATGGATGAATGGATGGAAGGGACCTTAATAGAACAAGATAGTGAACAGGTCAGTGTTGAAAATATTATGAAAGATCTTGAAAAAATACTTGACCTGGACTCTTTTGGGCAGGTGCAAAGACCAAGAATTAGTCCTTCCTCTGGTGGAACCTCTCAGCAAAATTTGTAGGAAATCAGTGCACTAGCCACAGTAGCATCCAAAGGAAAGGAAAAGGAGACTAATACACAAGTCACAGAGAAATTCACAATGAAAAAGTAGCCTGAAACTTCCAAGGAACATGCCTAAATACAGACTTCTCCTACTCAAATTAATGTGGCAGAAATTTCAGTTTTGCAAACTCCTCTCAATGAAGAAAAAGGTAAGAAGAGAGATGCAGAAACAACTACTCCTATCAGTGGATCTTCAAAACAACCTGATGTCAAAAGACAAAAGTTAAATCCTCTTTCAGAAGTAGAATTTGTTCAAGAAACCCCTGATAGTCAGAGGAGAGAAGAGTTAGATAGTCAGCAAACATGCACAATCAGTGGGACATCCACTAATTCACAAAGAAAAGAGCTACAAAGGCAACAAAGTGCAGAAGTATCTTCCTTCAAACCACCAGTGAAGGATGCCTGGGATATTAAGAAGACATTTATAAATATAAAGGTTAGAAATGATCCATTAATACTTCAAGTCTATAATCAATATTTGAAGATGGCTCCTAAAAATCGACAAAGATTGATGTCAGCCTATGACATCCAGCAGGGTAAAATGGTGATGAGTCATTTTAAACCCAAAGTGCAGTAGCCTCAAACAACTGCAGATTATGTCAGAACCAATTTTGAATTCATAGCAAAGGATATTCATCCTTTGGACCAGATTGAGTTGCACAAACAAATAGGTAAAATGCTTTACTCAACTTTGACTGATAAATCAATGACTGCCCAAAGATTTCAGAATTCCTTGGATAATACTTCTGCTCAATTGCATCTTGAAAAAGCCTCTTCCTAGGCCAAGGACAACAGAATAAAGACTTTGGAAGAAATAATTATTGGATTGGTTCATAATCCCAAAGATGTCAAGGGTATAGAAGCCTTGATTAAGAAGAAAGATGATGATATTTCAGCCTTAAGAAAACAACTAAAGCTACTATCTTCAAGGCATCCACAAACTGCAGAAATTATAAAGAAAAATTCTGAAGAAGAATTGATGGATTTGCTCTTGAAACTTAATGAGAAACTAAATGAGACTGAAAAATAACTTGAAAAGACATTAAAGGACAAACAGTAAAACATTCCAGCATCTACAACAACAAAAGTGATTACAGGTACAACGACAACATATCAGTCAGCATGACTATCACAGGGCAACACTTCCAATTTAAGCACTGAAAAATTAATAAAATCAATGGAGGAATTGAAACTCCAAGTGACAGAGCTCCAGAGAACAAAGGACAATTTACCACTTTAGAACAAAAATATGATCTTTCAAAGATGAGTGTTGCAGAAAAAACAAGAGAGGTCAACAAATTAGAAAAATTGGTTAAAACATTGGAAAAGGATCTCACATTGGAGAAGCCTTTGAAGGAAATCAAAGAAATTCTTTGGACCAACATCATTCAGTCAATAAATGATGTTTGGCCATCAATTCAAATAATGTATGAGTAGAATGATTTAGTTAAATTGGCTCTGGAAGAAGCTCAAAAGGCAAGAGAAGAATTAGGAAATATGTCTGAAGAAGCCAATGAGCTCATACAATTTTTAAACACAAAGAACAGATATCAACTTGAAGAGTTAGGCATCCAAGACAGAACAGGAACAATTTTGGAGATAAAAAGAGTTTTTACTAAAAGAACCCTAATGCAGAATCTAGAAAGAAGATGCTCTGATATGCAGGAAGAAATCTATGCTTTCACAAAAAGATTGGATATTTTGCTGAATAAAGGATTGCCAAGTCCTTTAGTTTCAGATGATAAACTAATGAGCCTTGAAATCTATGTTGAGAAATTGAACAAGTATGCTAATAATCAGGCCAGTTCATCAGCAGCAACAGCATTGCCTACAGGCAAAATTCTTCATGACAATTTGGAAAATTTGTTTTATCTCGAGCATGAGGTAAAGCACTTATTCCCAATTCAGCCTACTTTCTTCAGATATACAGAGACTGATGAGACTCTGAGGAAGCTTCAAAGAACCAGAATACTGGAAGCCCAATGGTGGGAAGAAATGTTAGACTTTTTGTAAAAATTATCCTTACATGAATTTTTGATTTTTTACTACAATAAGTCATGATAAGAAGGATAAACAAAGATCAAACAGAGGTCAAAGTGTATCAGTACAAGTAAAGAGTATCAGTAAAACAGAGCAGCCAGCACAGAGTTACTAAAGAGGACAGCAACAAACCAAATCCTAGGGCTTGCCTCCAGCACATTCATAAAAAATGGGAACAGCACAACATCAATTATCTTCGAGACCATCTGTCTCTATTTTTGTGTAATATATCCATGAGTCATCCTAGATTATATCTCATTTTGTTAGGAGATATTCTTTATAATTTTTTGTATAAATACTCCCTCAATCGGAGTATTGAGGGGTGGATTCTTAGACTTTGCTGTAACATTGATTATTTTGGAATAAAGTGTTGTTGGACAAATTTCGTATGGCTAGCTGGATAAGGAATTGATGCAAAGGACTTTTCACAGGATTCTTGAATCAAACAACGGATCAATAAGTCATCTATCTCTTATGTTTTAAAGTTTTATATTTGTTTATTATAACATCTGTGTTTCATATCTAAATGATAAACGAAAAGGAATAAATCAGAAAGTGCTTAAGTGCAATCTGTTTTCAATCGTTGTTATTCTAAATGTTTTCTTCTGAACTAGTTTAAACAGTGAATTCTTAATTGCTCCTATTTTCTAGTTTATTCATTTTGATTATTTAGTAAAGAATTATTAATTGCTCTTTATAAATAATCATTTAAGTTCCCTCTTTTGAAAATGTTGAAGGATTCTTAATTTCCCTTCACCCATTTCGAGCCCATTCCATTCATCTTAGATCAATAATTGTTCCCTATTTGATTACCTTGCCTTGTGAAACCATCTCTTGTTAAGAAACTTAATCTAGTTAAGTCATCTTTCTTTGACTCCATTAGCCCAATGGCCTAAATTACTCAGTCTTACCCTCAGCTATAGAATTTCATCACCCAAACTCAATCAAAATCCCTAAACTTTCATAACAAGCCTAATATCTTTCAAAAACAAAGCTAAAACATAAAGAGAGAGCCCTCTCTGGGTACATATTGGCTAGATTTTGTACCTAAAAGTTGGTTTGTGGTTACCTCGGACCCCTTTCCTTTTCCCTACAACTTCAAGGAAAATCTGAGTGATAACAGAATGTTGAAGCCTCCAGTACTTGATAATTTAAAAACTCTTGATATTCAAGGACCCATGGAATACATTCGCTACAACATATCCTTATGATTAGCATCCTCTTTCGCTCCCTTTTTTGCTTCCATTTATTTTTTTAGTGTATTTTTCTCCACCTTTTTGAAAAAATCGATGCTATTTATTAGGATGGTGCTAATTTTGGAAGTTTTTACACCGATCACAGACAATCAACACCAAAGTCGACACTATTTTTGAGTCCATTTTGGCTTCCTTTGTAGCTTCCTCTATAACATTGTATTTTTCTCCTCAGTATGGAATTGGATATGATTATTTTTTACACATACTGAGGATGGATTTTGTAATTAAGTTGGGGGGAAGTGTATGGTAAGACAAAATCGGTAATTACCATTTGGCAGATGAAAAATACACGTATCCAAAATCAATAATTACCCATTTTCACCCTTACTGTTGTTGTCATTTGTGAAAATAAATGTGACTACTTGGAAATAATTCCTGGTTGTTGTCATTTATCATTGAAAAGGATGAAATCATTGAAAGGGTAACCTTAATTATTCCCTACCCATTTCCAAATTTAATTCGACTGATGTTCTCTACCCAAGTGTTTGTATTCACCAAGTGTTTCCACGTAACTGTCTCTGAGTAGTTTTTAGTAGTAAAAAACTCTGAAACAACCATGGGAGGAGCAAAAGTGCATTAGGAAAAAAACTCCATTGATGTGCTACTACACCATCCAAAAGTCCTATAAGTATTTAGAAATGTAGAGTGGTTAGTCTAGTTTGAGAAGCTACATGGTTTCAGTGAACAAATTTTTATGGAATTCACAGAGGCTCTACAGGAGAAACATTCAAAGGTTAGCGGATTCAGAATTATTCTTATAGAGGACACTATTTCCAGGGTGACAGGTCTACCTCATATAGGGGCTCACTGGTTTTCTAGGAAAATAACAGTTCCAACAACCAGGGTAACATTTTTACAACAAGGACGGGAAGTAAGGATCAAGGGGAGAGGTATTGATAGAACATCCCCTCCTCTCCCTTGGGATGATGTGGCTTTATTTATTCATAACTTCAATACTTGCAAGGGAAGTTTTGGGATAATATTCAATTATCATTTTTAGTTATTGGCACATCTTCGTAATGGATACTAATCAATTTTCCCTATTATTTCCTAAAATTTTTACAACATATGGAAAATGTGGTGCGTATAACAAAACATCATATTGTAGCGGCTACAACTGCCCTCCAAAATTTTTCCATTACTTAGATTTTAGAGCCTAACCTTATTTTCACAGGAGCTTACCTTACATTGCTATCATGTATCCATGCTTTGACTAAAGTTTATCTTTTAGTTTTGGTTGTGTTCACCTGCTTTCCACTTAGAAAATATTTTCTAAGTCACAAGCTAACCCCCAGTCTAAGTCTTCCACAAAGGGTTTGGGCTTGCCTCCAGAAACTGTGGAGTTCATGGAGCCAAAATTGACCTTGATGTTCAAAATTGCATAGTCATGATTGGAAGTAAGCCTTGAGCTCAGAAATTGTGCAGTCATGATAGGAAACCTAACAATGAGCCCAAAAACTATGCAATCCTTCACTGAGCTTAAAAACTTCGAGGTTCAATGAGTCGGGAGCTGCGAGTTCCCTTGAACTGTGAAATCCTTCCCAATGATGTGAATGTAAAGTTTCCTCGGAAAAAGCAGAAAGGCTAAAAATAAAAAAGAATCCCAAAAATTTAGGGATCTATTTTTAGTAACCTGAAGGAAGCACACTTTTATTTTTGGAAATTGTCGCTATGTGTCACTTTTCCCTTGATTTGTGGCATGCACGTCATAAACCATAATTTCTCAAATATATTTAATTGATGCCCCTAGAGCTCATTCTCACATTCAATCTTAGAGATCTAGCATTCCCGAGGAGATCAAGGAACCTTCGGTACGATTTGCATCGCTTTTCCAGGTGAGTTTTTCATTTATCACTTTTAGTCATTTTTTCTGTCGCTTTTTGTTGTTTGACTTGCATGGGTGTCATTTTTATTGTTTTTTTGCATGAATGTTGGTGTTTTAACTTGATTTAGCTTGTATAAGTGGTGTTTCCTTTTACAAGTGTCTCATCGATTTCTTCGTTTTCATTTATGGTCATCGTTGCGAAGACTCTCCTCACTGATCTCATTCACTTCTCGTTTTTTCAGTTTCTGCACTCAATTTGTATTGTTTCAATTAGACTCAGTTATATCTACACTCAAGCCATCATAATCTCTCATATCTACTCATTTTTCACACCTCCTTTGGGAATATTTTCCTTCCCCTTAGCCATAATTCACTTTGCCCAACTAGGAATTGTGTAATCTTGAGGCCTAATATTAGAACTTGGCCTATGGAAATATGTAAGGCGTAATAAAAACTAGACCTAGTATGAATTACGTAGTACCAGGCATCATCCTACATCCTTAGCCATTTAGACTGCACAACGTGCAGTCTCTCTCGGCTCACTACCTAGGTTGAACTGAACATTGTGTAGTCTCAAGCCTCAAGCCTCAACCTTGATTGTTGGGAATACACAACACGTATTTTCCTTAGCCAGTGAGACCATCTTGCCAGTGATAATTGAGCAATACTTCCAATTAGCTGCCCAATATGCTGCATGAACATTTCCTGAAAGTATTTTTTCATATAACTGATATTTGTTTGTCGTGAGTGTGTTTTCTGTCCCACAGTTACAACAATTGTTGAGCATCTCTTCAAATAGTCACTTTCACAATGGCATCTAAGAGAGATTCCTAAATGAAAGCATTGAAAGAAGTACTGGGGAATCATTTGAACAATTTCCTGTTAAATTTCAAGTTTATGCAGACACTGAGTTGTTTTTAGAGAAGGGATCAAAATTGACATGGCAATAAATCAAAGATGATTTTATGAAGGAATTTTAGGCAGACTTAGAGGACTGACAGGTGCATCTCAGCATCATGCAGTCAGAGATTTACAAGGTTTCTTGTAGGTATCCAACCTTCCCATGTGCGGATGTGATCAGATGGGTTGTCTCTAACACTAATGTGAAAACCATGACATTGAGCAACACCAACGAGAAGAAGCTTGCTACATTCATGGCAACAGATTTTTAGTAGATGTATCATCCTCCTGGGCCAGTGAAGAACATGGACTCACTTTCCTATGCCAATCATGGCCATGCAAGCATAAGAGATATCATAAAGAGTTGGGTGAAAGAGCCAACGAAGTTAAGACAAACACCCACCCACATGTATAAGATGAAAGTGCTGAGAAAATCCTATTAGCTTTTGTTCATACTAGCTTGCAGAATATATGGCCAACCAAACACAGATACCTTTCCTGAGGGGTGGGCTACCTTATTAAACAAGGTAGTGAATGAATGGAAGTCATTCAATTGGTTAGATATGTTGGCTCATCAGCTAAGAGTCCATGTGCCACAAGCTCATGATCCACCTAAGGGCGAGAAAGCATGCTTCTACATGTTTTCATACTTGCTGGGTGCAATATTTGCATAGAATCAATTTCATGGCATGAACTAGACATGGAAACTGAGAGAAAATTTTGTACATATATTTTGCAAGCTACTCTCATATTGCAATAATTGTGGAGTTATGGAGCAACTTACTTATCACTTCATTATCCCGCTTTATAGGCTCATCTTTTAGGAGGACCCAAGTTGCATGGCACGAGAAAAAACGAAGGTGATATCAAAGATTGTAGATTTTCTCACCTTATTGGATGGAACATTGATCAGATTATTCAATAGGAAGAATTCATCACATCATTTTCCAAGATATGCCATCGAAAAACTTGTCACGAAAATTTTACCTTATCATATCTCTAGAGGGTTGTCAGCAACACTACATAGGAAGAAGAAGGAACCATGGAAAAATATTCCTTTCCAAGTCATATTATAGGAGATAATGAATCTCAAAGTTGCAGATGCCGAAGGGAAATCCATAGTCATATTTGAATTTGGCACAAATAGTTACAATCCAGATGATCCAAGGGGAATTTTTAAATAACACCGTGTGAAATTTTACTTCAACTAGGTTAGTGGTATATATCATTGGCCAGAGGAATAACCATGGATGAAATGTTATACATACCTCATGAACTGATCAGTACAACTGGGACTTATCAACTTCTTTCATAGATAGTAGCAATTACAAAAGAAGCAACAGTAGTAGGCAACGGTTCGGTACAGGACAAAGGAAAGAGGAAGGAGTGAGAAAACATATGCAGGAAAAAGAGTTTGATAAATCGATTGAACAGTTAATTTAAGTCTCGTACATGGAAGTGGGACCAGAGATACAATATGAAGACGTGGACCAAATTGCCAACGCACCTCAGGCCACCTTTCAGACTCCAGCACCTTCAGCCGCAGAGCAAGCCCCGAGTGAGGAAGGGGAGGGAGTTCCCCTTGATGATGAATGTGTACAATATGTCATTTGATGAACTGCAGAAGAAGATTGTACATGCTCGGAGAAATCACTTCCCAGATGATCACGCGTCACCTGCATTCATGAGAGAAATGGTGACTATGGCAGACACCAGCAAGAATCCAAACACCATTGTCGATGCTAGCTTGGCCTTCACAGGAGAAGCCATATCTAACACTTAGTGCTTGGTGGTTGAGAATAAGAAGTTGGCACATAAACTACAAGCACTTTGGAAAGAGAACTAAAAACTTCGTGTAGCATTGCAACGACACTTGTTGAAGTATCTACACATGGACACAATATGTGGGACCTTTATGAGGAGTTTTTGATCATACATAAGGAATTTGTACGCTTACATAACTTGCAATGACAGAGTAGATATTTTTTCAATATCCTTACTAATTTACAAGATGCCATCACCACCGTGCATGAATAGACAATGTGATACAAGGCCACACCGCTTACTCTAGTGAAGAAGATGAAGATGCAGGAAAAGTTGGAGAAAGCAATTGTTTTGATGTTGATCCAGAACAACAATCATCTCACCTCATTCAATGGAAACATTCAAGCCTCATATGTACAGATATACAACAGTTTGTATTTCATGGCGAGAACCCACCAGATCCCATCAGTCGGTACACTCACCGAGACTAAACGCAAACGGCAAGTCCGGCAGGAGATTGATCAGTACTTGGAGCAGATGAAGAAGATGGCCACCTGAGAGGACATGGAGGTGAATATACAATACACCCAGCTTTACATCGATGGCTCGGTTCAGATCAGAAAAATATTTATCTTGATTGAGAAATAGGTTAAGATCAGTTCCAAGACATTGTACCTGGATGCTATGGAGGCAAGAGTCCACTTCCAACCTGAAATTATCTTGCAGTTTGGGGTGACCATCACACAGTACCAAGCTTGGCAATGGTATGTGACCGAGAGACATTAAGTCAAAGATTCTTGGCTTGAGTTCACCCCAATTCTAGCATCATAGTGTTTTGTCTTGTTAGGTTGTCAAGTTGTCTCTACCATATTTTGTCTTATATGGGTACAAGTGGAAATGTAATATTATTTGTGTTTATTCTAAAATTGAAATTCCAAGTGTCCTTATTGGAATGTGAAGATTCATGTGTAATAAGTTGAAGATTCATGAGGGGAGACCAAGAGTCACAATGGGGGCATGCCAAGAGTCACCCCCCTTTGTTATAAATACATCCTCATAACTCTTGTAAGGGAATTTCGAGAGCCAATATTTTTTCTAGGCTTAGGCATAGAACAGGCTTGGGAGTTTGGTTTCAGCCTTGGCTTCTCCTTAGCATAGAGAGATTATAATTATTTGGGAGGAGAAGGTGTTATTGACTTAACATTCCACTATGGGGGCAAGTGGTTCATCATGTTGTATGTATGAATGGAAATTTCACTTATAATAAACTCAGAGCCAACACTTATTCATGCATATATTGTAAATGTAGTAGGATTATTCTTCTTATGTTTGTGATGTATTTTGTTTAAATTATAGACATGCTTAGGAGGAGAATACCTAGCTCACTTAACATAGTAGCTCCAGTGCTCTACATTGCGAGCCTCCCTCGCAGCTCGACCGCCTGCTGAAGCTCCCCTACCCTTCCTCCTCCCCTATGCTTCCCCTCTTACCTCTATTACGTTTTCTTTTTAACTTTATATAAACCCATCTTGGGCTTTGGATGGACAACCCAATGGCTGCACCAACCCAAAACGAAGGCCTAGACACTAACATTGTCACTTTCAATTCTCTAACTGTGGCGGCTGCTCCAAAGTTGCAGAAGAATGGACCCTCCCGGTTCATTATTAAAAAAAAAATTATTCCAAATACTTCTATTAGTGCTCCGCAAGCCCACTTAAGAGCTTTGCAGATCGTAGATCGTGGCCTTATTGGGAAGTTCATGGGTCTTTGGCCCTCGCCCCTCTCTATGCGTTCATGGTTGGATAAGAACTGGAAGTCCCTCATAAAAGGTGAGGTTATGTCTACCTTCTGTGGGAAAGGATTCTACACTTTATTTTTCGAAAACAGACTCGATAGAGACCTAGTGTTTTGAAGTGGCCCTTATTTTATGGGGGCCCAAGGGTTGTATCTTGACCGATGGAGTCCTAGTTTCAATCCGGAGTGTGATGTTTCTACCTCTGTTTCGTTTAGGGTCAAACTCCCCTTCCTACTACTCCATTTTTGGAATGATGCTACATTTCGTATAATAGGGAATGTTCTTGGGAAATATATCGACTGTGTGGAACCAAAAGAGGGACTCTTCTCCTATGCATAGATTTTTGTAGAGATTGACCTTGAAAAAAGACTCCCTATGGCAGTTAACCTCTATATGGGTAACTGGTCACATGTTTAGGAGGTGGAATATGACCAACTTCCCTTGAAGTGTAAATTGTGCCATGAGTATGGACACTCTGAAAAATGTTGCCCCAAACAACAAGAAATTTATGAACAACATGGAGAAGCTAATGAGCAGTAGAAAAATATCAAAAGGAAAAAAGGAACAATAAATCAAGTAATGGAACGGGGAATGTTGCAGCTACAAATACTAATATGGATGACCAAACTCAAAGTGAACCACCTCCTCCTCCTCCACCCTCGGGTTCTGATTCCCATGGATTAGAAGATGGAACAAACCAGAATCATTTTGCTACCCTTTCCTCGATGCAGTATGCTAGTGAGAAAATGATCAAGGTGTAGGCCTCTGTCCCTACCTCAACCTCGCAACATACCCTTGGCCTGCCTATGAGTCCCAAGTCCTCTATCAATGTTGAGGAATCCTCTGAAGATGAGGATGTTGAAGAAGTATTCATGTCCTCAAAATAAACAACAATAATATCTTTTCAAGCAAACTTGGCTGGAGAAAAATTAGACGGAGCACGAGTAAGGAATAAAGAATGAAATACAAGACGACTAGGGAGGATAACTAAGAAAGGAAAAGACAAAAAAGGATAAAGAACTAGGCTTCCAACATAAAATCCCAAGACAATTAGCATGCTTGGGAATCAAAAAAGGAAAGAATGGGAACACAACTGGCCCAACAAAAGGGGCAGAAAGCTCCAAAGGTGAATAATGAAGGTCATATCCTAGAATTGTAGGGTTCTTGGTTCTAGAAAGATAAAAATGGAAGTTAAGTAATTAATTCAAAAAGAAAAACCAAACATTGCTATGCTACAGGAGACTAAATTGGGGGAGACATACATCTCTTCTATTCACCTTGTTCTTTGGGTGTTCAGTAAAATTGAAGCAACAAGTTTGAGAGGAGCTTCTGGAGGCCTATGAAAATTTTGGAATCCCACAAAATTACAATGGGTAAGTAATTTGGAAAACACTCAATGGTTTGATATAATTTTCAAGAGTCTAGAATTAAATCAAAATTTTGCAATTATAAATATATATGTGTCAGTACACAACAGAGAGAAGTAGGATTGTTGGAAATATATTCAGGAGTTAAAAGACACTAAATATGGGGTCAACTGTATCTTTGTGGGAGATTTCAATACCACCCTTAGGAAAAATGAGAAAAGAGGAGGCTTCATAGTAAGAAATGCATCCCAAGAGGACATGGAAGACCTAATCTTGAATATCTGCCTCTTTGATGTAAAACCTTAGATATTCCTTTATACTTGAAACAATAAGCACAATGGTTCTTGTCATATTGCTACGAGGCTTAACGAGTTTCTGGCCTCAAAGGGATTACTCTTGAAAAATATTTGTATTAAATCCTCCATTCTTCCATGGTGCGGCTCTGATCACCACTCCATTTTCCTTGTGGCTTCCTCTTCCATTAACCTTGGTCCTATTCCTTTTAAATTATCCCCAAGCTGGCTTGACTCTATTGATTTCTCCCCTTTGGTATCGAACTCCTGAGCTGGCTGGATTGATGGCAGCCACACTACAATTTTGGAAGCTAACATTAAAATGTTAAAAACATAAATCAAATCCTAGTTAAAAGAAAACAAAACTGAAATAAATTTTTCTATCATTGATACAGAAAACCAATTGGCCTTACTCCAAGGTTAAATGGATTCAGCCTAGTTTGGTCCATCTGACCTGTTGAAAGAGGATAAAACATTTAAATCCTTTCACAAACATTTGAGAAGAGAGGAAGAGTATTTGCGTCTTACGTCCAGAAACAATTGGCTAAAGGCGGGAGATAAAAATACAAGTTTTTTCATAAACTTTAGAAATAGAGGGAAAGAAAAAACAATATAGTGCAAATCCATCACGAGAGACATATGCTATCTAACTTTGATAAAATAAAAATTGTAGTAGTGGAACATTATAAAGGACTATATCAGGCAGACTCGGTGTGTGACTAGGTCTGTGAGGAATTTTTTCTTAACTCTATTTCAGAGTTTGTCTCTCCAGAAATGAATAAGACCCTCACCTCCCCCCCCGAAGTCTTTCTAGGAGATTAGGTTGATGATTTTCTCCATTTCCCCAGATAAATCCCCAGGTCCGGATGGATTTTTAGCAAGTTTATATCAATCCTTTTGGGAGGTACTCCATCAAGATTTTTGCAGAATGATTGGTTATTCATTTAAAAACTTCATAATATGTGGTAGAATTAACTCTTCCTTTCATGCCCTTATTCCCAAAGAGTCTAGTCCTTCCTCTTTTGTTAGATACAGACCAATATCTCTCTGCAACATTTCCTACAAGGTGATGTCAAAAATTTTGGCTACTAGACTTAAAGTCCTCCTTCCTAATCTGATCTCAATTAATCAAAGGGGCTTTATGCCAGGTCATCAATTTTTTGACAATATTATCTTAATCCAAGAAGCAATAGATTCAAGCTAGAGAAGAGGAGACCATGGCATGATAATTAAGTTAGACATCGAAAATGCTTTCGATAGATTTCAACATGGATTTCTTTACAAAGTTACGGGTAAAATCGGATTTGATAAAAAAATTATAAGATGGATTGAACTATGTATCTCCTCTCCATGGATCTCTCCTTTGATGGATGGTAGAGCAACAGGGTTCTTCAAGGCCTCTAGGGTGCTGCATCAAGGGTGCCCCCTCTTCCCCTTCCTGTATATCATAATGAGGGATTCTTTGGGTCATCGTTTGGACATGAAATGTCTCTCTCAACTTATCTTGGGTATTAAATACAACCAAGGAGTTAAAAGCATAAACCATGGCCTTTTTGCGGATGACACAATATTTCTTGTGGGGCCTCCCAGGCAATATCCTGGCGCTTCAAAGTAAACCTGGATAAATTCCAAAAATCCTCTGGAGGGGCCATCAATGATAAAAATATTCAAGTTTATACATGGAACATTTCTCCCCAAAAAGCGAAAAGGATAGAAGAGATCACGAGCTTTCAAATGGTAAATGAATGGAAAGACTTTAACTATCTCAGGGTCCCCATTTTCTTTAGAAGATCAACATCAAGTGCATGGTAGAATATCCTTGACAAAATAAAAACAAAAATAACAAAATTGGAGGCAATTTGGATAAATATAGTGGGGAGAACAATTATGGTAAATTCAGTGTTGTCTTCTCTCCCGCTTTATCGGTTCTTGGCAATTCAGGTGCCCAGATATGTTCTACAGTAGATTGGAATGTACACTAGGAAATTCCTATGGGAGGAAGGAAAGAAAGATAATATAAAATTTCATCTTGTAAATTGGAAAACAATCAGAACACCCAAGTTGCATGGTGGTTTTGGAATTCGAGACCCGACGCTAGCCAATTTGGCAATGGGAGCTAAACTATGGTGGATAATGGAAACAAACAGGGACAGATGGTGGTTTCAAGTCATCAGAGAAAAATATATAAATAGATGAGATTAAAGGAAAGACCCTACATTGGCTTCTCAAGGCTCCCTCATATGGAATATGTTGAAGGCATCCTCCATTCTAATCAATGATAACTTAGGTAAAATACCAGGAAATGGAGATACAATAAATATATGGAAGGATCAAATTATTGACAATACACCTCTTGGGGAGGATGTCATTGTATCTTTGCTTCATGACTTCCTGGTCCAAAATGGAGTGGAATTTTTATCTAAAATAGTAGTATGGGATTCCCTTGGCAACTGTGTGGGATGGAAAATGGATAACATACCAAAGAATATTACTCAAGAAAATTAAAAATGTATGGAAAAAATCAGAGGATGTGCTCCGATAGCACAATCAACAAAGTATTCGTGGGGGTGGAAGAACTCTATCTTCAGTATCAAAGTGGGATATGAGCAACTCTTATTTGAGGGTCAAATCCCCCAAATCCTCTATTTGGAATAAAATACGGACCCCCAATGCTATTCTTAAGGCAATTTTTTTCATCTGGTTATTAGCTCAAAAATGCATATTAACATAAGAGAATCTTCAAAGGCGAGGTTACATTGGGCCATCTGGGTGCCCTTTGTGTGAAGCCTCAGAAGAAAGTATTCCCCATTTATTCCTCCATTGCAATTTCTCCAATTTGGTGTGGTTGGTGGCCCTTGGCCCTCTCTTCCAGAGAGCTAAATGGCCTTCTGACCTCCTAATATTTTTCGACTCATGGTCCAAGTTTTACAAGGGCTCCCTTCAGGTCAAAGCTTCACTCAAAGTCCTCTGGAAAACCTTACCCAAATATATATGTTGGCATATATAGCTATCAAGAAACAAATTAATTTTCAAAATGAATCACCCTTCTCCTCAGAATATGGCTCTGAAAGCCCTTTCCTCCTACTTCGAGTTCCATAACCTACCTTGGAGCACTCTTGGGACCCTTTGGAATATGCTTAAATTTTCCTATGGGCCTTTCCTAAGTTCCTTTCTTCCCCAAAAACTAGCCAGAAAACCAAACCAATTTGGCTCCTTCGTCTGTCTCAAGAAGATCTGGAAAAGTGGAACAACAAATAACATAAATGGACTCTAAATTTTGACGGAGCTTCCAAAGGAAATCCTAGGGTGGTAGGTAGGGGAGGGGTTTTAATAAACCCTCGTGGAAAAATAGTAGATTCGTATGCTTGGGGTCTAGGAAAGAAAATAAATAATCAAGTAGAGGCATATTTCCTTCTCTTCAGCCTCATGATTGCACAACAAAGAGGGATCAGGGTCATGAACATTCTAGGGGACTCCCTCCTTATAATTAAACATATGGTAAACAACAGTGCGGCTAAGAATTCTAAGTTGAACCAAGTCATGAAAATAAACAAAGGTCCCTATAATCACTTTGAAAAAGTACACTTCTACTACATCCTAAGAAAATTGAATGGGGAGGCTGATATTCAAGTGAACATAACTTGTCAAATAGAAGAAAATAGGAGCCTAATAAATGGAAGGGAAGGACACTACCTCATCCCATAGTAGCTATGTTTGAAAGGAGTGAGAATATGGTTAGTATCCTACCAAATTGCAAAGACAAGAGCTCATACAAAGGGAACAAAAGGGATAATATGGACTTAGGCAATATAAGGCACTGGAATAAAGATTGTTATTTGGTCCTCCTCCCCCTCAATTTCCCCTCCCTCCCTTACTGGCTAAACCCCTTCTGCTCTCATTCCCTTCTCTCTTCTTATACATTCCCTATCTTCCCCTCAACCCTTCCATATCCAATCCCTACCAACCTCGTGATTCATCCTTAATCCTCCCAATAATTTCGACTGTTGGCTTGTTGCGTATGGAGCAGGTGGTTGTGTACTAGAAACTCAAAAGGTTAGAATATCCTATGAAACCATTAATTTTTACCGTGATATCACTGATGAGAAGGGTAGGAAAGATGACACAACGAAGGATAGCAAGGTGGGAGGCAACTGGTTTTGACCTCAAATTCGAGCATGTTGCACGATCAAGTGCATTAGAAAAATGCATAGTGCCTCTGAGTGTGATCTAGATGTAATGTTGATGAAATGGAGTGGATGGTTCAAGTGAGCGGAAATTAATTCACACCTGAACGCAATCGATTCAAGCAAAGAATAAATCAAGGTAAATTGCGGGGATTCTGGAGGTACGAACCTATCCATATGTTTTAGTTTTCACTATAAATTGAGGAGTAACATGCATGTTAACGATTATGGAGAATATGAGGCTATGCAACTGGGTAGTAGGTTGCAAGGCTCTGTGAGAAACTCAAGGTGGGTTATATTGAATTTGAGGTCTGGGAAAGGGTGGATAATTGTGGTTCTACAGGCTATCAAGGTTGCATATGAGGGCAGGGGTCTCTTGGTATGTTGGCGACTGAATCTGAGGGCTTGTGACGGGAGACACTTTAATTGGAAGAGGGAATACTAGAGGTCAGTGAATTCTCTGTGCACGGTGGATCTGATTGAGATTCTGTGTTGGGGGAATAAGGTCTGTGTGAGATATTGTCTCAAGGAAAATAGGGGGCAACCCTGTTTTTTGGTAACTGTCTCTGAATAAGAGAATTGTGGTAAGCATGTGCTGGCTCCTTTGGGAATGGATTGGAAATCTAAGACATAGGGTCGGGTTGGGTTTTGGGGAGATTGCAGCTGGGAGTTAGCACCAGAAGTTGTGGCTGAGAGAGATATTATGGATGCAAGCATAAAACAATCAGGGGAATTCAAGGCAATCAGAAGGAAAAAACAAGAAATTTGAGACAGAATACCAAGTGGAAACAAAGATAAGTAATATGGATCTGGAGCACTGGGGCTCTTGACACAAATTCTTATGGAGAAGAGAAAGAAAAATTGAAAGGATCCTTCCTTTGACAACAGTTTCCCCTCACTTTTTTTCTCCCTGTGGGCATGAGAATTTAGAGATAAGGAAAGGATTAACATAGTTGAGGAATAATGTTTATATGCAACAGGAAGAAGCGTGCGCATGGAGCGAGAGAGAGTTCAAGAAGAAATAGAAAATCCTCAAACTGGAGGACGAGATCTTCAAACTCCAGAGCCCTATTGAAGACTTAAAGAGTTAGCTGGAAGAGAAGCCCACCACCTCTGAAGAGGAGTCGATTAGCATTGAACTTAATCATACTGATGACCCAAATGATTAATCGTCCTTTAGTTTTTTATGAGTAAATATAATTTTGTTTTTATGCTCGGAAAGTACTATAGAATCTATAGTATGAAAGCGATGTATTTGTAATTTTGAAAATTGTATGGTCCAGCTCAACATTGGAAGAAATTAGTTTTCCCAATATTCACACAACTCTAATTTGTAATCACCTGGTTTTAGTCACGATCCAAGCGTGGATTAAAATATAATAAAATTACTCTTTTGAGGTTAAAAAAAAATTACAGATATGCTTTTGAAGTATTTCATTTTTATTTGTACGAATCTTATTGAATGTGTGCTCATGTTTTAACCCATCACCTTTAACTTTTGGACTATTATTCTTGTTAGTTTGTGTGATGTCTTCTCAGCTCGTGTGTTCCTTTCAAGTTGCATACTATTACAAGCTTTCATGAAGCGCACTTCCTTTCCCCTTCATGTGTTAGAACCGCTCATGCATCATATTGAATTTATGTAGGGTCACACACTTGATTTAACTGAAGATGTTGTACATCACTCTATGTGTTTTGCAATCCAAGGCATATCATTAAACACCCCACTGTTGGTACTCCTACTCCAAACAGTGTGAGTTCTAGTTAGGAATTAATATTGGGGAGATCCCCTGAATGTTGGCGGGTACAGCACTGTGAATATTTCTAGCGCTAGGAGGGCCAAATGACAAGCTAAGCCCTTGAAGTATTTTTTGAATTTATGCACTCATTTTATGACTCATTCCCGAATCATACTCCCGACATGTTTTTCTAGAAATATAAACTTACAAGTGCTGGTGAATATCAATGATAACTTGTCATATCTTAAATTTGATGGCGAGGGTGAAACAACCTTGCTTGAGCATACCAACCACTTTCTTCAATTTTTCATAGAGCACAACATCCCCCTTGAGGATTTTGCAGTTGGTTTTTCATTCTCACGTTCGAAGTGCGCATAAGGCAATGGTGTCACACACTGACTGATGCCTCCATTCACTCTTTCAAACACTTTATCACAAAATTATTCCATGCTTTTAATAGATATGATCATGATCATATGTGCAAGAAAATTTCATAATTACGAAAATCATTTGATGAATCGCTATGTCATTTTCACAATCTTTTTCTACATATTTGTTGTGAATTTCTATAAAATTAAGTTGATTGGGACATATTGATCGAATAATTTATACATCTTGTTTGCCACTAACTCCGCAGGAATTATAATTTTTCAAGTCACTCTCAAATTATCACAACGCTAGAGCTTCCAAATCTACGACGAACAAGGTTGTTTTTCCAAGTAACCCTTCGTCCGCTTCTCATCAAACAATTCTAGTTCCACAAGTTGAGGTGGGAAAAACTCAGAATCTGCTTGTTGAACTTACACCATATATTCCTACCTTACATACTCAGAACCCCAACACATTTTTGGACTGCAAGCCTGATGAATGTGATGAAGTATTTTCTCTGCATCCTCCATCTTTTGGTCCCTCTGATCCTCCAAATTGTGAGTTTGCATGTTCATATATTTCAAACCTTTTCCTTGATGTTCATGATGATCAGGTGTTGGATGGAGTTATTGTTGAGCAGCCAACCTGCAATGTCATTCATGATGAGTGTAGAAATTATATAAATAATGCGTTATATATCCAAGATTCTCCTGATCACACACTATTTTAACTTCATGCACAATACAAAATCTATTCCACCATTGATCATCACATGCGGAAATTAAATCAATTGCAATGCACACATGAAACCATAAAAATTCACACACATTAACATAGTGTTTTAATGGGAAAGCCTGAATATAAAAACCCCAACTATCTGTATATAATATATGTCATAGAGATCATGTAAAAATCCTCATACAAAGCTTTTCACAAGCTCTCAGTACAATCCAATCGCTACACACTAATCAGGTCCTGATCTTGCAAATCCATGCACCGATCTCTACCACCTACTAGCCTGCCTCTACTGCGTAATACCTGCTAAAGAATGGCTCTGGATGAGTTCAAATTGCTCCAGCCTTGCTCACGCAATCCTTAAAGGCATTTCCACTAAATTTGTGGTGCAAACAATGCAACACTACAATGCAACACTATAGTCACAACTGATAGTCACACTTCCTCTTTCACCTACCTCTCCACTGGTCTCCTTGGAAAGCTACATCATTACATGGATTCATTGATCTGTATTCTTTAGTTAATTAATCGATTTATTGTTGGTTAAGTATTAGTCATTGCACACTCTCACTAGTGTATCGATCGATTGAATAGATACAACTAGCTCATCTTTATGTCTCATGAGTTAGTAATAAATAACTCCCCAACTATTACCCCAGCTCACCAAACTCCTCACTATGCAGTTCTAACAAGTCCTCTGTGCAAAAGCTCCAGGTAGCCATGGGAATAGTGTGATTCCTTGCTATCTGTGACAAATGCGTGCAAATTCCAGAGGCCTCAAAAGGAAACAAGATAATATTGAATCAGAATATTATTAGAGCTAATAATATTAAACCGCATCTGTTGCACCAGACTATAGGAAATCCTAAAAATAGATTCTTCATCCTTTAATAAAATATAAATCCATCTATTTTTCCAACTTGACCAACCATCCACAAATAGCATCCTGCAACTCATAGAATATGATCGACATGTCTAAAAATAGACTTTGCACCAAAAATCACCTGTGTGGGCCCCACCTAGTTTAGGTGATTATTTTCCAAATAGGATCAAGGATGATGTTTCAGGATGCCTCCTTCACTATTTCTTGTTTCAATCTTCAACACTCCCTCTCAACAAGAAAGGACTGTCTTTGCATGCGACATGCAACTCCATGCATTCGCCCTGCAACCTTTGCAAGCGCCATGCAACTCCATGCATCTGCTCTGCAACTCTTCTGAAACTCAATAGGCTCCAAAAAACTCAATCAATCTAATGCATCTATCATCAAATTCTTCGACTTCTGCTTAGCTACTACACATGTCTTCAGGAACCACTGCATTGTTGAACTCTGCACCATGCACTCTGCACTTGCTTTCAACTCTGAACCACGCTCCAGTATCCGACACTGTCACTTTGATCTGCCTGCATCAATCCAACTGATCATGCTACTACTGCTCTGTGGGCACTTCGTAGCCAGGTTCAATTCATGAGATCCAGACCATCTCCATGAATCTTGCCCATAAATCTACTCTTGGGATTACTCATGCATGTTGCCCCACCTCTCACCTGGTGGTATAGCTTCATGCACTCCCTCTGCCCATCTGGCACGAAATTTCTCTGCATGAGTGGTTTCTCCCACTCCATTATCCTTATCTTGTGGCTGCTCCACATCCTGAGGTACACTCTTACCTGCATGAAAACCTTTCTCCCTCTCAAGCATCAATTGCATGGCTTTCTTGCACTTCCCAACAGTAGGAAGCTCCATAGAAATCCCATCTACTTCAAGTCTGTAGAGATTCTTGGCTCGAATCCCAACCTTCTTGACTTTTCCTGTTGCTTTGTACCGAAGGAAAAATTTTCCTTCACTAAAGGCAACATCATAGCCTTTATCCTCTAACATTGCGACTGAGATTAAATTCTTCTTTAAACCTAAAACATGCACTACATCTTGTAAAAGAATGAGTTTACCTGACTCCCTCTAAAAGGTAATGGTACCAATGCCAGTTGTATTTTATCATCCGTTGTCGCCCAACTCAACATGCAACTAGAGATCTTTCTCCACCAAGTCATTGAAAAGGTTCACATCTCCCATCATGTGAAAGGAAGCACCACTACCAAAGTACCACCCTGATCCCAATGCACTAGACACCATGCATGCAATCAATGAGAAGTCCAGCTCAAATTGCGAGGCAAGAGCCTCACCAACTGCAGCTCCAGCAACCTGCTTGTTCTTCTTCTTCTGTGGACAATGTGTGGCAAAATGCCCATGTTCGTGACAGTGAAAACACTTCACTTTGGACATGTCATGCTCTTTGCCATCTTCACCGGCCTTGGATATAGAATGGAATTTCTTCCCCTTCTTCTTTTTTTCCTTGGCAACCAAAGCATAGTCCTCTTCATCATCATGCTTTGATGAAGAGCCATCCCCGGTACTTCGCCTTATCTCCTCCTGCACAAGATCCAACCAAAGTCACTCCCAACCTGATAGTTTCTCCCATCCATTGACAGAGTCTTCGCAGCTATGCCAACTCTTCGGAAGCCCAAGGAGAGCCAAGCTCACAAAGTCATCATCATCAACACTGAATCCTACACTCCCAAGCTCATCCCTGCATTGGACAAACTTTGTCAAGTATATCAGAATAGTGTCGTGTTTCTCCATTTTTATTTTTCTGAGCTTGTCTTTAAGTGCCAACTTCCTCTAGTCACTTCTGCTTTGGAACAATTATGTCAAAGCCTTCCACATCAATAATGGAGTGGATTTATCGTGAAGGTTGGAAAAAATTTGATCCTTCACACCTTCCAACAGAATCCTTCAAAACCTCGCTACCTTCTTTTTCCATGCGTCAAGTGTGGCTGCATCGCTAGAACTCGGTTTAGGAATTTCAGCATCTATGAACTCCTTCAACCCATTATCCTCCAGCACTGCCTCCATCCTGTCCTTCCATGTAATATAATTTGAGCTGCCCTCAAGGGAATACTCCAATCACAATCCATTGAAATACATTTCAATGAATTCTCAACTTCGACACCAAGAAAACCCCGCAGCAATTTCGAATTCCACTAGCACAAAACTCAATTGTTTCAATAATTGCAATTACTCCAATGATCAATGCTCCGATACCATGTAGAAATTATATGCAATACGCATGCATATGTCCAAGATTCTCCTGATCACACACTATTTTAAATTCATGCACAATACATAATCTATTCCACCATTGATCATCACATGCGGAAATTAAATCAATTGCAATGCACACATGAAACCATAAAAATTCACACACATTAACACAGTTGTTTAACGGGAAAGCCTGAAGCTAAAAACCCCAACTATCTATATATAATATATGTCATAGAGATTATCTAACAATCCTCATACAAAGCTTATCACAAGCTCTCAGTACAATCCAATCGCTACACACTAATCAGGCCCGATCTAGCAAATCCATGCACCGATCTTTGCCACCTACTAGCCTGCCTCTACTGCGCAATCCCTGCTAAAGAATGGCTCTAGATGAACTCAAATTGCCCCAGCCTTGCTCACGCAATCCTTAAAGGCATCTCCACTAATTTTTTGGTGCAAAAAATGCAACACTATAGTCACAACTGATAGTCACACTTGCTCTTTCACCTACCTCTCCACTGGTCTCCACTGAAACTGTCCATGCACTGTAGTTAACTGATGTATTCTTCAGTTGATTAATGAGTTAATATTTAGTGAATTAATTATTAATTAATTCACACCACTCTCACTAGTGTATCAATCGGTTAGACTAGATACAACTAGCTCAACTGTGTCTAACTGAGTTAAACTGAACACAACTCCACCAACTACTTCTACAACTCCACCAAACTCTGTCACATGAGTTCTAACTGAAGTCCTCCATGCAATAGCTCCAGTAAACCCTCAGGAATAGTGTAGTTCCTTCTGTCAGCTCCTGTGCCACATCTATGCACTTAACTGAAGTGCTCCAAGAGAATAAGATAATGTTTAGAGTCCAAATATTAGTAAGAGCTAATAATATTCGACATATCTATTTTTAGACTAGCAATCTAAAAATAGATTCAGCCCAATATGTCTAAAAATAGAAATCCATCTATTTTTCCAACTTGACCAACCATCCACAAATATCATCCTACAACTCATAGAATATTATCGACATGTCTAAAAATAGACATAGTCTAAAAATAGACTTTGCGCCAAAAATCACCTGTGTGGGCCCCACCTAGTTTAGGTGATTATTTTCCAACTAGGATCAAGGATGATGTTTTAGGATGCCTCCTTCATTGTTTCTTGTTGCAATCTTCAAAAATGAGTATGTCTAGGAGTCAAGAGTTGAACAAGAATATGAAATGAAGGATGACTCTCTTCATTCTGCAACTCTTCCACATTATCCTGAAACTTTCCATGATTCTATCATTCTAGTTGAATCATTTGATAATTCACTTTCTGATCATGTTAATACTTCTAATCATTCACAGAATTCATGGAATGTCAATTTTTCATATAAATGCGGAGAGGATGAATTTTCTTTTAGAGATCTTCCCAACTCCTCATCATACCTTTCTAGAAACATAAATGGTGAAATTTCTCGTTTTTCATCTTCCACTCTATACGATTCATCAGATCATGAGGATACCTGTGTTTGCAATATTTAAATTTTTGATCATGGGTGTCGTGATCTTTTCATTGATTCAACTGGTCATGATTCTAATTTCTTTGTTATTGATTTATCCAAGCCACCGATATTTGATGATCTATCTTCTGATGAGTGGGATCTTCCTCAAGTTTTTGAGGCACTTCATCCCAAGATGATGGTTATGTCAGGTTCTCGTAGCCTTGATGTTATTTCTACCTCTGATCAGAAGACTTTTGAATCCTTTTAGGATCCTCATCACTCCACTACACATTGAAAATCTTATGTTTTACAATTTTCACATCCTCTATCTGTTTTTCACGATCCCATCTCTTAATATTTGGAGGAGTCGTACTTGGCAAGAATTGTGGCAAAAAAAAAAAATTATTTCTTTTTACATGTTTTCTCAACCTAGCAGTTCAAAAGTTTGCACGTGTAAGTCTTCGGCTCGAAGTATGTCAGGAGACCACGACACAACCGTGGAATGTCTTCCTTGCACTTTTTGCTCTTATTTTTACACGTATTCATTCAAACTTCAAGCATTTTGGTTTACATTGTCTTATCTTTCTTGTTTCATGTGTTACTTGAATATATTTCTTGACATGTATTCCCTCGCCCATGTAGGTCAACTAATGTGCCAATGGTTGCATTAGAAGTATCACTTTACGTGAGTTGGCCTAATTTTTTCTTATGTTAGGAGTAGGAGTAGTGTTTTGTTTTTCTTTCTTGTTGATTTTATTTGCTTTAAGTTCATCTATTTTTTCCGCTCCTTTCCTTTGTTTGATTTCAGTTTTAGGTTAGTTTCCGCATGAGACCGTGTTTGTCTTCTAAAGAAATCGGGGTGAAATACAAGAGTAAATTTTTTCTTCTATCAATACTTGGATTTCTATGTATTCCCTCTCTTTGCATGGATCCTGCATCATTTTGGTTGATGATACTCAGATGGAAAATATGTTCCTTATCGAAGAGTGTTCCTTATACTCTAATTGGTTTTATATTTTTGGTTAATCCCTGTAAATCTAGTGTAGTAGAGTAAGGAGGGGAGGAAAACCTTAAAAAGTATGTCATATGTGTACATAAATATACTTCTTTGAAGGAACAACCTCTACTGCTCTCAATAAGTCGGGATCCCTCTTCCACCCCATGAAATAAATAAGTGCCTATGCATAGTTCTTTGAAAATGAAAAAATAAAATAAAGGGTGAAAGAAGAGAAAGGTTTTCCGCATAGGGAGGTGAAGAAAGAAACTCCAACAAGGAACTGCCCAGGCTCATTGGCAGCAAAGCAATGTTTGTGTTCCTGAAGTGACTCCGTTAGGGTATTGTCTAGGCCTGCTGATAGCAGAGCAACACTAGGGATGAAAATAAATACCTTGACATTTTTCTTTTTCTTTTTCACTTAAATACTCCTCATCCCCAATCGAAACAACTCAATGTGACTTGGCTTGGTTAGTGTTCCACCGATGACGAATATGGAAGGGGATATGTTTTTAAATCGGAATAAGTGAGGGGGTTGTGATAATCAATGAATTGAAAAATACTTCCAGAAGGGTGAGAACAGTTTCAAACGAGACAAGATTAATTCGGAGAGCAGGAGTTCTACTAGTGTGTCGCCAATGTTGTAGCAGCTACAACCACCCTCCAAAATCCTTCCATTGCTTAGATTTTGGAGCCTAAACTTCTTTTCAAATGAGCTTACCTTGCACTGCTATCAGGTATCCATGCTTTAAATGATGTTTCTTATTTTAGTTTTCTTGTGTTCACTTTACTTCCACTTAGAAAATATTTTCTAATTCACAAGCTAACCTCATGTCTAAGTCTTGCACAACATTTTTGGGTTTGCCTCCAGAAATTGTGCAATTCATGGAGTCCTATTTGACCTTGATGTTCAGAATTGCGTAGTCATGATTGGAAGTCTACCTTGAGCTTGGAAAATACATAGTCATGAAAAGAAGCCCAACACTGACCCCAGAAATTGTACAATCCCTCACTGAGCTCAAAAAATGCGCAGTGCACTGAGCTGGGAGCTGTTAGTTCCCCAGAACTACACAATCCTTCCCAGTGAAGTGTATGGAAAGTTTCCCACGAAAAGGAAGAAACTCTTAAAAGTAAAAATCATCCCTAAAATTTAGGAATCTATTTTTAGTAATCCAAAAGAAGCACACTTGCCAATTTTGGAAACCGTTGCCATGTGTCTCTTTTCCCTTGATTTGTGGCATGTGCGTTGTGTGGTTCCAATTGATGATGTCAATTAGAGTTTAATTTAATGTCAACCCGGGAAGGTAAACTTAGAAGTGCTTATCTAAAATATATAGATCTAGAAAGATTCCTAATTTGTCCAAGATCTTAAAGTCCCCTTACAAGAACATATTCATTAAGATCTCTTTCAATAACTAATCAAACCTATATCTCTCTTTCAATAACTAATCAAACCTAGATCTAACAATTGTTTGAGATCTATGGTTCTCTTACAAGAACATATTCTACAAGATATCTTCCAACATTAGAAAATCTAATAAGAACTTAAAAGCTGAAATGAAATAAACCTAGATATAATAATTGTATGAGGTCTTACAGTTCTCTGACAAGAACACTTTCAAATAAGACTCTTCGAATATTGGAACATTTAAAAAAACTTAAAAACTGAAATGAAACAAACCTAAATCTAATAATTGTATGAGATCTTATGGTTCTCTTAAAAAAAAATTTCAAATAAGATCCTTCAATATTAGAACATTTAACAAAAACTTGAAAGCTAAAATGAAACAAAAAAAACATAAATTAAATTATACCTAAAGTAAGAAAATAAGCATGCAAGTGAGGCCATGGGGGCCCTCCATAACTCCACAAGCACACCACTTCAATGGAGACTCAGATGTAGAGGAAAAATCGAAGTATGAATCCTTTATTTGAAAATCTCCATTACAAACCAACTCTAAGCTTCTAATATTACATACTCCAAAATTCTAAGATTACAAAACTTCAAGATTACAATATTACAAAAACTTCAACATTACAAATGGAGGAGATTGTACTCCTATTTATACAATGGGATGAGTAACAAACTCATAATTATCATCCACTAATCTCTCTTTTAGTTCCATACATCTCTCAACCATCTAGACACATAACCCCTTTTGTCCTTGATCTTCTCCATGAGATCATAATCTTCTCCATGAGGTTTATCTTCTCAAATTCGAATTTGATCATCCAAGGCCACATAAAGGTGTCTTGGAAGCTTCCTTGGCACCTACACATGTCACAAAAACAACCCACTCTCCATATATAATGTAAAATATATTATTTTCTAATATTTAATCAAGAATTTCTCTCAAAAATGCTTAAAAATAAATAATATTTGGAAAATTTAAATTAGACCCATTACTGGTGAATAATAGGGAAAATGAAGTGACATGGTGGTGAATAATGGGTGATAAAATGGAAGCATATGTGAAAAATGTATGGTAATGAGTGACATTTTGAAACCCAAACATACTCCCCAACTGAAGCTCTTGCATGTCCTCATGCAAGCTACTACAATGACTTGTTTAATTTGATTCTTGGATGAGCTTCCTTTTACAAGATGTTTGGTTCTTGTGTAACAAACATCTTTCAATCACGGACTTCCTTTTAACTTTGCACATTTGTAACAATTATCTTTAAATCATGGACTTCCTTTTAACTTTGCACATATTTGGATAACTTTTATTTTTGCAAAGCATTTGCATCTTTTAATGATTGGTTCTTGTGTTACAATCATTATTTACTTAGTTGAGATCTCTGTTTAATGATTGGTTCTTGTGTTACAATCATTATTTACTTTGTTGAGATCGATCATTTCAAGAAGTCATTTAATATGCTCATCATTTTTAAGAAGTCATTTAATATGCTCATCATTTTGTAGTAGTTTTATTGTGGGAAAACTATGTGGGTTAAGATGTAATATGAATGAAGGAAAAAAAAATGAAGTGTGAAGTGCGAAATTCCCCCCTCCCCAACTGATGGTTTTTGGCAATTTTTTAATGAGAAAGGGAATAGTGAAATAGTGGAATATTTTCCAAACATCATTATTTTAGCATCTAAAAAGAATTTCAATATTAAAGGTTAGAAAACATCATACCTTACTTTACCTATAGAAGTGGATGAATCATGCATGTTTAGTTGCTACAATTTTGATCTGAAGCTTTTTCTACAAGTTGTGGTTGAAAGATGGATCTGTATTGTCGTATCTGCTGCTGGATAGTCTGATGAATCTGATGAGTCTGCTGAATATGGCTGAAAATGTATAAGGCTTGGAAGGTATACAAAATATATAAGTTACATTTTCCTCCCCCCAACCTTATTTATTGACTTGTCCTCAAGTCACAACAAACTGAAAAAGAAATGAAAAGAAATTTGCTTCATCTGCTACAAAAATATGGGTCTTCAAGTCTTCAACGCTCGATGGCACAAATCTTACTATGTGAATAAATGTGCTGGTGTCGAACATAGCAAGAAGTTGTTGGCTTAGTGGCCATTAATGAATGCCACTAGTCAACACGAGAGCTCCCACCATTGATTCCAATGGGAGTCAAGATGCCTAACACATCTTTGTAGGTACGAATATGTTTGTTGTGGTCGAGTCACCTACAAGATCCAACGAACAAGGGATATTAATGTACTCCCATTTTTCATTGGCAAGAGTACTTGCCATCAAGGCATGCAAGCCTCTAGGTGTTTTTACAAAGATAATTAGACTCTAGGACTTTGACTCAATGATATACATAGAAGCAGGGTTTTATTGGCGGAAATGAAAAATGATAGGAAAAAGGAAATGGAAATGGAAAATGGATTTTATTGATGAGTTAGGAATAGATGAAGGGAAATGCATGGTGAATGAACAAGAAATCTTGCTGTGAAAAATGGACATGGAAATGGTATGCTTTATGGGAGGTGCAAGGTATTATGGGAGGTGCAAGGTAGTGTTTTTAGACATGGATTTGTCTTTAGAATTTTTCATGAATTTAGTCTTTGGAAGACTAATTGTCGTCACAATGTAATCTTCTTTATGATCACTTTATTATCCTGTAACCTGTAAAAAAACTTGGCAGAAAGAAAACATAAGTGTGCTCTAGAAGAAATGGCCAGTTCCTTCATGATTCTTACGCAAAAATTTCATACCAAATAAAACATGTTAAGGACAATCAAAGGTGTTGAAATTGACTTAATCATGACATTAAAATCAATCCATTCTTAAAAATAACCATGAAAAGTAATACTCCCTGTTTGTGTCAGATGAAATATGCTCGGCAAAAAGATCGACATTAGAAAGATCTGTTGTGTTCTGCATATTAGTATGTCATATAAAAGCATTCAACAGGAATATGTTATGAGTTTAATACCAACTTGAAGCTATCGAAACAAGATAATCATCATCTATAGAATCCTCCAAATGTTTGATAAATCGATCCTCGAAATTTGTTTCCAAGTGTTCCATTATTTATTTTCAAATCTGCGTGAATTTTGTGGAAAATGTTTTTTTTTTTTTTTTTTTTGAAGCAACACACAAAATTTAATCTATTATTTATTTTTGTTTTTTAACAACAAAATTAAAAATAAAATTTTTAATTTGTTGATTTTTTTTTTTTAAATCAAAAATAGTAAATAAATAAAGAGATTTTTTTTTTTTTTTTATATGATTTATGTTGATTTTTTTTGGACATTTTTGAAATTTTTATTCGCTTTTTATTTTATTTTTTATTTTTTCTCTTGCCAATGAAAAAATCATTGGCAAGAGTATAGTGGTGAGTATTCCCGCCTGTCACGCGGGTGACCCGGGTTCGATCCCCAGCAACGGCGCCAAAATGTGTGGTTCCAATTGATGATGTCAATTAGAGTTTAATTTAATTTCAACCCGGGAAGGTAAACTTAGAAGTGCTTATCTAAAATATATAGATCTAGAAAGATTCCTAATTTGTCCAAGATCTTAAAGTCCCCTTACAAGAACATATTCATTAAGATCTCTTTTAATAACTAATCAAATCTAGATCTAACAATTGTTTGAGATCTATAGCTCTCTTACAAGAACATATTCTACAAGATCTCTTCCAACATTAGAACATCTAATAAGAACTTAAAAGCTGAAATGAAATAAACCTAGATCTAATAATTGTATGAGGTCTTACAGTTCTCTTACAAGAACACTTTCAAATAAGACTCTTCCAATATTAGAACATTTAACAAAACTGAAATGAAACAAACCTAAATCTAATAATTGTATGAGATCTTATGGTTCTCTTACAAAAACACCTTCAAATAAGATCCTTCCAATATTAGATCATTTAACAAAGCTTAAAAACTGAAATAAAACAAAAACATAAATAAATTATACCTAAATTAAGCAAATAAGCATGCAAGTGAGGCCATGGGGGCCCTCCATAACTCCACAAGCACACCACTTTAATGGAGACTCAGATGTAGAGGAAAAATCGAAGTATGAATCCTTTATTTGAAAATCTCCATTACAAACCAACTCTAAGCTTCTAAGATTACATACTCCAAAATTCTAAGATTACAAAACTTCAAGATTACAATATTACAAAAACTTCAACATTACAAATGGAGGAGATTGTACTCCTATTTATACAATGGGATGAGTAACAAACTCATAATGATCATCCACTAATCTCTCTTTAGTTCCATACATCTCTCAACCATCTAGACACATAACCCCTTTTGTCCTTGATCTTCTCCATGAGATCATAATCTTCTCCATGAGGTTTATCTTCTCAAATTCGAATTTGATCATCCAAGGCCACATAAAGGTGTCTTGGAAGCTTCCTTGGCACCTACACATGTCACAAAAACAACCCACTCTCCAAATATAATGTAAAATATATTATTTTCTAATATTTAATCAAGAATTTCTCTCAAAAATGCTTAAAAATAAATAATATTTGGAAAATTTAAATTAGACCCCATTAATGGCATTAATAGGAAAATGAAGTGACATGGCAGGAATAGAATAAATATGATAAAATGAAGCACAGAAAGAAAATGTATGTATAATGGAGTGACATTTCGAAACCCAAAACATGTCAGCCTTAATTTATACAATATATTTAATCGATGCCCCTAGAGATCATTCTCACTTTCAATATTAGAGCTCTAGAATTCTCGGGGACATCAAGGAACCTTCCGAGTGAGTTTTGCATTTATCGCTTTTAATCGCTTTTTCTCGTTTGGATTGCATGAGTGTTTGTAATATTCCCAAATGGGAAAAGCATGAATATAGTGCAAATGCTAGAAAAATATTGTAAATCATTATTTAAAAGCATGAGGCTAATATGGATACCTTTCATATGTTATAACAACAACATTATGTGCATAAATAATGGGCCATAAGATACACAACAAGAAAGATCAAGCCTCCAATGAACAAAATCCCTCAATGAGAGGTGTTGCCACTATATAGAAAGACTGGAAGACTGTTACAAAACTGTTTTAAATGTACTTCTACAACAAATGAATATACATCAGATCTAGGGCTGATATCTGCCTCAAAAGATATATCTACTGCAGATTTGAGCACTATAAAACCTCCTTTGAAGAACCCCTTAAGGGTTTTTAGCGAAACACCATGTACAATATGAGGATCTAAGCCATAGGGCTGCAGATCCACTGCAAAATACAGATCTGGAAAGTGTGGCTGATTTGACATGATAAATAAAATATCCTCCTCCAACATATCCTCTAAATGAAAGGCAGGTCCCTTTCACTAGAAAACCAACTCTCGAAATGGTGTGCCAAACCACCCTACAACTCCTCCTACAGAAATAACGCAGATCTGGAAGTAAACTACACTGTAGGGATAAATAAATGGTTGGAATGATGCCAAGATCTGAAAATATTCACAAGGGCATTCCTTACTGTCCTCCCAATGGAAAGGAAGCCTCCTCCACTAAAAATAAGCAATGAAATGACCCAGATCTAGTCTCCACTGCTGCAACCTGCAAAACAACCAAACCCTCAACATGATCTACATTGTAAATGAAAGATGAAGCTTGGCCTTAAGCCCGATAGTGGACAATTTATTACAAGACTCCTCCAAGAGCTTCTCAATTGAAGAGGTGGGATTCCCGATCAGGAACACCCAGTGCTAAACAACACTCAATCTCAGCTAAACAACAAGAGAAATATATATGTCTAAACATACCATATATTCAGAAATATCATATACATCAACATAATGAACATTGGCTACCATCCTCTTCCTTAAATAAGATATGAGCTTGCAAACCCTAAGCCCCATCCAATAATAGAACTACTTCCACAAAAAGCATCTCCATCTAAAACTGCACTGTCTCTCATTGATGACCACTCCTCCATGACAGCGTTGTTGATTTGGTCAAGGTTGACCCAATCAAGGTGTTCCAACCCCTTTTCACACCAAAGGGTGCTCAATTAAGCTTCCAAGATCTATCTCTTTCACATTTTCATTTATTTATTCATTATTAAGGAGAATTATGGACCTCCATTGTCCTCTTATTCATAAAACAAAGCAGTAAAACAAAATTTAATATTCCAACTAGCTCATGGCTAATTGGTAATATTACAGTCCTCCCTTCCCAAATGTTGCTTGTCCTCAAGCAACTGACAAGGTGAGTGCCACAACTATCCATAATTGGTGACACCAACATGTGATAAGATTCCCTCATAAGCTAAGTGTCTACCAATCCATCCCTCCATGAATTGCTCCTCCAAAGTTCTCATGAGATGAAAATAATCCATCCCATAATGAGATAATAGTTCAAATGAAAAAAACATGGTTTGCCCAATGTTATCCCTGAAACATGTAGCATAATGAACATGAAGAATCTCTCTCCCATAGGGTGCAAACATTCCTCCCATCCTCCCTCCAAACATTCCCATAAAAAGTATAAGTATATCATCAATGTATGGGATCAAAATTAAGTACATAAAAACATAAATTTGTGCAAATGGAGGTGGTTCATAGTCCCACATGTGGAACCAACACAGTAAATCTCCTGACTGCATCAGATAATGATATGGTAAGTGGTTTCCCCACCACTTACTTGCTTCCCAAGTCCTCTCACCATGGCTGAAAGTCTGAGATATATTTGGTGCTTTTGGAATGCACCCACAATGATACAAAATATCCCTTTGTCCTCCAAGGGAGTGGCCATGTTCAGAAATGTTTGTGGCCCAAAGTTGGCCATGAATTTTGTATGGAATAATTCTCCTCCTTGGAGCTATGGCCTACATATACATGGTAAAATAATGCAAATGATCATCAACTGAAACATTAGGTACATAAGCATGTTCTTTACCAAAAAATATCCTCATACAAATGGAGTGGTGCATAGATATATCTCCTCTCATTCCAAAAGAGGAAAGAGGTAGCTGAAATAACTCCTTCATAGAGTCATGTCTCTCTTCTAACTCCACATGATTCATGCATATTTTAAAATGCTAATATAGTTCCTCTTCAAAGCCCTTCCAAGTGTAGCTTTCCATGATAGTGTTGTAGGCCTTCATGGAATAAGAATGGCTGAAAAGAACACTTCATAAGCCCTTTGTAGAAACTTCTCCTTGAGCTTGGAGGCTCTATATAAGAAGATCCTACCATGATAGTAGATGAATCCTTCTTTGACTAAATAGCCTTCTTCATGTAGTTGGTCATCAATTATCATGCATGTGAAAATATCCTTGGAATAATCCACCAACAGTTGGGATTTCCAATATGGATCAATCTTCCATAGTGACAACGCTGATGATCTATCACAAAGAACATCTACCATATGGTAGTTTTCCTCCTTGACATCTCCCATGCCAAAGGTATATGTTGGAAGGTTACTATCCCCTCCTTGCTGCTCTTCTTGCATAGGTACATGATCAAGTAAAGATTGAAGCTTTTGGAAGTTAGTCTCCCATGGAAAAATATCACCCATCCAATACTTCCTGGTTTTAGCCAAAGCATGTATGTGTGGCCACCATCTTCTATCATGTGTGGAAGATTTCTCCTCAAATGAGAACATCTTCTAAGTCTCCATAGCCAAGGAATGGCATCCTTTCCCCATGATGGTGTCATCCTCCAATCTTGCAACATTTCCTCTCAGCGCAGTATGAGATGTGAGAGTGGGAGGATGTCTCCCTCCTCCTTGAGCCTACCCAAGACTCTCAGAGTGGTATCATGGCCTTCTAATGCTCCCATCCCTCTTGGATCTATGCATGGAGCATCATGTAGCGAGACATATCTCACCAAATCTGAATCAGGTGGTCTCCCAGGTGGTTTACCACAAGATAGTGATGTATCATGGACCATTCTCATCTGCATAATAGATGGGATCATCATGTCCCTTCTTCCACTACGTAAATTCAACTCTGTTTCATGTGTGGAAGTTTTATGAAATTTGGGTACCACTCTTAATGATGCAAGAGTCCCTCTAGTTGAAGCAATTGCTCCATCCTCACCCCTTGGTGGTGGTGGATCATCTCCTGCTATTCCAGTGCTATGACCCCTTTCTTGTTATTCTTCTTCTTCCTCCTCATCATCTCAAAAGGCCTCTATGTTGTGTGCCTTTTTCTACTGCACATCTATGTCCGAGTGGCCAAGATTCTTGGCATGTGAAGCAAAGCTTCCTCCTCCTCAAATCTCTTCGGAAATCCTCATCAAGAGGTTTTTTATGTTGGTTCTCCTTTGAAATAGGAGCCTTCTCTTCTTTTCCCTTTGATGGAAAAGAGGGCTTGTGCTAAAAAGTTTCCTTTTCTTTTGGCAAGGCATCTTGAAGATCTCTAGCCCTTTCAATGGAATCTTCAAGGGTAGTGGGCTTGGTAGACTTAACCAACCCATAAAGAGGTTCATCTAACCCATCAATCAACATATACACCTTTCTTGCTGCAGATAAATCAGGAACCATAACATAAAGTCTTAAAAATTCAAAAATATAAGTTTCTAGATTACCTGATTGTTTTAGTTTTGCAAGCCCCATGAATGGTGCTTCAGGATCACTTCTATCAAACCTCTCCACTAGCCTCCTAGTGAAATATGGATATGCAGTCACATTGGCATGACCCAATGTAGACAAACCATGGAACCACCAATCATGTGCTTCACCCTCAAGGTGCAGCGCTGCAATCTTAATGGCCTCCATTTATGGAAATTTGTTCAACTGGAAGTAGATGTCAAGCTTATCTACCCATGATTTGGTAGTGCACTTAGATGACTCGTCAAATTTGGGTAAGAAAAATCTTCCCATAGTGCGATGTAGATCATGATTCTGAATGAATCCACCACTTCTATTGTGATGCCCGGGTCTTCTATTGTCCTTGATTTAAAAAAAATTCTTGAAAACTCAAGTGATCCTTGAATCTCTGAGTTTGAGACTTATACTCCATAAAATAGTCTTCAAGGGATTCTTGCTCTTGAAACCCTTCATTTCCCACAGCCAAGAATGTAGGCATTGTAGAGCATTGGGAAACTTGTGGTTGTTGCATTGGTTGATCACTCGAGTGATGAGACATGCTGAAGCCTTCACCATGATGAAATCCTTTAGGGGATTCATTGTATCTATCCATCCTCATCTCCCTGATCTCTCTATCAATTTCTTGCATGGTTCTAAGAAGGATCTTGGGGAACTCCTTCTCTTCATCTTCTCCTCCAGATAAGGGGGTTTTATCCTTGTATTCTTTGTCATTTGTATAATCAAACTTACGGTGTACTCTTCTTTGACACCTCTTCTCTCTATCAGTAAGAGGTTCTCCTTATTCTGATGACATATTGGCTTTTCAAGATGCACAGGCTATGACAAGATTATGCTCTGATACCATTGTAATATTCCCAAATGGGAAAAGTATGAATATAGTGCAAAATGTTGGAACAATATTGTAAATCAATATTAAAAGCAAGAGGCAAATATGGAGACCTTTCATATGTTATAGCAGCAGAAAAATATGCATAAATAATGGGCCATAAGATACACAACAAGAAATATCAAGCCTCCAATGAACAAAATCCCTCAATGAGAGGTGCTGCTACTATATAGAAAGACTGGCAGACTGTTACAACACTGTTTTAATTCCACTGCTACAAAAAATTAATATACATCAGATCTAGGGATGATATGTACCTCAAAATATAGATCTACTGTATATCTAAGCACTATACAGCCCCCTTTAAAGAACCCCTTAAGGGTTTTCAGCAAAACACCATGTACAAGATGGGGATCTAAGCCCTAGGGCTGTAGATCCACTGCAAAATACAGATATGGAAAGTGTGGTTGATCTGATATGATCAATAAAATAGCCTCCTCCAATAGATCCTCTAAATGAAAGGCATATCCCTTTCACTAGAAAAACAACTCTCCAAATGGTGTGCCAAGCCACCCTACAACTCCTCCTACAGAAATAACGCAAATCTAGAAGTAAACTGCATTGTAGGGATAAATAAATGGTTGGCCTGATGCCAAGATCTGAAAATATGCACAACGACCTTCCTTAATGTCCTCCCAATGGAAAGGAAGCCTCCTCCACTAAAAATAAGCAATGAAATGACCCAGATCTAGTCTTCATTGCTGCAACCTACAAAAAAACCAAACCCTCAACAGGATCTACGATGTAAATGAAAGATGAAGCTTTCACTTAAGCCTAATAGTGGAAAATGTAGTACAAAACTCCTCCAAGAGCTTCTCAATGGAAGAGGTGGGATTCCCGATCAGGAACACCCAGTGCCAAACAACACTCAATCTCAGGTAAACAACAAGAGAAATATATATGTCTAAATAGACCACATATTCAGAAATATCATATACATCAACATAATGAACAATGGATGCCATCCTCTTCCTTAAATAATATATGAGCTTGCAAACCCCAAGCCCCATCCAATAATAACACTACTTCCACACAAAGCATCTCCATCTAAAATTGCGTTGTCTTTCATTGATGACCACTCCTCCATGACAGCGATGTTGATTTGGTCAAGGTTGACCTAGTCAAGGTGTTCCAGCCCTTTTTCACACCAAAGGGTGCTCAATTAAGCTGCCAAGATCTATATTTTTCACATTGTCATTGATTTATTCATTATTAATGAGAATTATGGACCTCCATTGTCCTCTTATTCATAAAACAAAGCAACAAAACAAAATTTAATATTCCAACTAGCTCATGGCTAATTGGGAATATTACAGTTTTGTTTTTCTTGCTTCCTTGCATGCATGTTGCCATTTTAACTTTATTTAGACTGTAGAATTGTTTTTTCAATTGATCATTTTCCATTTACAAGTGTCACATTGGTTTCTTCATTTTTAACCGATGGTTGCCATTGTGGCGACTCTCCTCATTGATCTCGTTCACTTCTCATTTTTTCAGTTTTTGTACTCGAATTGTCTTGTTTCAGTCACACTTAGTCATATATGCACTCAAGCCTTCACCGTCTCTCATATCTGCTCCTTTTTCACACTTCCCTTAGGCATATTTTCCTTTTCCTTGGCCAAAATTCACTTTTCCCGGCTAGGCATTACACAATCTTGAGCCCAAACTCAAAGATTAGCCTCTGGAACTACGAAATGCGTAGTACATGTTGGCCCCACTACGAATTATGCAGTTCGAAGCCTCAACATGCATTCTTGGCAACTAATACTGCATAATGTTCAGTCTCTCCCAACTCACTGCCTAAAGTGAACTGCGCATTGCACAGTCTCAAGCCTCAAGATTCGACCCTGCCTGTTGGGACTGCGCAATGCGCATTTTCCTCAACCAATTAGACCCTCTTCCTAATGATAATTGTGCAATCCTTCCAGTCAGTTGCCCGATAAGCTGCATGAACGTGTCCTGAAAGTAGTTTTGCTTATAACTGATATTTACTTGTTGTCTATGCCTTTTCTATCCCACAGGTACAAGAATTGTTGAGTGTTTATCTAAGAAGTCACTTTTAAAATGGAATATAAGAGAGTATCCTCAAAGGAAACTGTTGAGCGTAGTACTGGGGAAGCAGTTGAATGATTTCCGGTTAGCTTGCTAGTTTATGCAGACACTCAGTTGTTTGTAGAGAAGGGATCAGAACTGACATGGCAATAGATCAAAGATGATTTTACAGAGGACTTCCATGAAGACTTAGAGGACCGACATGTGTATCTCAACATCATGTAGTCAAGGCTTTACAAGGTTGCATGCAGGTATCCAACCTTCCCATGCGCAGATTTGATGAACTGGGTTGTCTCAAACACTCATGTGAAAACCATGACATTGAGCAACACCAGCGGGCATAAGCTTGCTACATTCCTAGCAGCATATTTTTAGTTGATGTATCATCTTCTTGGGATAGTGAAGAACATGGATTAAATTTTCTATGCCACTCACGACTACACAAACACAAGAGATCTAATCAAGATTTGGGTGAAGGAGGCAACGGAGTTTAGACATACACCCACACACATGTACAAGATGAATACACTTAGGAAAGCCTATCATCTTTTGGTCATACTAGCTTGCAAAATATATGGCCAACCAAACACATATACCTTTCCTGAGGGGTGGGATATCTTATTGAACCAGGTATTGAATGAAGGGAATTTGTTCAACTGGTCAGATCTATTGGCCCATCAGTTGACATTCCATGTGACACAAGTTCGGAAACCACCCATAGGGCAAGCAAGCACGCTTCTACATGTATGCATACTTATTGGATGCAATCTCTGCACATAATAAATGAACTAGATATGGACACCGAGAGAAATTGTTGTACATATCTATTACAAGCTACTCTTGGATTGCAGTCATCACGGAGTCATGAAGAAACTTATTGATCACTTCATTATCCCACTTTGCAGGCTCATCTTTCAGGAGGACCCACCTCGCATGTCATAAGCAACAATGGAGGCAATATTAGAGATTGCAAATTGGTTCACCTTACTGGATGGCACATTTATCAGAGTATTTGGTGGGCAGAAGCCGCGACATATTTTTCCAAGATATTCCATCGTCAAACTTTTCATGCAAGATTTATCTTATCATATCTCCACAGGGTTGTCAACAACACTATACAGGACGAAGAAGGCACCATGGCCAAATATTCCTCTGCAGGTTGAATTATCCAAGATTAATAATCTCAAAGTCACTGATGACAAAGGGAAAGCCATAGCCTAATTTGAATTTGGCATAATGAGTTACAATCTGTATGATCCCAAGGGAATTTTCAAAGAAAAATGTGTGAGATTTTACTTCAATTGAGTTAGTAGGATATATCAATGGTCGGAGGAGCAACCATGTAACAACTACTATAACTCCACCCAACCTCATGAACTGATTAGATGGCCGAGACTTCTCAAGCTGTTCCATAGATGACAACAATTTCAGAATAAGAAGCAACAACACATAGAAATCTGGTGGAGGACAAAGGAAAGAGGAAGGAGTGAGAGAACATATGTAGGAACAAGAGCTTGCTAAAGAGATTGAACAAGTGTTTGAAGTCATAGAAATGGAAGTGAGATTGGAGCTACAAGATGAAGACGTGGACCTGATGCCCATCGTACCTTAGGCCACCTTTCAGACTCCACCTCCTTTAGCCACAGAGGAAGCCCCGAGCGAGGAAGGGGAGGTAGTTCCCCTTGATGATGATTCGATGATGGATGTGTAAAATCTTTCATTTGATGAATTGCAGAATAATATTGTATAAGCATGGAGAAATCACTTTCTGGATCATCATGCATCACTTACATTCATGAGAGAAAAGGTGATCATGGTAGACACCAACAATAATATAAACACCATTTTCGATGTCAGCTTGGCCTTTGTAGGAGCAGCCAAATCTAACATTGAGTGCTTGGTGGTCGAGACTAATCATTTGGCAAAGAATATATAGGCACTACAATAAGAGGATGAAAAACCTCGTGCAAAAATGCAAGATTCACCTTCCACATAGGTCTACCAGGAGGAGATAAGAGAAACGATACTTGTTGAAGTATCTACACTTCGAGACACTATGTGGGACCTTTATGAGGAGTTTTTGACCACACATAAGGAATTTTTACTCTTACATGACTTGCAACAACAAATCATAGAGTTTGTCAAGATCCTTAAGAATGTACAAGCTTCCATCACCAGTGTGCATGAGTGGACAATGTGATACAAGGCCACACCACTTACATTGGTGAAGAATATGAAGTCGCAGGCAGATTTAAAGAAATTAAGAGTTCAAATGTTGATCTAGAACAATAAGCAGCCCGCCTCATCATATAGAAAACATTAAGGCCTCATATATACAAATATACAACAGTTTGGATTTAATGGTGAGAACCCACTAAATCCCATCAATTGGTACACTCACCAAGACTAAATACAAATGGCAAGTCCGACAAAAGATTGATCAGTACTTGGAGTAGATGGAGTAGATGGCCACCCAAAAGGAGTTAGAGGTGAATATAAATAACTTGTAGACTTACATCAGTGGCCCGGTTCAAATCAAAAAAATGTTGCTCCTAATTGAGAAAGAGGTTAAGACCGGTTCTAAGGAATTTTACTTGTATGCTATGGAGGAAAGAGTTTGCTTCCATCCTAACACTATATCGAAGTTTTGGGAGACCATCACAGAGTACTAACCTTCGCATGAACATGTGACCGAGAGACACCAAGTCGAGTATTCCTGGCTTGAGTTCACCCCAACTCCAACATCATAATGTTTTGTCTTGTTAGGTTGTCAAGTTGTCTCTACCCTATTTTGTCTTATATGGGTACAAGTGGGAATGTAATATTATTTTTGTTTATTGTTGGAATGTGAAGAGTCATATGTAATAAGTTGAAGGGTCATGAGGGGATTCCAAGAGTCACAAATGGGGCATGCCAAGAGTCACCCACCCTTGTTATAAATACATCCTCATAACTCTTGTAAGGGGATTTTGGGAGCCAAGATTTTGGCTAGGCTTAAGCTTAGAAAAGGCTTGGGAGTTTGGTGTCAACCTTGGCTTCTCTGAAGTGTAGAAGGAGTATACTTCTTTGGGAGGAGCATGTATTGTTGACTTCACATTCCAATATTGGAGCAAGTGGTTTATCATGTTGTATGTAATGGAACTTTTACTTATAATAAAATCAGAGTCGACATGTATTCATGCATATATTGTAAATGTAGTGGGACTATTATTATTATTTTTGCAATGTATGTTGTTTAACTTACACATATGCTTATGAACTATTTTGTTTGAATTTGTAGAAATCTTGTTGAATGTGTGCTCATGTTTTAACCCAACACCTTTAACTTACAAACTATTTTTCTTGTTAGTTTATGTGATTTCTTCTCAGCTCGTGTGTTCCTTTCAAGATGCGTATTATTATAGGATTCCAAAGAGCGCACTTCCTTTCCCTTTCGCATGTTAGAACCTCTCATGCATCATATTGATTTTCATAGGGTCACACACTTGTTTTAACCAAAGATACCGTACACCACTCTATGTGTTTTTCAATCCAAGGCATATCATTAAACACCCCACTACTAGGACTCCTACTCCAAACAATGGGAGGTCTAGTTGGGACTTAATATCGAGGAGATCCCCTGAATGTTGGTGGGTCCAGCATCGCCAACACATCGAAAGAGCTACTTAACCAACCATGTGCTCATCAAGTTAATCATAATTCATTAATTTCAGCAACATGGAAGCACATGGATTGGTTTATTGGCAAATTCGCATGCACCAACCATTGAAACAAAGGAAAGTGAAAGTGAAAAACATGAGACAAGTGTTGAAAAAACACCAGAAGATAGATAAATTTCACCGACCATGCAAATTAGAGCAACTACACTTCCTAGACAAGGAACAATAGTTACACCTCTTAGACCCCGTCACAGAAACAAGAAAATATGAAGTTCCATAAGGATGTCTGCTAGTACATCTGCTGAAGGAAAAATAAAATTCACTAAAGAATCTATGGATATAAATCCACTCGAAAAATTTGAGGATAGTTTTCATGGATGACCTATTGAGGAAGAAGCTCCTGAAGAAGAGACTATTGAAACAGGGGCACCTAGAACAACATCGACTAAAGCATGGTTTCCTGAAAGAGAAATGTCTGGGGAATCTAAGGAAGTATCTGAAAAATATACTCCTGTACAAATTGCTATGAAAAAGAGGAAATTGAAGAAGCCAAAAAGTGAAGAACAATAAGTAAATGTTGAAAAAAAACTAGAATATATAGCAGTCACACCTCCAAGACAAGGTAGAAAAGCTACACTTCCCAGACAAAGAAGAGCAGTTACACCTCCTAGACCCTGTTGCACAAACACTAAGAGACAAAGTTCCATAGAATGTCTGCTGGTACATCCGCTAAAGGAAAAATAAAATGCACTAAAGAACCCGTGGATATATCCAATGGATAATCTGAGGATAGTTATCATGGATTCCCTGTTGAGGATGAAGTGCCTAAGGCAAATGCTGCTGAAATAGGGGAACCTAGAACAATTTCAGTTGAAGCAGGGGTTCCTGAAACAGAAATGCCCAGGGAATCTAAGGAAGTATCTAAAAAATATACTCATGTACAAATTACAGTGAAAAAGAGGAAATTAAAGAAGTTGGGAAGTAAATAATAGGAGGTAAGCATTGAAACAACACCAAAAGATATAGAAGTTACATCTCCCAAACAAAGTAGAGAAGCTACACTTCCTAGACAAAGAAAAGTGGTCACACCTCCTAGACCCATTCACAGAAACCCTGCAATGTTAACCTAGAACAATTTCAGTTGAAGTAGGGATTTCTGAAACAGAAATGCCGAGGGAATCTAAGGAAGTATCTAAAAAATATACTCATGTACAAATTACAGTGAAAAAGAGGAAATTAAAGAAGTTGGGAAGTAAATAATAGGAGGTAAGCGTTGAAACAACACCAAAAGATATAGCAGTTACATCTCCCAGACAAAGTAGAGAAGCTACACTTCCTAGACAAAGAAAAGCAGTCACACCTCCTAGACCCCTTCATAGAAACCCTGCAATGTCCCTAATAATGATAAAAATAATAAATAATAAATAATATAATATAATATAATTAAATAAATAGTAAATAAATAAAAATTCAATAATAGTAAATACAGAATAAATAATAAAGAGAATAATAATAATTATAAATAAAATAGTAAAAAATAAACTAGAGTTCTAAATAAAATAGTAAACAATAAATTGGAGTTCTAAATAAAATAGTAAATAATAAACTGGAGTTCTAAATAGTAAATAAATAAGTGAAATTAACAAGAGTAAAAAGGAATAAATTAAGAAAGAGTTAAACTAGGAAAACTATAAAAATAAGTAAAGTTAACAAAAAGTAAAAAAGAATAAAATAAGATAAAGTTAAATTAAAAGAAACATTAAATTAAGTAAAACTTAAAATAAAGAAATAAAGGTTGCCCCTTCCATTGTTTGATCTATTTAATAGACATTGAGAAAGATTCATTCATCATTTTTTCTTTTATCCGTTCTTTTGGGAGAAAGGTATTATGAGACAAAGGATTCCCTAGGAGTAGTACGTTGATTGAGGGCGCGGGGATGGCCAACTATGGAAAGATTATGTGCACCTGAGCCTACGGTTGGGTGGAGAGTTGTCCCCAAAATTTTTTGGCAGTTAGAAGGATTCAAATAGTGTTCAACTTTTGAGTCTCAAGTAAGGAATATTGTTGTTACAGGTAAGTCGTCTTTGCCTGTGTTTCTCCAATTTCTATGTTGATTAGTTAAACAGTTTTTGGTGTTGATTATTAATTGCATACTTGATATAATTAATGGCATGTTAAATTTGTTGTTACATATGGTATCAGAGCTGGTTTCAACTCTATGTGACTTCTAGGTAAAAGTTTGAAAAAAAAATTATTTAGCAATTTTTCTATTATTTTTATGTGATTTTTTTAATATATTAAAAATACAAAGGTTAAATTTTTAACAAAAATATACATTCAAATTAATATGTATATTTTTAAATTGAATAATTTCTTACGTCGTTTAGTAAATAAACACCATTATTTATTTAACTTTGATATCACTTCTTACTCGCATGCATAAAGCTCTACAAAATATTAATATAATTATATACATGTTACACAAAATACTAGTATAATATTATTTAAAATAATTAGATATGAACTCCACATAAGTCTTGTTTACATGCATGCAGATTCCAAATATATTATCACTTTTTTCATTTTTAACTTGTTTACATGCATACAGATTTCCAAATATATTATCATTTTTTTATTTTATTTTTTATGATTTTTAAAAATAAAGGATTTACATGCATGCAGATTCCAAATATATTATCAATTTTTTTATTTTTAATTTGTATACATGCATACCTATTCCAAATATATTATTATAATAATTATTATTAGTAAAATTACCGATTAAGTAAATTATGATTCTATTATATAACATATAACTATTCACGAATTTTAATTATATAACATATAATTAAAAGTATTAGTAAAAAATAAAATTATTGAATTATATTCAAAATAGTATTAATATTAAATTATATCTAAATTAGACAACATTTAAAATATTTAAAATGTAATAAAATAAGATAAAATTTAATTTAATTTCTGATTCTATTCCAATTAGTCGTTATTTTAGAACGGCTAGTAGGAGCTTTCCTTATCTATTTAAACAGGTTTATTGATCAAATTTCTCATCTTGTCCGGATGATGAACCACACTGCTGGGTTAGAAACACGTCGAAAAAATTTTCTTACATGTGATTTTTACAGAAAGTTTTTCATACATATTTTTAACTTGTTTACATGCATGTGGATTCCCAAATATATTATCAATTTTTTATTTTTATTTTTTTTTAAGGATTTACATGCATGTGGATTCCAAATATATTATCAATTTTTTTATTTTATTTTTTAACTTGTTTACATGCATGCATATTCGAAATATATTATCAATTTTTTTATTTTTAACTTGTTTACATGCATATGGATTCCAAATATATTATCAATTTTTTTTTATTTTTTTTTTACATGCATGTGTATTTCCAAATATATTATCATTTTTTTATTTTATTTTATGATTTTTAAAAATGAAGGATTTACATGCATGCAGATTCCAGATATATTATCATTTTTTTTAACTTGTTTCCATGCATGCCGATTCCCCATTACATTATCAATTTTTTTATTTTATGATTTTTAAAAATAAAAAATTTACATGCATGCAGATTCCAAATATATCATCATTTTTTTCATTTTTAACTTATTTACATGCATGCGGATTCCCAAATATATTATCAAATTTTTATTTTATTTTATGGTTTTTAAAAATAAAAGATTCTCATCCTTATCTAGTTCTTCCTAGTTATGATCTGGCATTAAATTAAGGTTTTATGGAATTCAAGGCTTGTTTTGGCTTGCACGAGTTGAACCTGCAACCTTTGGCATGATAAAACAATGAACATATTTTCACACATTACTCATTGAAGTGAATAACCATATAGGCTTTCGTTCAATACATTTTGAGACACAATCTAATTCGATATTCTATGTGCATAAAAAACAGTCATTCCTATTTGCGCCATGTCAAGCCAGGTTGTTCATCCCCATTCAAATTTGAAAAAAAAAAATGAAAATTATCGAATTCCATTAATATATCTATCTTCTTCACCTTTGGAACTTCTTGAACTTTTTGTGGAGCTCGATTTCCACTATGCAATCATCGTAATTAATTAGTCACAAGGGATTGGGTTTTGAATCCTTGCTTCTCACGATTTTTTGTTTACATCATGTTTCTTGTTTATTTTGATAATGTTAGATCATTTTTCTTACTATGGAGGGGTTTGTTTTGATTTTTAGTTTGTTTTGTATGCCTATTAAATGTAAAGGATTATTTTCGAAATAGTGTTAAGATATTAACCTCGGAATAGTAAAATATAAAATGAGTAATAGGTTATTCGATCTATTTATTAAATTATATCTTTAAGTTATTTATTTTGAATGGAAATAAAATAATATTATTAAAATTTTATTAAAAAAAATTATATAATAACATTACATGCATTAGAAAAAATAACATTGAAATTATGCTTTTTAAAAAATTTCCAGAATTTTCATTATTTTAAGTACAAGTGGGTGTCAAGCTGATTATAAATAATAACCTTGTCTATGGGAATCAAACCCACTTTAACGTTTATTTGAACCGACGTACTATTTATAAGAAAAAGAAGAGCAAACCAAACAAAAACTTTTTAATTTTTGAATTCAAAGTGACCTTAATGACATTTTAGTAAATCCTTATTTTAGCCTTAATAATATAAAATACTTAAAATTCTTTTATATTTCTTTTTCTAGGATCAATATTGTTTTTTAGGATCATCTTCTCTTGAAATTACCAAAAGGCTCACTTTTAAATGCTTAGTAAGTATCACATATAAGTGAAAATCTTACTTGATTCAAGGAACTCACTCTGGAGTAAATTCATGTTAGAATAATGTAAGGTTTTGAAATTTTTATTTAGGGAAAATTGTGTTTTTTTTTGTAGTGGCATACAAACTACCTTTATTTCTTATGAAATTGGAGTAGATTTTAAAGAAAAAAATTGTTGTATAAATTGGAATTTTGGAATGTTAAAATCAGGATTGATTTATAAATTTATAATATTTGTTCAGGAGCATAAATTTAACTATTCTCCTGTCAATTTTAATTTTTTCAAAATTGTAAATTTTAATTATTGGAATTAGATTGAATGATAAATAAGTGGAGATTTTCATGTAGAGACAATTTAATTTCTGTGAAAAAATTAATTTAGAATTCTTAGCCATTTTTTTGGTAGTGATTAGTATTTTTTCTAGCATATTTTAATTTAAAAAATATATATTACACTATTTATTAAAAAAAACGGGGAAAATAACTCTTGATCCTTTGTGCTCTGCATGTAGTTAAACCAAGGTAAGCACCGCTCAAGTCATAGTGTGGGTGTTATACATTGCAACTGAAGGCCCACACACTCTGGCTAGAGTAACCCACACATAAACTAGAGTCTTTTAATCAAGTTTTTTTTAAGAAAAATAAATGAATGAATATTTTTATGAGAAATAAAAAATTAAATAAACAAATAATTTTTTATTTTCGAAAGGTAATGCACATATTTTTTGGTTATTATAATAAATTTAGCTACTGATGTATACCTAAAAGTATATGTTTTTAAATTAACACTTAAAATAATTATGAGTTATTTTGATTGTGAATTATGAGATGTGGGAAAAAAAATAAAAATAATAGAGTTATAATGTGACTTACATAGAATTATAATATGACATGGTTAAAATTAGAAAAATTTAAATTTAAATAAATCAACTGATCAAACTAATTTTACTTATATTTAAGTAAAGCTATAATAATTGCATGGATAGTATATTGATTTAACTCGTTATCTTATATAAACATCATATATGATCCATGCAAAGCTATCTATAAATATTATACCATTCCGCCACATAACCTCCACATTCGACACCTAACCAAACCATTAAGCCAATCTACCAATTGCAAACACTGGATTTCCATTATGTAATTATTTCATCGCTAGTGCGAGATTTCAAATAATTATTTCAAAACCAATAGCGCGTGATTTCAACTAATTATTTCAACACCATTGGTGCGTGATTTCAACTACTTATTTCAGAACCACCATCGGATTAAATTTACCAATGAAATCTGCCGAGATTACCAATGCTAAATGCTTTCCATTATAATCATTCTGCTAAATTGCAATTACCTGTTAATTGCAAACACTTTGATTTTCCGTTATATTACTCTTCGCTCAAATTGCAATTACCTGTGAATTGCAAACACATCGATTTTGCATTCTAATCATTTTTACCAATTACTTGTGAATTATGAACACTCTGATTTAGTTTTAGCGTTGGTGTCGAGGCTCAGTCGCACGAACGCGAGGCTCCGCTACCACAAATTAAATTATGCCATTGACCTTCTTGATCCACTCTGCCAATGAACCAACGCTTCTAGTAAACTTCGTAATTGACGCGAAGTGCAAGAGTTATAGGTGTAAGAGTTAGAGGTTAAATGCTACACACATGCTGACCGATTAAAAATTAAAAATATCCCACAAGCATAATTTCTTAATCGAAAAGTAGTATTTTTGGAACCACAAAACATCAAATGACGTCTGATTCTTGACATCTCTATTTTATTTGTCTTCAGATATTATTTAATTCAACATGGTTTATCATATTCTAGAAGCCTTGAAATATTCCATATACCTCATCACTATTTCACAATATGAAATTTTATCAGCACATTTTGATAAAAACAATGAAGCTTAGATTAGTTACATGTGAAGGGTGACCCTGGTTCTAATTATATTACCTAAGAAATATATACAAAGAGATAAGGATTTGAAGGGTAGTTATGTAGTGTATTATAATTGAGTTATGGCTAAAGTTTGGCAAGGCTCAGACTAAATTACAAAGAAAAGACACAAATTTCAATGAACATATCTAATTAGACAAATCCTAATTCTTTTGATTGCCACATCAAAATGGCTATCTTCATAAAGTAGCTGATTATAATTTTTTTGAATCAATGCTCAATTTTTGCAGCGTTCTTACTACCACATTATATGACCATTGGGTATTATTATTATTATTAAGTTTTCATTTAATGGAGGAATAATAAAATGTGTATGTAATATTTAAAAAAAAGCTACATCAATATTAGTTTTACTCAATTTTTAAATTTTTTAATTTATGATTCTCCATGCCAGGCAATATTGATAGAAATACAAGAAGGCTAGTTATAATATTAGAATTTATAAAATAGCCTATGTTATGATAATACTTTAGTTTAAAATAAATATCAAAATTTTGGGATAATTATTTTATGTCAATAAATAATTATAGAGATTGTTCAATAATAATCCATAAATCAAATGTTCTTTTAATTTAATTCACTAAACTAAAGATCCAATTTTAAATTAGAAAATGTAGCCATGTTCTTTTAAGTAACGTGACATTTTTCTTGATTAATGTGAAATATTTAATGTAACCCAAAGTTTATCGTTTGAGAAGATCAATGTTGATCATTATTTTTAACTAACTCTTAATTTCTACATGATTTGATTTTCTAATTGGAACATGGTTTATCGATTTAAATGTTAAATATTTGATGAATATGATATGATTTGGAAATCTCACTCAAAGTGATGTGTAAGATATATTTGTAAGAAACATTTTAGTGAAAGAGATCATTAATTAAAATTATAGATATGTTACTTAATAGTTGATATATTGTTTGAGGATTTATAGATTTGTATTAGTGGATGGTATATATATTTAACGTTTAAAGTACGAATATAATATGAGTAATAATTAAATTAATTTGCAAAGGATATTGAGTTTATTTTATATGAAGCTATGTAGAGTATGCAATTTATGAAAAAGATCAAGGATTTTCAAAGGATAGAAATGTATTGTTAAAATGAGCGAGTAAAGGTTTCACGAACAAGTGTAATTATTCAGCGAGGAGTGAAACCTAACCTAAAAGTACCAGTATAGCATAGGGTCAACTACCTAGGAAGATGAAAATGCTATTTTTAATGACTTTCCTTAGCTATTTGATCAAATGGTGTAGTGAACTAGATAGGATTGCATAACTTAGATACCATTGTGGAGTGTCTAAAAAACATGTCTTATTGCTAAAATTTTTGATACATCTAAATAATACACTGTGATTGAGTTTTCATGATATGATGGTATGAGGATAATGAGGCACATGTGGTTCTTATTTATTTAGTTGTTACGATAATGATGGTGAATGCTCATGATGAATATGATATGCAAAGGGATTATGATGTTAAGATTTAAGGTTATAATGACATGTGGTTAGTTTATCATGTGATGTCATGATATGTCCTTGATGCTGATATGTTGATGTTATAACTTATGAGGGTATTTTATGTGGTAATCACATACAAATTTTGTGATATTCATGAGAATGCATTTATTTACTATCCATAATGTGGTGATTAACAATGATGTTATGTTATCATGATGACATGTAATAATTGGCATGTGGATTATTTTTTATGATGTTATGATTATAGCTAATACTTTGGATGCATGTTGATATGTGGTGACTGACAGGAACTCCATAAATGGGCCGAGAGGGTCAGATTATTTGATGATATCATGGGAGCCCATACCTATAGGGAGAATATGTAACACCATATGGGCTAGGGACAAACTCAATCAACACTACATATGCCAGTGGTTCCTTTGTCTTGTATAGATCTTGATGGATAACTCTTGAAGGGTTGTGGGTCCATCTTGAGGAGGCCAAGAGCCTGATATTGTAGGGAAAGAGCCTGGTATTGGATTTGGATGCCGAAGTCTGGAAGGGGTGTAAGGAATTCGATGCCTAGGGCTGTGCACCTTAGTGAGTGTGTAGGGAGTGGTCCAGCCTTGCGAGATTCCCAGGGTCATTAAGTACTGGGACTGGATGCCTGCCTTGGGGCAGATTAACTCTGAGTCGGGTGCGAGCCTTGGAGCTAGCCTTGGCTATGGTACAGACCAGGGAGGCTTATACCTAGTTCCAAAAGTGAAAAAAAAGACAAATATTCCTTGATATTTCCCAGTTGTTGTGGAAACATTCGATGCCTACTAGTTATACTAGTTCAACAAAGGGTGTTGAGAAAACATGAAGTAATAAATAACTAGATAAATAAAATGCTAAATTATTCAACTTAACTTCGGGACGAAGTTCCTTAAAGAGGAGGAGTATTTAATGTCCCCTAATAATGATAAAAATAAAAATAATAATAAATAATATAACATAATTAAATAAATAGTAAATACAGAATAAAGAATAAAAAGAATAAAAATAAAAATAAATAAAATAGTAAATAATAAACTAGAGTTCTAAATAGTAAATAAATAAGTGAAGTTAACAAGAGTAAAAAAGAATAAATTAAGAAAGAGTTAAACTAAGAAAACTATAAAAATAAGTAAAGTTAACAAAAAGTAAAAATGAATAAAATAAGATAAAGTTAAATTAAGTAAAACTTAAAATAAAGAAATAAAGGTTGCATGTTGACACAGTGAATGTGTGCATGTGGTTCCCCTTCCATTGTTTGGTCTATTTAATAGACATTGAGGCATATTCATTCATCATTTTTTTTTTTCATCCACTCTCTTGGGAGAAAGGATTCTCTGGTAGTAGTACATTGATTGAGGGCTCGGGGTGGCCAACTGTGGAAAGATTATATGCAGCTGAGCCTACGATTGGGTGGAGAGTTGTCCCCAAAACTTTGTGGCAGTTAGCAAGATTCAAATAGCATTCAACTTTGGAGTTTCAAGTAAGGAATACCGTTGTTACACGTAAGTTGTTTGTTCCCGTGTTTCTGCAATTTATATGTTGATTAGTTAAACAATTTTTGGTGTTGATTATTAATTTCATATTTGATATAATTAATGGCATGTTAAATTTGCGGTTGTTAAAAACCCTAAGAGATGTATTTCCATAAGAACGTATGCTGGTACATTTTTTGAAGGAAAAAGAGCATGCCCTAAAGAATCTATGGATATATCCAGTGGACAATTTGAGGATAGTTATCATGGATTCCCTATTGAGGAAGAAGGGCTTGAGGCAGATATTGTTGAAATAGGGGCACCTTGAATAGATTCATATAAAGAAGGGTTTCCTAAAACAAAAATGTCGAGGGAATCTAAGAAAACATCTGAAAAATATACTCATGTACAAACTGTGGTGAAAAAGAGGAAATTGGATAAGCGATTGGGTGGAAAGAATCCCAAGAAGAGAGTGCAGGTAATTGTTACATCGTCATCTACCCTAATGTATGAGGAATATACTGATACAACAGAACCAAATGAGTTTGAGGGACAACATAATGAAGAGAAAGAAGAATAATTTGTAAAAGAACATACCCCAACACCTTAATTTCATTTTGTTCAAACAAAATCAAAGGAATTTGAGGAACAACAAAAAGAGGAGGAGCTCAAAAAGGAACAAGAATGTGTATCTTTACAAGGTAAGTTTGAAACTAAACTCCTTATTCAACAAATTAATAAATTTAAGGAGGTAAATGAGAATTTAAGGAAAAAATTTACCATGGTTTAAGGGCAGCTTCAGTCTAGAAAAAAAAATGGATTAGAAATCCTAGCTGAAGTGGTAGAAGTAATTTCAGATGCATTTTGTGAAAGTTCAACCACTATTTCTCTTGGAATTCAATTTGGAGAGCAAGATGAATAATTCCAAACCATTGTTCCATAATAACGTGTTGAAGTTGTTCCTATTACAGAAAAAACAACAGTTGAAGTAGAGCGAGATGGAGATGTTAGGATGTGAAATCATGCAGATATTGAAATGAAAATACTTAAGTTGGGGGAGATATTGGGATATGAAATTGGCATCTTTTTTCACTAATTTTTCTTCCTTTTCTTTACCTTTTTTTATTCTCAAGACCATACTCTGCCACTGTAACAACCATTATCAACTATGTCTCTTTTTATATGTCATCCTTATGATCCAATTATACTTGTAATTTGGCATGATAACTACTATCTTAGGTTATTTTTCTCGTAAAACTAACAATTGTGATGTTAAAGGGTTGGTGGTCTATTTAGATGTTGTTGCAGGATCATACTTTCCAGTTTTCCTCGCCACGGATAGGCCAAGGACTCGCTGAGCATTGTTTTTACACGTGAAGATCTATTTGTACGCGCTAACCTCCTTCAATTAGTTATGAATATCAATTTAAAAATCATCTGGTGAAAAGATAGTTCGATTGTCAAAGGATAATTTTATGGACAATGCAGTTGAAACAATTAGGATTTTCTATTGATAATTATTGTAATTTGGAAAAGTTGTTACAAATTTGTCCTAACCATGGAATTTTTTATCAAATTGTTAATTTGTATTCTCAAATTATATCACATGAGAATCACGAGATTCTCATGATGATCTTATCATTGTAATATGAAATTATAAAGATGTGTACTATCTACCCACGCAAGATATACCTATAGAAACAGATAAACAATGATAAGAGGGGGGAGAACCAACAATGTAATCTTGTATGTTTCACTAATGCAATCTCAATAATTAGTGGAGCCATACCTTTTTATCTACTAGCTTGTGTGTTGTGTAGTGTTATTGTTATTATTATTCTTGGTCATTTTTTAATGATTGCATAATTTTAACGATTGTATTGTGTAACAACATAGGTCTTTGACTAGTCCTTTTGTTAGTGTGAAAGTTATTTAATTCATGTTACAGTTTTATGGTGTGTTCATTTCATTTGAACTTGTGTTTCAACATTTGTTGAGAGAATGGTTTCTAGGAGTGCTTTTATTTTCTGAATAAGAGTGATACACAACAAAGTGGCTTTATTTTTCATTGTGTGTTTATTTCTTGAGAGTGTGAAAAAGGTTTGACAGTGTAACAACCAAAGTGTTGAGTTGTTGAGAGTGTGATTACAACGACTAATTTTGATATTCATTAGCATCATTCATCATTTTCCCTTGCATATATTCTGTGTAATAGCCTTGCAATAAAAAAACTACCTGGATTGACAATTAATATGAAAAGTTGGAACTCTTGCTCTGAATTAAAAGGATTTTTTTTTTGCCCAAGAGCAAGGTGAAGAAAAACCTATACACAAATTTCACATAATGCAAGTCAAAACAAAACTTGGAATGTTGTATGAAATATGAAGCATAATTATTTAAGGGTAAAAGTAAACATACAATAATTCAAAAGTGTGTAAAATAATTAAATAAATCGTCTAACATTTGAATTAATCATATTGGCCAAAAATTGATGTTTCGACATGCATTTTAGTGAAGTAAGGAAAATTTATTTTGTGTCACAAAAATGCACACCCAAACTTCATTTCAAGCCCAAATTGAATGATTTAACTTTTAAAGTATTTTTTTCCTCACAATTAACATTAAATTTTCACATATAAATTTCCGTTGTGCAAGAATATGGCAAATTGGATTGATTTTTTAGGGTTAAATTCAAGGTTTGTGTGTCTCAAATGGATGCCCACCATGACCTATACTTAACTGAATATGCAATAATTATCATTCCAACCTAAATATAAAACCCTTTTATGTAACATAGCATAGTCCTTTTCATAAAGGAAATATTATACATTGAAATCGAAGTATGCCAGAATAACAATTGATCATAGTTGGCAATGATCACAGTCGAAACAAATATGCACTGCCAAGCTAAACCAATTACGCTCTTGGTAATGAAATTTGAAATGGGCCATAATTAGACAATTCCTAACCTTAGGATATAACGTTGCATCATGTCTGACAAATATCCTACATAACTGTGTTTGCCACTTATATACAACTTTCACATAAGGAATTTCGAAGCAAAACTTAGAATGTTGTAACAATTCAAAGATGTTTAAAATCATTAAATAATAATAAACAATTTGAATCAATAAGTTTTCCCAATTAATGAAGCCTAGGCATGCATTTTAATGAAGCAAGACAATTTTGGTCGGCTTCACAAAAATGCATGCCCAACCTTCATTTCAAGGAAAAATTAAATGATTCAACTTAGAGAGTATTATTTTACTCATAAGTAACATTAATACAATTTGATATTTTTAATTTTTCACATATATATTATGTTGTTCAAGGACACTCCAAGTGGCATGGATTTCAAAGGGTAAAAGGCACGAAATTTGTGCCTCAAATAAATGCACACAAGAAATGTTTAGGAACAAAGTGATGGACTAAGAAAAGTAAAACTTTTATTTTAATAGTTGAAACTTGTAGTTTTTTGGTCAAAATGCTATAAGTAAGGTTGTATGACCTTATTTTAGAAGTAATTAGGTTTAAATGTTTCCAAGGGATAGATAAAGAGATAAAACCTAGGGTTTTCAAGGTCTATTTTAGGTTTTTTCTATATTGTACATATTTTTTAGGGTTTTAAGTTTAAGATTAGGTCAAGTGGCCTAGTTAGGGTTTGAATATAAATAGGTAAGGAGAAAGGAGACAAATAGGACAAGTTCTTATTTATTGTTTGACAATGAAGTCTAAGTAAAGATATAATAATGCAAACATGTGTAATATATTTAAATAAACAATCTAAAATTTGAATCAACAGATTGGCCAATAAATGAATCATGGGCATGCATTTTAGTGAAGCAAGATAGTTTTCTCCTACTTCACAAAAAGGCACACCCAACCTTCATTTCAAGACCAAATTGAATGATTCAACTTCGAGAGTATTTTTCAAACTGTGTAACATTTTTTTTTGTAAGCTTGGTAGGACTACATCTTCAACGTGTCTAATATATCACCCCGATCGAGGTGAGGAATTGAACCGATGACTTAACATCAAGGAGTTCCCTAACATAGCACCTAATCACCGTGTATCCAAGACCTCGTGGACTACTCATATGTAACATTAATACTATTAAATATTTTTTATTTTTCACATATATGATTGTGCTTTTCAAAAATACTCGAAATTGCATGGATTTCAAAGGGTAAATGGCAGGGATTATGTGCCTCAAATAAATTCACACCAAGAATGTTTGCGAACAAGGTGATGGACTAAGAAAAATTAAATATGAATTTTAATAGTTGAAACTCGTAGTTTCTTGGTTAAAACCCTATAAGTAAGGTTGGATGACCTTATAATTTAAGTAGTAATTGGGTGTATATATTGCCAAGGGATAGATAAAGAGATAGCACCTAGGGTTTGTAGGGTCTATTTTAGGGTTTTTTCTATATTGTACACTTTTTTATGGTTTTAAGTTTAATATTAGGTCAAGTGACCTAGTTAAGGCATTTAATATATAAAGGTTTGGGTGTCATTTTAATGCAAAAGGGACATTTACTCTCATTTATGAATAACCATTTACATGATGGAAATTTGGTTAATTCTACCCATGAGAAAGAAGTGATGGCCATCTTATATGCCATACAAATATTTAATCCCTATTTTTAAAAGTGTTATTTTTAATAAACTGCATCTTATATCTAAATATTAAATTTGGATTTTTTATTTTGTGTCTAACAAAATATAGGAGTAAAGGAACAAAGTTAAATCACCATATAAACAATTTCATTCACTTAATAAAATTTTATTTTGTTTATAAAAGTGATTTATATAAAAATAAATCAATAAGTTATAAAATAAACTCATTTTCCTGTGCTTTCCTTACAGTTTATTCAGTGCACATTTTTTGCATTCAGTGTGCATTTGTCACAATTTATTCAACGTGCATTCCTCAAGGTCTATGTAGCGTGCATTCTTGCATTCAACTAGCATTCCTTGACCGCAGACAATGATGGCCTCAATTGAAACAAAAACACCCTCTTCCCCGCAAACAATTGACACACGGGGTTCCCAAGAGAAGTTCACAGTCAACAAATTCAAAGAGTGTGTTAAGATATTGAGAGATAAAGATAACTATCCACCAAGTATGTTAGATATCCCACGAAGATCACGGGTTTATAGTTTTATATTTGGACAATTCGATTTACAAAAAGATGAAATAGATGAGGCCATAGAAAATTATGATGATAATGTCATGGAGTTAAAAATATTTGGCACGAGGTTTAACTAGGACCCAGCTGGTATGGTTGCAAGAGCAACAAAAATTACACACAGAGGGGGAGCAATATTTAACTCTAAGAAAAACCCTAAGGTATAAAATATTCAAATGGTTGGAAAAATATGTGTGAAAAAAGTATTTGTTCCAAGGAATGGATTAAAAATGCAAGACGTTCCCCAAAGACTATACAAATCCTTGATTCAAGTTGTCCTTAAGACAATTATGAATTATCATAAGCTTCATATTTCCAGTGATTGCATGAGGTTAGTTATTCATTGGGTTGAAGGCATGGCTATAAATTTCCCTCATCTGTTTGCTAAAAAAATACATTCTTCTCTGCAAGAAATTAAAATTAGCAAGGTTAAGTTTAGTTTCCCAAGGAACACTGCAAAAAATTATTGATTTGTATCGACCTTGTGTTGAAACAAGTCCTCCTAAAAAATTACATTAGGAAATCAGAACCAAAGAAAACCATTGAGGAAGAACCTGAACAAACATGTGTTGAGGGTGTGGAAAATTTTGTTGATACAGTTTTCCATGCTGAAGATATAGTTGCTAGTGTCCTAGAAAACTTACATGTGCATGTGGATGAAGACGAGGAGAAAGAAGGTATAGACCATTATAAGGTAACATTTAATGATGCTTTTTTTATAATATAAAAAATTACTTCTAAACAGTTGGAACCTCAATATAATTTCCATTTTATGGGTAATTGAACATCTACATCTCCAAGTTTAAATGTGCACAGTCCAAAATATAGTTTCGATAACAAATTTGTTTTCTCAATACATGATAGAGTGATCCATTACAAATAAGCTGCAATGGAGGATTATTACTCTATATACAACTGGAAGGAAAAGTACAAGCTACAGGAGAAGGGTATATTCTCGTGGGATAGCTATCTTGTGGAATCCCCTTGAGGTATTCTTTCAGGATTTGATGGTGAGCGCGGGGGTGTTAACAAGTCTAATTTGACACATTGGTTCCTCAAAGAATGTAAATCAAATTTTTGTCTATGGCCCTCATACTCTTTTAGAGAAAGAGTATTTTCTTCACAAAATAGTTTATCATAGCCACTCAATCTCAAGATCCCAATGGATTATTATAGGGGATTTTAACTTAATATCTTCTCTTGAGGAAAAAAAGGGTGGGATTCGTCATTTAGAGCGGGATTCAAACAAATTTGCAAATAGTTTGGAGAGACTATAGTTGGTGGATGTTAGGAAAAATAATGGCATATTCACTTGGAATAATCACAGAGGGGAAAATCATCAAATTTCTTGCATATTTGATTGTTTTATAGTTTCAGAGTCTATTATCCATAAAGATATTTTTTTTGAAGCCTATATCCTCCCTTCACTTGGATCTGATCACTAGCCCATCAGATTGGAAATTGACCTTAAGGAAACTCCATGTAATCGCCATTTTCATTTTGAGAGCTTCTAGTTACAAGCACCAGATTTCTTGGAGAAGGTTAAAGTATGGTGGAATTCATTTTCGCTGCAAGGATGTAATAAAATGCGTACATTCCAGCTTACACTTAAAGAATTAAAAACTCAATTGTGTTTATGGACAACTTTTGGAATCCAAAAGGAGGATATTCAACAATGTATCATAGTAGAAGGTCACAGTACTGATTTATTTCTCCAAGATGGTATTACTCTTAATCGCCTTGAAATGAGAAGGAAACAAGAGGATATTTTATGGCAACAAAAAACACAGGTTCAATGGTTAAAGGAGGGAAAAAATATCGGATTTTTTCACGAATCGATGATACATCATCGTCATAATCAGGTTTTCTCATTGTTGGGTAGATATGGTCAGCGGAAACTAAACCATCAATATATTGAAGAATAAATTATTGCATAATTTCAGGGGATTCTAACCGAGGCTTCTTATCCTCGTCGATCTATTATTAATAAAATCACAAAATTAATTCCACAAATTATTATTCTGGAATATAATATAGAGGCTTATGTGACTAATGTCTTATTATGAGGTAGAGACTATTTTTATGTCAATGACATACAATAAGTTTCCTGGGCCAAATGGCTTCACGATGTATTTTTCAAAGCTCTTTGTAACATCACGGGTCAAGAAATCATAGAGTTGGTGGAGGAATCTCACAATATTCATTTTATGTGGAGCAGATTAAATGCTACATTCTTTACTTTGATTCCTAAATTAGGTAAGTTAGAAGACCCTAGTGGTTTTCGACCTTTTTCTTTGTAACTGTTATTTATCATAATGATCCGAATGGAAAATGGCATCTACCCATGCTATTCATCTACCCATGTTATCCATCCACCCATGGAATTCACCCATGGTATTCATCCACCCATTGTATTTATTCGCCCATGGTATTGTAAGCGACATCTATCCATGATATTCATCCACCCATGGTACGTATCCACCCATGGTATTCATCCACACATGGAATTTACCCATGGTATTGTAAGTGGTATCTACCTATGGTATCCACCTATGGTATCTACGCATGGTATTGTAACTCAAAAAAGGCTACAAATAACAAGCCTCAGTTTGTAAAAGGACAGATGGTCCACCATAATGTAACTTCTACAGTTATTCTCTATTTTAATAAAACAAGTTTCTTTGTGGTTTTATTTGCTTTGTGTTCTCTCTTTTTTTTTCTGGCATTCTAATTTTGCAGATCTTGTCAGATCTATTTCAACTTTTTAGATCTTGGGGGGAGGGTGGATACATACCATGGGTGGATGAATATCATGGATAGATGTCACTTACAATACCATGGGGGAATAAATGCAATGGGTGGATGAATACCATGGGTCGATGACATTTACAATACAATGGGTAAATTCCATGGGTGGATGGATAACATGGGTAGATGAATACACTTGGTTGATGCCATTTTCCATTCGGATCATTCCTCCCTCCTTAAGAAGCAATGGTCCCCATTGCATGAAGTTCCCTCCTGAGAAGCCTTTTTTGAATATGAAGAGCCACTGAAGAGAAGGGTTTTGTGTAGTTAACCCATAATCGTGATGAACGAAGATCCGAGGATAGAGATACCCTATCATGCTTGTGACCAACTGTGATATTGACAGTGTGCGGCCTAGCAAATGGACTTCGATGAAGTGTGGGTTCGTGGATGAACCAAAACCATGACAAACAAAGATCCAAGGATAGAGATACCCTGTAATGTTTGTGACCAACTGTGTTACTAACAGTGTGTGGCCTAGTAAATGGACATCGATGAGAAGGATTTTGTGCGGTTGACCCATAACCGTGATGCTAATTGTTGATGAAGTAGAAAGTGCCTACATAACTTGGGGTGGTTTTATTCATCAGTAATTTTTGCTTCTCATCGATGACTAAAATACTTATCCTAGATTTCTAGAAACAAAGTTCATGAACATTGTGAGTTCTAGAAATCTCACTGCCTTCATTATCCTTAGGATAAATTTTCACTAGTTTATCATCCTTTCATGTCAAGGTCAGCCTGCTACTCCCAAAAGACCTATCATGGGCTCATGCTATTCATTTTTTCTTGTCTGGTCACCTTTTGCCTCAAGCCCATTGTTCTTTTACTTCCAAACCCCTCCACTGCTACCTAAGGTCACCAACCAATCAACTCTCTTATGTCTCCCAAATGCATCAAGAATTGATGATCTCAAAACTATCTCTGTAGGCTCTTTAGATAAATCAAGTACATTTGATTTTGGATCTTCAATACATCAGTTTGTCCAAAACTTTGTTTTACACCTAATAATCCCAAGTCCAGTATTAAAGCAAAGACCGAGTCCAAAGAGCCTCCCACTAGGTCATTTAGGGTTTTATAGGTTGTAGGGTTGTTTTGATGATATAAGTAACTATTTTTCATATGCCAAAAAGGTAAAATCAAAGAGGATGAAGATCAACAAGTGGTTGTCCAAAGGAGATCAGAAAATCTTCCAAGGAAGGCCTCTTTGGCCAAGCACAAAGTCTGCAAAGGAAAACTACCCATTTTGACATTTCTGCAAGGGGTTTCAAGGTGGCTATCAGCAGAGAACTAGGTAAGGTAAGAGGCCAACTCATCACTAAAGACACCTACAGCAAAGGAGAGGCAGCATGCCTATTTTTAGAGAAAACTAGGGTTTTCAGGGGATCTTTTCTTGGTTTCATGACCTCCATGATTAAATCATCAACAAGTATTATATCTTGATGCTTTTACACCTCCTCCTATCCTTAAAATACCTCCATAAACACTTCCCATCACTCCTATCCCTCAGAATCATCATTTTTCTACAAAACCTAGTCTATTGCCACAAATTGATGCGTTTTAAGACTAGGCCTGTGTTTTGAAATTTTGGACCCCTTCCCCTCACTAAATTCCTAAAATTACACTTTCCCCTACTCCCTAACATCTATCCCTATCCCCCAAAATTTCCCCAAGAATTTATACAACCCTTAACCCCTACATTCCCCTCTCTCTGCAGGCAGTCCTAAATCCTCACACCAAACCCTATTTTCCTCTTCCAACTAAGCTAGGGTTTGACATGAAAGGGAGGAAAAAGAGAAAAGGATTCATTTCAAAGATCATGAAAGCAATAATATGTCTATACCAGATCATAAAAATCATGCCTCCGTCATTTTCCAAAAATTCATTCCAAGAGACAAGCCATGTGTCACACATAGGGCTAATTTTGCTTCAAATTGTGTTTTGGACCAAACAGAGATGAATTTAGCAAAAATGAGAGAATTTTTTGTCCATAATAGGGCGAATAATAAAAACCTCCTTCAGTTCTTACACAGGTATCATGGTTTTGGAGAAATGTCAAAAATACACGTGTCACAAGAGATTTTCTACACAGCTAGAGTGACCTTGGGAAAATCCAGTTTTCTCAAAGCTGGAGTATCAAAATGACTTGCTTCATGAGTCAAAAGAAAACTAAACTTTAATATCTTTCCAATGATATATCATGAGCTCAATTTTGATTTGAGGAAGGCATCCAAAAGTGGCCTGCAACAGAACTATGCATTTCTGCATCAGCTTTCACAATTTTTTTGACCAGTGTTGGGACAGTCACTTTTTGAACAACCAAATGAATAAAATCAAGAATATTGGGAAATTAGACTTCCATATATTTCCAACGAGCCATCCCGGGCCCAATTTCGACACCAGGAAGACTTCCAAAAGCTTGCAACAAAAAGCACTACGCTCCTATGCATAGGAGCGCCGCGCCTCTCCAAAGGTCTCCAAGGGCGGAAAAAACCGGTTTTTGCTCAAATTTTGGGGTTTTAAAACACAACAAGAAGTTTTCAAAGGTATTTTTCATCCCTTTACACCTTTGTTTTTGGATCTTTGAGCACTTGGAAAGTCAAATAAACACAAAATACCAAGTGATGTTGATCAGCAGTGCTCCATATTCACCTCCAAAGTCAGTGTTACATAGTCTTTCCAAAAGGTATCATCATGAAAAGCATAAGAGGACAGCTGCCTCTTATCTTACCTTGAACCTGGGATTTGAAAATTAGTCAAAGGCAATTTCAATATACCTCTTAAAACACAGTCAAGAGAAAAGTTACTTCAATGATGTCTAGCAGTGAGCACTCTGCATATACCAATCACATTGCTTCTGGTCTAGATTTCACAGTGATATTTTACAAAAGGGATATACACCATAGACAGAGCCTTATAAAGCAAGAGGGCATTAGGTTCAAGTTATTTATCAATGATAAATGGAAAAATTTCACTTTGTTTCCTATTATTATTCTTCAAGCAAACATACAAAGGCACAGTGTTGAAATAGCTGAAGATTCTGTGTTTAATAGAACCTCCTTCAAAAGCAGAGGGTTAGAAGCACAATGATGGAAACCTCCTTCAAAATCAGAGGGTTAGAAGCATAATGATGGAAACCTCCTTCAAAAAACAGAGGGTTAGAAAAACATTATTGTGACCTCCTTCACAAACAAGCAGAGGGTCAGCATGTTTTTAAGAAACTTCAGAGTCTGATTTGCACCACTTCCTCCAAAGATGAACAGAGGAAACATCACCAAGATTAAAATTGTGTTTGAGAAAGGTTTCTTGTGAAAAAGAAAGGTTGAGAAACAGTGGTGAAACAAATGAAAGATGATAAGTTAAAGGCCTCTTTCACATCAAAAGCCAAAGATTGACATAATGATGCTAACATGCCTCTTTTCTTATGTTTATGAAAGCCTTCTTCAAAGGATGAATCAGAGGTTATAATTTTGATTAAAGTATCCTCATCTGAATGGTAAAAGCATTAGACTAAGCTCTATTTCCAGTGAGTTCTGCAACTGATATAAAGAAACAATCCACACAAATGGTTTATGTGAAAATAGCATTTTTCATTTAAACAAATCCATTATGGTTTATCAAAGATACTCCCTCCAAGTGATGAATAAAAGGGCAAGCGCCAAGAGTAACTTTTCCAACTCATTTAAAAAACAAAGGGCACATTGTTAAGATAGGTGAAACTTTCACAGTTTGAAAGGCCACCTTCGAAAGGACGAAAAGGCACAATATATGATAAAGATAAGCTCTTTATATTGTAAGTTGATCTCTTTGGTAAACAAGCAGAAGGAGAAAACACATGGTTTCAGGACCTCCTTCTCTTCATAAAACAATGGATACATAGTGGTTTCAAAAGGCTGCAGTGGTAATGTTTTTATGAGCCCCTTTCAGATGATGTACTAGGTCACAGTTTTGGAGAAGACCATTACAATCTTTCCAAATACCTCTTCCAACGGATAGACAAAGAAAACTTTCCATAATCAAATCACATGTTTCTTGTCTAAAGTTTCAAAGAGACACAGTGCTAAGAGAGACAAAAAGACATGATAGTAAAGCCAACAGCCAAGAAACAAGATGAAAATAATGATAATGAAGATAAGGGAAATCTTCATAAAGGAGCTGAACAAACTGATGATAGTAAATATGATTCACAAAAGCATGGCAAAAGCACAGATAAAGGAGGAGACAGTCCCCAAGGGAAAAGTGAGGAAAACAATGAAGATATTGGCAACAAGCAAAAAAGCAGATGAAGGCAGTCACAATGATGACAGACAAGCACAAAATAGTGAGCCAAACTCAAAACTGCCAGAAAGAGGCACCCGGTAGAAAAAGTGGAGAAAGGAATATCTAGGCTTGAAATGTTGGCCTCATCTTCCTTGCATGCTTCTAAGAACCCATAAGGGGCTTGCTCACCAAAATTGAGCAAATTTTGATATGATTTTTTTTTGTGTTTTTTGGCGCTAATTGCACTTTTTTCAATCAAAATTCACGTTTCTACCTCACATATCAGCAAATGAGACCACCCTGGGTTTTTTCACTTAGTCCACCTTTTGACATACTTCAGGGATTAGTTTGGGAAAAATCAAGTAGCTTTAGAAACTAGACATCTAGGGTTTTCCAACGAGCTATCACGAGCCTCGTTTCGACATTGGGATTCCCTCAAAAGTTGTCTACAAAACAGGCTTCTTGCTGCTGCTACGATCCTGTAGCATTTTTGCCAAAAAGACAGTTTTCTGAAGATGCTCATCCAAATGTGCGTTAAGCCTTTTTTAGCACTTTTCAGTCATGTAAAGTCAATTTTATTTCCTTTTTTAGCATTTTAGGATATTGTGTGCCTTGGGCTTTGCAAAGCCTCAAGGACAAGTTTAGATATTTGTTTTTGGCCAATGGCCTTCTAGTTGCCTTGGTTGGGCTTCCTCCTCTTTGGCCTATATATTCCAAGATGATTCATTATAATCAGAGGCTGAACTTGATGTTATAGAGCAATACATATTATTACAAGCTTTGAAGAAATACTTTGTCTCATGAAGTGGATGATTTCTTGTTTGACTTGGATGGTGGAAGAGGACTATTTGTAGGATTCCATGGCTTGGTGAATGGTATAGTGTTCCTTATCTGTTATGTTTCCTTAGATTATCATACATGTTTTCATGCTTCTTGCTTGTTGTAGGTCAGTAAAGAATAGATTTGAGACATGCCCATGGAGGCACCTCAAGTTTCCTGATTCATTACAACTTCTATGTTTTTCTTCTTTCTTGGTTATGTCAAAGAATTCTTAACTGCTCTTTGATACCCTAAGAACTTGTTATCAATTTCATTAATGTTTATTATGTATGCTATCTAGTATGATTCACGGTATGCCCTGCTTACTCATAGCTAACCAAAACCCCATCAATGAAACATTTCTCTGAATATTTGATTGTCCTTAAACCAAAGAGGTCTTGTTTCGATCTTGCCCTTTTCCCATGCTCTACAATCTTATTTCAAAGTTCCCGATAGCTCAAAATATGATGTTTATGAGTTCCCTCTTCATAGATTGAGTTGTTTTTTTGTCTTATTTGTTTTCCCAAGAGTCTGAAGGTGATTTTCCCAAAGTTAGAAGGTCTTATACTTCTATGTATTACCTGAATGTTCATTTTATGTATCTATCAGTTTTAGTTTCATTTATAGTGATTAATGGTTAGCCCTACCACATGAATTTTTGCTATAGAACTATTTATGTTTAAAACCTCTTTGTCTCTCACAAACTTAGTGTCCATCTCATTTCACTTCACCTAAGAGAATCCATTTATCTCAACCAAATCGGCCCTGCAATATACCTTGTCCACCCTTTGAGGCAGTCTCGACCTTATCGACCCCATAGCCCAGTTGATCTGAAAAACTTTTGATCTAGTTATCCTTTGATCAGTTCTCCCTCAAAAAACCTAAAACAAACCAAAACATACTTAACAACTAGCCTAAAATCAAAGACATAGAAATCAAACAAGTTTACATCCTTTGCACAAATAGAGAGAGCCCTCTCTGAGTCCAGGAAGGCTAGGTCCTAGGGCTCCAAAGTTGGTTTGTTGTTACCCTGTCATTTGACTTTCCAATCTACCAAATCACGGGACCCTAACATAATGGCGATCACGGTGGGACCTTGAGTCAAAAAATCCTAGGTATCCCTTAGGACCTCTTAAGATCTCCGTCAAACTTAGAAAACTTAAGTGTTGTCTGAAGAGTAGAAACTAGCTCTTTCACCATCTTAGAAAAATGATGATTCAACTATAGAACACTCTTACAAAGCTTAGGGCTACATATAGGAACTTAGAAAACCCCAAAAACATCCCTAGATTGGTTTTTTATCAGTTGTTGGTGGTGGACCATAAACACATATCTCTAAAAACAACCAAAACATCCACTTGGCAACTCCACAACTCTCAATAGACCTAAAGACTCCACTAGAGGAAGAACCTGAAACATGACCAGCCATCCTAGAAAGAAAAATCACTCAAGCCTTAGTTGGATTCAAGAAATTATTGTCTTTATCTATAACTATGTTCTATCCTACTTTGAGCCTGATCAAGAATACACTAATGAGATCTACATTGATCATTGGAAAGATCTCAAACCTCGAAAAGCTAAGCCTCAAATTTCAGACCATGAACAGACTTATACACCTATGCTTACCCCAGATTCACCTGTGGAAAACCTAGTGAAACATGAGCCTCATGCTACCTTTCCCACTCTGGCTGAAACCTCAAATAGTCATAAATCTCTTTTTACACTACATATATCCACAAAGGTCCCAAAAAGATACAAGCCTCTGATTTTACCTCCCATCTTCCAAGCCCTCCCTACAAATCTTCAAAATAAATTACCCAGATTTGATGGAGAAAGCTCAAAAGTCATCGTTGAAGAGCACATCCAAAATCTTGAGAATTTACTTGACCTTTTTGAAATAGAAGAAGATAATGTGCGTATTAGAATGTTGGCCTTATAAATACAAGGAAAAATTAAGAGTTGGTTTAAGGACCTTCCAGCTGCAAGCATTACCAATTTTCATCAGTTCACTCAAATCTTCCTAGATAGGTGGGTGGTCATGGGTAATAAAGTTCTCATCATAGAGGAATACAATCATTTAAAAATACAACCAAGGGGACAATACAAGACTTTTCAGCCAGGTTCAATAAAGTATACCATGCAATGCCTGGTAACATAAAGCCACCCCTCGGATGGGCTCTTTTTCACTGCCCAAATTCTTTTGAACCAGAGATGGTTTTCCAGATAAGAGAAAGATATCCTTTGACCCTGGAAGAAATGAAAAGGATAGAAATTGATGTGGAAGTCAACATACTAAATAAGGAGGCACATCTAAGAATAATAGAGAAAGACAAAGAAAATCAAGAGAGACTAATATCTTCAGAGGAAAAGTTGGAAAAATTGATATATACATTCGGCAAACTGATGCTTCTACTTGACAGGAAAAGTAAAAGACACAAAGTTAAGGTTAACACTGCTTATTCAAACCAACCTACACTTTTTCTTCAGGAAGAACACACTCAACCATTACAATACAAGGGTAACAAACAAAATGGGCCTAATAAGAAAGTTGCAAATAAAAACATAGAGGAATTCTCTAAAGAATCTATCAGCCATCTTGAAATCACAGAATCTGAAATGGAAGAAAAAACAAAACCTGTAGGATCTCTAACTTTGTGCTTTGAGTCATTTTAGATCATACAAGCAAATTGGCCTCCTAAGAATCCATCAAAGGCAACTCATGAATCTCATGCTTGTTATCCCAAACACCAAGAAAATTTGGTTGAGGAGGAAACCAATCAAGAAATGAAAGAGAACCCACAGGATCTCTCTAAAGGCACAAGTGATGATTCATCATCTCTCGTAGGTGAGGCCCAAAAAGACATTTATCCTCTTTGTTGTAGTTATATCCAAAGGGAGATAAAATTGCCTCCCTTTTTAACTGAAGAAGAGATAGATCAACTCATAAACATACAGTCATCCTATCTTGATTTTTGTTGAAGATTGCAACAAGAAACAGTGAAGGAGGCATCCTGAAACATCATTATTGATCCTAGTTGGAAAGTGATCACCTAAACTAGGTGGGGGCCACATAGGTGATTTTTGTCACAAAGTCTATTTTTAGACATATGGATCATGTTCTATAAGTTGCAGATTAAATGGTGGGATGGTGATTTGCTGAAAACATGTATTTATATTTAGACATGATTAATGAACTTATTTTTAGACTGCCAGTCTAAAAATAGATATGTCGAATATTATTAGCTCTTAATAATATTTGGACTATAAACATTATCTTATTCTCTTGGAGCACTTCAGTTAAGTGCACACATGTGGCACAGGAGCTGACAAAAGGAATTACGCTATTTTGAGGGTTAAGTGGAGCTATTGCATGGATACTTCAGTTAGAACTCATGTGAGAGAGATTGGTGGAGTTGATTGAGGAAGTTAATGGAGTTGTGTTCAGTTTAACTAATATAAACATAGTTGAGCTAGTTGTATCTAGTCTAACTGATTGATACACTAGTGAGAGTGGTGTGAATTAATTATTAATTAATTCACTAATTATAAACTCATTACTCAACTAAAGAATACATCAGTTAACTTCAGTGCATGGACAGTTTCAGTGGAGACCAGTGCAAAGATAGGTGAAAGGGCAAGTGTGACTATAAGTGATGCATGGTTTGCATCCAACACTCAGTAGAGATGCCTATAAATACTGCGTGATCAAGGTTGGGGTATTAACATTCTCATCAAGAGGCATTCTTTAGCAGGGATTGCGCAGTAGAGGCAGGCTAAAGGCTGGCAAAGATCGGTGCATGTGTTTTGCAAGATCAAGCTTGATTAGTGTGTAGCAAGTGGAGATTATACTGAGAGCTTGTGAGGAGCTTTGTATGATGATTGTTACATGATCTCTATGACATATATAATATACAGATAGTTGGGGGTTTTCAGCTTTAAGGTTTCCCATAAATTACTGTGTTCATATGTGTGATTGTTTATGGTTTTAATGTGTGCATGCAATTACGCCACGAATTGTCCACAGAAGAAGAAGAACAAGCACGTTGCTGGAGTTGCAACTGGTGAGGCTCTTGCCTTACAATTTGAGCTGGACTTCTTATTGATCGCATGCATGGTGTCTAGTGCATCGGGATCGGGGTGGTATTTTGATAGTGGCACTTCCTTTCACATGACGGGAGATGTGAATCTTTTCAGTGACTTAGTGGAGAAAGATCTCCAGTTGCATGTTGAGTTGGTCGAAAATGGACGATACAATGCGACTGGCATTGGTACCATAACCTTTCAGAGGGAGTCAGGTAAACTCATTATTTTACAAGATGTAGTGCATGTTCCAGGTTTAAAGAAGAATTTAATATCAGTCGTAATGTTAGAGGATAAAGGGTATGATGTTGTCTTTAGTGAAGGAAAATTTTTCCTTCAGCACAAAGCAACAGGACAAGTCAAGAAGGTTGGGATTCGAGCAAAGAATCTCTACAGACTTGAAGTAGATGGGATGTCTATGGAGCTTGCTATGTTTGGGAAGTGCAAGAAAGACATGCAATTGATGCTTGAGAGGGAGCAAGTTTTTCATGCAGGTAAAAGTGAACCTCGGGATGTGGAGCAGCCACAAGATGAGGATCATGGAGTGGAATAAACCACTCATGCAGAGAAATTTCGTGCCAGATGGGCAGAGGGAGTGCATGCAGCTATACCACCAGATGAGAGGTGGGGCGACATGCATGATTAATCCCAAGAGGAGATTTCTGGGTAGAATTCATGAGATGGTGTGGATCTCATGAATTGAACCTGGCTACAAGGTTCCCACAGCACAGCAGTAGCATGATCAGTTGGATTGATGCAGGCATATCAAAGTGACAGTGTCGGATACTGGAGCGTGAATCAGAGTTGACAGCAAGTGCAGAGTGCATGGGTGTAAGAGTTCAACAGCGCAGTGGTTCCTGATGACATGTGCAGTTGGGCCCAGCAGAAGTCAAATACTTTGATGATAGATGCATTAAGACTGATTGAGTTGTTTGGAGCCTATTCAGTTTCAGAGGAGTTGCAGAGCAGATGCATGGAGTTGCATGGCACTTGCAAAGGTTGCAGGGTGAATGCATGGAGTTGCATGTCGCATGCAAAGACAATCCTTTCTTGTTGAGAGGGAGTGTTGAAGATTGTAGCAAGAAACAGTGAAGGAGGCATCCTGAAACATCATTCCTGATCCTAGTTGGAAAGTGATCACCTAAGCTAGGTGGGGGCCACACAGGTGATTTTTGTCGCAAAGTCTATTTTTAGACTATGTCTATTTTTAGACATATGGATCATGTTCTATAATTTGCGGGATGCTATTTGTGGATGGTTGGTCAAGTTGGAAAAATAGACGGATTTCTATTTTTAGACATATTGGGCGGAATCTATTTTTAGATTGCCAGTCTAAAAATAGATATGTCGAATATTATTAGCTCTTAATAATATTTGGACTCTAAACATTATCTTATTCTCTTGAGCACTTCAGTTAAGTGCACAGATGTGACACAGGAGCTGATAGAAGGAATTACGCTATTCCTAAGGGTTAAGTGGAGCTATTGCATGGATACTTCAGTTAGAACTCATGTGAGAGAGTTTGGTGGAGTTGATTGAGGAAGTTAATGGAGTTGTGTTCAGTTTAACTAATCTAAACATAGTTGAGCTATTTGTATCTATTTTAAATGATTGATACAATTAGTGAGAGTGGTGTGAATTAATTATTAATTAATTCACTAATTATAAACTCATTAATCAACTAAAGAATACATCAGTTAACTTCAGTGCATGGATAGTTTCAGTGGATACCAGTGCAGAGATAGGTGAAAGGGAAAGTGTGACTATCAGTTGTGACTATAAGTGATGCATGGTTTGCATCCAACACTTAGTAGAGATGCCTATAAAGACTGTGTGAGCAAGGCTGGGGTAATTCATTCTCATCAAGAGGCATTCTTTAGCAGGGATTGTGCAGTAGAGGCAGGGTAAAGGCTGGCAAATATCGGTGCATGTGTTTTGCAAGATCAAGCCTGATTAGTGTGTAGAAAGTGGAGATTATACTGAGAGCTTGTGAGGAGCTTTGTATGATGATTGTTACATGATCTCTATGACATATATAATATACAGATAGTTGGGGGTTTTCAGCTTTAAGCTTTCCCATAAATTATTGTGTTCATATGTGTGATTGTTTATGGTTTTAATGTGTGCATGCAATTGATTTTATTTCCGCATATGATGATCAATGGTAGAAGAGATTTTGTATTGTGCATGAAGATAAAATAGTGTGTGATCAGGAGAATCTCTGTGGATAACATATCATTTATTCAAATTTCAACAATTTTCCTCCTGATCTTAACTATCACATAGCAGAAAACAAATTTGTAAATCAATTTGAAGAGAAACAATCTTATACTCCAATATGTATGGTTGGTGACATTAATTTTATTGATGATTCTCCAAAATTTGATCAATATGTTGATAATGATGATGCTTTCCAAACAAAATCTAATTTTGCAGAGTATTCAACACTTGGTTTTTGGGAGGAAAATCAGTTTCCTCAACTTAAGAAAGGTAACCAACCAATGCATAGCAGCTATGACAGTGATGAGGAAAGCTTAGAAAATTTGGAAGCGAATGAAGGCTTGAAAATTGATGATCACAAGAAAGTTGCTGCTCTTCTTTCTCAAGAATATTTGTTACCAAAGAGTATCCCTACTCATCAACATGATGACCTTCACACAGTTTTCAGTCCACTTAATCAGAACACATCAGCTTGGGAAGAGGACTACACTGAAATATATGATGAGTTTGACAGTTCAAGTGATCATGAAGAAGAGGACAAGTCTCTTCCCCAAAAGAGCCTCAAGCATAGCCAAGTGGAAGAAAGAGTAGTCCTGGATGAAGCTTATGTCTCAAGTCCTCAAGATCAGGTATCATTCCAAGATCCATTTTTTTTTTTCCTTGAGAAATGTAAATGAGGAGTTTGTTCTACCATGAACAGTTTGTTGCAAAGTGTGAGAAAAAACTTAAGCACTATTGTCCGAAAACAAGCGAGGTGGAAGTGGCCTTTTGATTTCTCCAACATCATCAAAGAGCTAAACCAAGATCAACCATGCAATCATCTACTTGACTGGTTATATTGGAAAGAAGAGTTCACCAAATAAATGTCTATCATATATAGGTTAGAGTAGAATAGATAGGCATGCAAAATGAGCTCAGCCCCATGAGCATCTTTCTTTCAGTTTGTTTTGTAAAAAATAGAAAATACAAAAACAATAGGAAAAGTAGAAAAAGAGGGTAGTTTCTAAAGCAATGGTACAGCCCCATACCCAAAAAATAGTGATGTTGAAAGTGCGCAAGTCTAAATTCCACTGCTAGTGCTCAAAAGATGTCTTGTTCGGTTGTCTAGCTTAATCATAACTGGACATGTTTTAAATTGATTGCTGATAAGTTAGTGAAAGAAGTGATAGTCAAATTATGTGAGCTTGACTTATCAATGAAAGTAGATTAGGAAAAGATACTGGTTCCACACGCTCAAAACATAACCAAAGAGGAAAACAGGGATGAAAAACAAACTATGTATCCTAGCCCTGATTTTTCTAAATCTCATTTTTGTGCGAAAATAATATTTGTGTGTAGCTTGTATTTTATGCCACAAACACATGACAAATCAGACCGTCTAATCCTGATTTGGTCATTTTTCAATTTCATGTTTTAGTTTAGAGAATGAAATCTTGTCAAACAGCTTAATCTTGACAGTCGATCTAGCGTAGGTAGAGAATCAAAGGAGTTCATCAGTTTAATCTGAACTCCCGGAGGATATAAGGGTAGAATTAGATAGTTTTTTCTTTTTTCAAAAATATCATGTCAAAGGGTTTGCCAGTTCAAATGCACCCAAGGAATAAAAAATGTTAGGCAAGTAGGTTGGGCAGGTAGAGATGATGTTGATGTTAATCATGTTTTTCCAGATTACTAAGATCACAACTTCAAGCAAGCATCAATTAGTGAAAGAGGTAAAAATCTGCCAAATGGATGAGGCACTGGTCACCATAAAGCCAGAGATCTGAAGTTCTGGACACCTCCTGAAAAAGGAGTTGCCCTCCCCAAGTGGAGCCACTGTTAGTCATCAGTAATTTTTTCTTCTCGTCGATGACTAAAATACTTATCCTATATTTCTAGAAACAAAGTTCATGAACATTGTGAGTTTTAGAAATCTCACCGCCTTCATTATCCTTAGGATAAATTTTCACTAGTTTATCATCCTTTCATGTCAAGGTCAGCCTGCTACTCCCCAAAGACTTATCATGGGCTCATGCTATTCATTTTTTCTTGTCTGGTCACCTTTTGCCTCAAGCCCACTGTTCTTTTACTTCCCAACCCCTCCACTGCTACCTAAGGTCACCAACCAATCAACTCTATTATGTCTCCCAAATGCATCAAGCATTGATGATCTCAAAACTATCTCTGTAGGCTCTTTAGATAAATCAAGTACATTTGATTTTGAATCTTCAATATATCAGTTTGTCCAAAACTCTATTTTACACCTAATAATCCCAAGTCCAGTTTTAAAGCAGAGACCAAGTCCAAAGAGCCTCCCACTAGTTCATTTAGGGTTTTATAGGTTGTAGGGTTGTTTTAATGATCTAAGTCACTATTTTTCATATGCCAACAAGGTAAAATCAAAGAGGATGAAGATCAGCAAGTGGTTGTCCAAAGGAGATCAAAAAATCTTCCAAGGAAGGCCTCTTTGGCCAAGCACAAAGTCTGCAAAGGAAAACTACCCATTTTGACATTTCTGCAAGGGGTTTCAAGGTGGCTATCAGCAGAGAACTAGGTAAGGTAAGAGGCCAACTCATCACTAAAGACACCTACAACAAAGGAGAGGCAGCATGCCTATTTTCAGAGAAAACTAGGGTTTTCAAGGGATCTTTTCTTGGTTTCATGACCTCCATGATTAAATCGTCAACAGGGATTATATCTTGATGCTCTTACACCTCCTCCTATCCTTAAAATACCTCCATAAACACTTCCCATCACTCTTATCCCTCAGAATCATCATTTTTCTACAAAACCTAGTCTATTGCCACAAATTGACACTTTTTAATACTAGGCCTGTGTTTTGAACTTTTGGACCCCTTCCCCTCACTCAATTCCTGAAATTCCACTTTCCCTTACTCCCTAACATCTATCCCTATCCCCAAAAATATCCCAAAGAATTTATACAACCCTTAACCCCTACATTCCCCTCACTCTGCAGGCAGTCCTAAATCCTCACACCAAACCCTATTTTTCTCTTCCAACTAAGCTAGGGTTTGACATGAAAGGGAGGCACAAGAGAAAAGGATTCATTTCATAGATCATGTAAGCAATAATATGTCTATACCAGATCATAAAAATCATGCCTCCATCATTTTTCAAAAATTCATTCCAAGAGACAAGCCATGTGTCACACCTAGGGCTAATTTTGCTTCAAATTGTGTTTTGGACCAAACAGAGATGAGTTTGGAAAAAGTAAGAATTTTCCATAATAGGGCGAATAATAAAAACCTCCTTCAGGTTTTACATAGGTATCATGGTTTGGGATAAATGTCAAAAATACACGTGTCACGAGATATTTTCTGCACAACTAGAGTGACCTTGGGAAAATCTAGTTTTCTCAAATATGGAGTATCCAAATGACTTGCTTCATGATTCAAACGAAAACTTAACTTGAATATCTTTCCAATGAGCTATCATGAGCTCAATTTGGATTTGAGGAAGGCATCCAAAAGTGGCCTGCAACAACACTATGCATTTCTACACTAGCTTTCACTATTTTTTGACCAGTGTTGGGACAGTCACTTTTTGAACAACCAAATGAAGAAAATCAAGCATATTTTGAAATTATACTTCCATAGCTTTCCAACGAGCCATTCCAGGCCCAATTACGACACCGGGAAGGCTTCCAAAAGCTTGCTACAAAAGGCGCTACGCACCTGTGCACAGGGGCGCTGCGCCTCTCCAAAGGTCTCCAAGGGCAGAAAAAAAACTAGTTTTTGCTCAGATTTTGGGTTTTTAAAACACAACAAGAAGTTATCAAAGGTATTTTTCATCCCTTTACACCTTTGTTTTTGGATCTTTGAGCACTTGGAAAGTCAAATAAACACAAAAGACCAAGTGATGTTGATCAACAGTGCTCCATATTCACCTCCAAAGTCAGTGCTGCATAGTCTTTCCAAAAGGTATCATCATGAAAGGCATAAGAGGACAGTTGCCTCTTATGTTACCTTGAACCTAGGATTTGAAAATTAGTCAAAGGCAATTTCAATATACCTCTTAAAACACAGTCAAGAGAAAAGTTACTTCAATGATGTCTAGCAGTGAACACTCTCCATATACCAATCACATTGCTTCTGGTCTAGATTTCACAGTGATATTTTGAAAAAGGGATATACACCACAGACAGGGCCTTATAAAGCAAGAGGGCACTAGGTTCAAGTGATTTTATCAATGATAAATGGAAAAATTTCACTTTGTTTCCTATTAGTATTCTTCAAGCAAACATACAAAGGCACAATGTTGAAATAGCTAAAGATTTTGTGTTTAATAGAACCTCCTTCAAAAGCAGAGGGTTAGAAGCACAATGATGGAAACCTCCTTCAAAAGCAAAGGGTTAGAAGCACAATGATGGAAACCTCCTTCAAAAAACAGAGGGTTAGAAAAACATTGTTGTGACCTCCTTCACAAACAAGCAAAGGGTCGGCATGTTTTTAAGAAACTTTAGAGTCTGATGTGTGCCACTTCCTCCAAAGACGAACAGAGGATACATCACCAAGATTAAAATTTTGTTTGAGAAAGGTTTCTTGTGGAAAATAAAGGTTGAGAAACAGTGGTGAAACAAATGAAAGATGATAAGTTAAAGGCCTCTTTCACATCAAAATCCAAAGATTGACATAATGATGCTAACAGGCCTCTTTTCTTATGTTTATGAAAGCCTTCTTCAAAGGATGAATCAGAGGTTATAATTTTGATTAAAGTAGCCTCATATGAATGGTAAAATCATTAGACTAAGCTCTGTTTCTAGTGACTTCTGCAACTGATATAAAGAAACAATCCACACAGATGGTTTATGTGAAAAGAGCATTTTTCATCTAAACAAATCCATTATGGTTTATCAAAGATACTCCCTCCAAGTGATGAATAAAAGGGCAAGCGCCAAGAGTAAATTTTCTAGCTCATTTAAAAAAAAGAGGGCACATTGTTAAGATAGGTGAAACTTTCACAGTTTGAAAGGCCACCTTCGAAAGGACAAAAAGGCACACTGTATGATAAAGATAAAATCTTTATATTTTAAGTTGATCTCTTTGGTAAACACGCAGAAAAAGAAAACACATGGTTTCAGGACCTCCTTCTCTCCATAAAACAATGGATACATAGTGGTTTCAAAAGGCTGCAGTGGTAATGTTTTTATGAGCCCCTTTCAGATGATGTATTAGGTCACAGTTTTGGAGAAGACCATTACAATATTTCCAAATACCTCTTCCAATGGATAGACAAAGAACACTTTCCATAATCAAATCACATGTTTCTTGTCTAAAGTTTCAAAGAGACACAGTGCGAAGAGAGACAAAAAGACATGATAGTAAAGACAACAGCCAAGAAATAAGATGAAAATAATGATAATGAAGATAAGGGCAATCTTCATAAAGGAGCTGAACAAACTGATGATGGTAAAGATGATTCACAAAAGGATGGAAAAAGCACAAATAAAGGAGGAGACAGTCCCCAAGGGAAAAGTGAGGAAAACAATGAAGATATTGGAAACATGAAAAAAAGCAAATGAAGGCAATCACAATGATGACAAACAAGCACAAAACAGTGAGCCAAACTCAAAACTGTTCGAAAGAGGCGCGCGGTAGAAAAAGTGGAGAAAGGCATATCTAGGCTTGAAATCTTGGCCTTAGCTTCCTTGCATGCTTCTAAGAACCCATAAGGGGCTTGCTCGCCAAAATTGAGCAAATTTTGATATGATTTTGTTTTTTGTGTTTTTTGGCCCTAATTGCACATTTTTCTAGGCGCTGCCATGGGTGCTAGGAGCATCCTCAGCTCATGAAAGTCATTTTTTTGGATGGATTAAATTTGGGGGCAGCTACTCACAATTTTCAGATCCAAAGGAGGTGTTTTGGTCCCCCAAAAGTTGCCGCAAAACATGCTTCTTTCTGCTGCTACGCTCCTGTAGCATTTTGGCCAAAAAGGCAGTTTTCTAAAGATGCTCATCCAAATGTGCGTTAAGCCTTTTTTAGCACTTGTCAGTCATGTAAAGTCAATTTTATTTCCTTTTTTAGCATTTTAAGATATTTTTAAGGATATTTTGTGCCTTGGGCTTTGCAAGGCATCAAGGACAAGTTTAGATATTTGTTTTTGGCCAATGGCCTTCTAGTTGCCTTGGTTGGGTTTTCTCCTCTTTGGCCTATATATTCCAAGAGGATTCATTGTAATCAGACGCTGAACTTGATGTTATAGAGAAATACATAGTATTACAAGCTTTGAAGAAATACTTTGTCTCATGAAGTGGATGATTTCTTGTTTGACTTGGATGGTGGAAGAGGACTATTTGTAGGATTCCATGGCTTGGTGAATGGTATAGTGTTCCTTATCTATTATGTTTCCTTAGTTTATCATATATGTTTTCATGCTTCTTTCTTGTTGTAGTTCAGTAAAGAATAGATATGAGACATGCCCATGGAGGCATCTCAAGTTTCCTGATTCATTACAACTTCTATGTTTTTCTTCTTTCTTGGTTATGTCAAAGAATTCTTAACTGCTCTTTGATACCCTAAGAACTTGTTATCAATTTCATTAATGGTTATTATGTATGCTATCTAGTATGATTCACGGTATGTTGTACTTACTCATAGCTAATCAAAACCCCATCACTGAAACCTTTCTCTGAATATTTGATTGTCCTAGTTAAACCAAAGAGGTCTTGTTTTGATCTTGCCCTTTGCCCATGCTTTGCAATCTTATTTCAAAGTTCCCGATAGCTCAAAATATGATGTTTAGGAGTTCCCTCTTCATCGATTGAGTTGTTTGTTTGTCTTGTTTGTTTTCCCAAAAGTATGAAGGTAATTTTCCCAAAGTTAGAGGGTCTTATACTTCTATGTATCACCTAAATGTTCATTTTATACATCTATCAGTTTGAGTTTCATTTATAGTGATTAATGGTTAGCCATACCACATGAATGTTTGCTGTAAAAATATTTATGTTTAAAACCTCTTTGTATCTCACAAAATTAGTGTCCATCTCATTTCACTTCACCTAAAAGAGTCCATTTATCTCGACCAAATCACCCTGCAATATACCCCTTGTCCACCCTTTGAGGCAGTCTCGACCTTATCGACCCCATAGCCCAGTTGATCTGACAAACTTTTGATCTAGTTATCCTTTGATCAGTTCTCCCTCAAAAAACCTAAAACAAACCAAAACATACTTAAAAACTAGCCTAAAATAAAATACATAGAAAGAAAACAAGTTTACATCCTTTTCACAAATAGAGAGAGCCCTCTCTGAGTCCAAGAAGGCTAGGTCCTAGGGCTCCAAAGTTGGTTTGATGTTACCCTGTCATTTGACTTGCCAATCTGCCAAATCACCAGACTCTAACAGGTGGGATGGCACATCTCCAAATAACCCAAGCCAAACGTTGCTATGTTGAAACTAATGAATGTGAAGCAGATGTCTACTAAAGTGGGGTGGGATGGCACGTCTCCAAAGGGAACTCGCTCCGAATGCTTCTCCAGAATTAAAATGAGCATAAATCGGTCAATATAACTCGGAAGATTTATTATAACCTGTTTTTGGAAATGGAATGATCATTCTGCATCTTCCCATGTGTTTGAAACCACTATCTGGAGACTCTAGACTCTCAGATTCACGCTGGAACTGTCTCGCCGTCACAAAATTTCTGAAAAAAAAATAGTTGATTTTAAATTAACGATAACTCCCACATCGGGACTCTGATTCGACCGATTTTGTTTTTGAAATTAGGTGATTTTTCAAGGGGAGCTCATATCTATAGCCATTTCTCTGAAATTTCGCAATGAAAATAGCAAAAAATAACAGGAGAGCCGTCATCCACGAATTGTCATCAGAACATTTTCTGCAACATCGCTGATTTTGAATGAACGATATCTCCTTCATCCGAACTCCAATTTGGCCAATTTTTTTTTGAATTTGGGTATTTTTTCACAAGAAATCTAGATCTGGTCTTTTTTTTTGTAAAATTTTCACCAAAAGTTTTAGATCTGATTTACAAACTCGCCGCCCAAAAAATTCATGGAGTTTGCTGAAGATTACTGCAAAACATTGAAACTTAAATATGCTTCAAACCCTCATTCCCATGGATTCGTAACCTGAATATGATACCACCGATCCGGATCTTGAGGGGAGGGCCCCAAGATCTAAAAATTTGAAATAGATCTGACAAGATCTGCAAAATTAGAATGCCAAAAATAAAAGAGAGAACATAAAGAAAATAAAACCACAAACATGTTTTATTAAAACAGAGAATAAATATAGAAGCTACATTGTGGTGGACCATCTGTCCTTTTACAAACTGAGGCTTGTTATTTATAGCCTTTTTTGAGTTACAATACCATACGTAGATACCATAGGTGGATACCATGGGTCAATACCATGGGTAGATACCACTTACAATACCATGGGTAAATTCAATGTGTGGATGAATACCATGGGTGGATGAATATCATGGATAGATGTCACTTACAATACCATGGGGGAATAAATACAATGGGTGGATGAATACCATGGGTCGATGACATTTACAATACCATGGGTAAATTCCATGGGTGGATGGATAACATGGGTAGATGAATACCATGGGTAGATGCCATTTTCCATTCGGATCACATATTATATCTACTATTATGGTCAATCGATTGAAACCCCTGATGCATTTGATTATCTATCCTGAGAAAACTGGATTTGTTGAAGGAGTAAAAATATCTAATGGCATTGTTTCTCTTCATGAGATTCTTCATTCGCTGAAAATGTTAAAAAACTAGGGATGATTGTGAAGATGGACCTCTCTAAATCTTATGATTGGGTAAGATGGAATTATTTATTACAAGTGTTATATGCTTTTGGTGTTTCCTAGTTGTGGGTTGCTTGGGTGCACTTTCTCATCTCAACCCCCTTCTATTCTATTATAATTAATGGTTCTTTGTTTCGTACTTTTAATCAATTTTGTGGTCTTCGATAAGCAGATCCTCTATCTCCATTTTTATTTATTATTGGTATGGAAGGATTGGACCCCTTATTTTCGTCTTTGTGCAATCAAGGAAGGATTTATGGTTTAAAATTATCTAGATTAGACCTACCATTACTCATCAATAGTTTTTCAATGATGTATGCTTTGTTTTTTCTATTCCATCACTAAAAGAGGCCAAGGAAATGTGCTCTCTCCTCTCACTCTTTATGAATACTTCGAGAATGTTAATTAATAATATCAAATCACACATTTTATTTTTCAATTGTAAATATTCATTACAATTCAGATAAGATTCTCTTCCATCTAAATGTCTTTGGGTTTCGATGATTCTTAATCCAAATTATATTTCTTATTGGATTCATCTTATTACAAAGTTGTCTAACAAAATCAATACATGAACCTTTAGAGTTCTCAATTTTACTAGACATCTGGTTCTTACTAAAGAGGTCCTCCAAGCATTCTCAATATATCAGATGTCTACTATGCATTTTCCACATCAGGTGATGTACACTCTTATCTCTAAATGGACAAAATTTCTCTGGAGAGGGGCTAATAAGGCTAAACGTTGGTCCTCAGTAGCCTGGGAATCTATAATTTTTCCAAAATGGGCAGGCGGTTCAGGCTTACATGATCCAACTATCATCAATTGTTTGTTTGGGGTTAAATTGTGGCGTCGATGGATAAATGGTGGCCCTGAACTTTGGAAAATAATTTGGTCCAAAAGTTATGCTCCCCTAATGCCACAAGCCGATAAATTAAAAATATTGGTTTTTCACACTCTATCATGTGGAATTGGGCTCAAGAGAATCACATGGTAGTTCAGGATAATGTATTATGGGAAATTCACAATGGTGATACACCTCTTTTTTGGGAAGATAATTAGAAGCAAATCCCTAAAATTTTCTAAGTAGGCCCCTTCCAAGGGATTCAAATTTTCACTTCTTTTTTGGGAGCAGTCAAAGTTTAAAAAAATTGGAATATGGGGGCTTTGGATAATCATTGGTGTGCATGGAAGCTACAGGAAGATTGGCCTCAATCTCCTCAAGAACTTCCTTGGCTTTATTTGCAGTATTTATTGGAAAGGAAAAATTAATTCTCTCATGGTCTGGATATACTTTGACGAGGTGTTAGGATACTTGGTATGTTCAATGTCAATGAAGCATATTACTTTCTTGCAGGTCATAATTTATTGGATCGGGGAACCCTTTGGAATAAAATTTGGTCATCTAAGTTGTGGCCCAAAATGTTGACCTTTCTCTAGTTTATTAGCCAATGTCGTATCCTTACCCAGGATCGCATACGACGAAAAGGAAATTTTGGCCCCTCTTATTGTTGTCTTTGTTTAGCTACATAGGAGGATATGGACCATTCATTTCATACTTTCCCCTTTGCGATAGAGGTTTGGTTCTTTTTGGAAGATATTTTTGGTTCTAATCATCGTATTCAAGGTCCAATTATGGATTGGTTGGAGCAATGGAATATCTTTCTTTTAATAATCTTATGGTTCATATAACCTAGATTCTGAGTGTAGGATTCATTTTATGGCACATATGGAAAGAACAAAATGCCCATATTTTTCAAAATCGGGAATTTTCGGTGCAATGTGTGAGAAATATCATACTTCAAAATGTCCGAGAGACTATTTTAGCTTCTCACTGGTCATAAGACGATTGGAAAGTATAAGGCACTAAAGCAGTTATCTTATTTCATCTACAATTGTCAATTCATATGTTGGACCCTTGTTCCTTAATTTTTACATGTATTGTTTCACATCCCAACCCTTCTTTTGTATGTCCTCCTCCTAGTTGTGTTAAGTTGAGTTTTTATGGTGCCTCCAAGGGAAGTCCTGGTATAACAGGTTTTGGCAGAATATTTTGTGATAATACAAGTAAGCCCATACATATTTTTTCATTTAACTACGAGACTACAATGAATAACGTAGAAATATTCTTCGTAGTGGAGAAAGGTCTTGCCATTGTTATCAGGCTTGGGTTCAAGACTTTGCAGGTGGACGGTGATTCTAAGGTGGTAATTCATTCCTTATATCATCTTTTTTGTCTTTTACCGGGTCAACCGACATCAAAAGTGGTACATAGTTGGAGATTGGAGTATATAATATCTTCAATTAAGAATCTCCTTTCACAGCCATATTATGCCTTGGTAAAGCATTCTAGTTGTACAACTAATTATGTGGTGGACTAGTTGGAAAATCTAGGACGTAAGTGGCGTTTGTTATATTTAGAAGATCATTGGCCACCTTCCTCCCAAACTATTGATAGACATTTTATAGATGAGTTACTGCGTAAAGATGGATTCAACCCCGATGGGGATGCACATACTGTTCAGTAAACCTATATCATGAAGGGTGTGTCGACTATACATCTAGTTGAAGGTGATGGTGGCATGGCGATGTTGGAGGTAGAAGTATGGGAATACTAACCAGTTGATACCAAGCATTAAGTATTGCATGATACCTATGGATTTCTTCATATTTGCAAGGTGGTGGAGTCAAGGAGATGCTTAATCCTTCTCTTCTCTCAAATTAATTTCTCATGTGGTTCACTATCCTCTATTTGTGTGCAAAATGGTAGCGGTAGGGTGGAATTTAATGTTAACCCGTGTTTTTTTTCATTATTGGACGCGAATATTTTCTCTCCTGGCTATTTATTTTCATAGGGGTGTTGTTTTTATCGAGCCCATGTTCTCTGTGTTTTATTTACACAATATTCAGTCTGGGCTGGAGTTTGAGTTGGTTGTGTGGTTTTCTATGATCCTCCTCATTGGAGAGCCAATATCAAATTGACAAAGGTTGGCCTTCTCCATTCCTCATTCTAAACTTGTTGTGATGAAGGTCTTTGTGCAATCTTTTGTTGGCAAACCAATGGCGGTTCCAAGAGAATGTGTCTTGTTCACCTTTTTTGCAGACCTCTATCAGATCGTTGATTTTAGAGATGTGATGTGGTTTATATTGTAGGTGTTTATTATCTTCTGTAGCGTTTATAGCTCGTTTTCACCAAAAATATTACATGCCTGTGTCCTATGTCTCTCTGTATTTTTACATAGTTGTGGTCGCTAGATGGCCTATATGGTTTTGTCTTATATATCTATGAAATTATGTGTTTTCTATGATTGATTCACGGGCTTATCAGAGCCCAACTAGGTGACATATTATCTTTTTGGCGCTATATGTAATTATTATCTGTTTTAATATATAATTGTTCAAAGTTTGAAAAATATTATAATAATAATTGAGCCAAGAGGCTCATTCTACAACCCAGTATGAGGGGATGTGTAAGTTTCTTCGTTTGTCGGTGCCCATTTATAAAAATAAAAAACAAAAAATTATACTCTAAATAGAAAAATAATGTCAGCTATAATAATAAAAAAAATGCTCTAAAGTAATTAAAAGTAAAAAAAAATGTGTGAGTAAGATACTTAAACCTTCTAAATTTAAAATATATTTCAATACGAGATTTAAATAAATTATTTGAAGATCTATGTTAACTAATTTATGTTGATATCGTCGAGGGGTCTTAGTTAAATGACAATGAGGCTGGCTGTTATGGCACTCATCACAGGTTCAATTCCCTTCCCCAATCGGGGTGATATATCTAGACATGTTGATGAAGATGTAAAGATGTAGTCCTACCAAACTTACAAATTTTTATTTATTTTTCGTCGAGGGGTCTTGGTTAAACGACAATGAGGCTGGCTGTTATGGCACTCATCACAGGTTCAATTCCCTTCCCCAATCGGGGTGATATATCTAGACATGTTGATGAAGATGTAAAGATGTAGTCCTACCAAACTTACAATTTTTTTTTTTTTTTTTAAATGTTGATATCAACTTCATATATATCTATATATAGAAATTTTTTTTGTTAAAGTAAAGATTTTAATGTCTCAAATAAAAAATTATTCAATGTGGGTTACCAAAAAAATATTTTAATACCAATAAATATTGACATATAATTAAAAATATGTTAATAAAAAATTCCACTATAATAAAAAAATAAGTTTTATGGTTAAAACCCTTATTTGGTCCTATATATACACTATTTAGTATTCAAAAATACAATTTAAATAATGGAAAATAACACATTGTATTTTTCACTTTAAAAAAGTTTGCACTTGAATAAATTTGATCTTTTTCAACTCATGTTAGATCCGTACTTAAGATGGATCTATAATGGTAATAATTTATAGCCTATTTAACTAACTTATATATTTAAAGAAACTTAATAATTAATCTCCCACATTTACAAAACTTTTCTCTAAAATTAATGTTCAGGGTGTTTATCTATAATGGTAATAATTTATAGCCTATTTAACTAACTTATATATTTAAAGAAACTTAATAATTAATCTCTCACATTTACAAAACTTTTCTCTAAAATTAATTTTCAGGGTCTTAGATAAACATTAATTGAAGTCACCAGTTCAATTGCTCACCTTAATTGAAGTTATATATTGAACATGATAAAAATATAAACTTACCCCGAAAAAACCTATCTAACTTTATACATAAATTAATAAAATTTAAAATGTTTAGTCAACGCTATTACTTTAAAAATCCAAAGTTCCAAATTAATGAACCTACTTTAAAATTTTATAAGGGACTATTTACATGGATTTGGGTGAATTAGATATGCCGCCCTGATCTCATGATGTAATCTTTTTCCGTCATCAAAATTTAGCGATTCAAAAAGTTGATTATACAATTTTCATTAACGAATTTAAAATTGAGAAGAAAACAAAATTCCAAGTACATAGGGCAAACTCCGACGATATAAAAATTTAAAAAATTAACCTAATTCCACTGAGTTTTAAACAGAAATCCAAAATTACACAGCAATTTAGAGTTGTGCCAGAAATGGAAATCCTTTTATCTCTGACTCTACTCCCTTCCTATTAGGGTTTGGAAATAACTTCAGCATCTTTCGCTGATCTCTGCGAATAATTGGCGGCCCACGGTAACATCTTTTGCCCACAGAAAAGGAATCTGAATGCCAGTCTGATAAAATAAAGTCATACGACTGGATGGGAAGGAAACCTTTAATCTACAGGTAACCAGTCTGCTACCCCATTCCTCGTCAATTAACGCCAATCCATGTCGGCCCAAGTCGCTCAGAGTTTCCTTCCGCTGTTCATCTCCTGGGCCGAGCGCCAGCCCTTTCTAGGTTATGTACTGAATACACTGTTCCCCAATTATGTCCAAGAAATATGTCCCCTGCCGGTTATCCAGCTACAGGTATTCTATCCCTTAATTCTGTTATATTTATTCTCTTCATTTATTGGCACTCTTAATCCATCTATTTGCAGGGCGGCAGACAGTTGAGATGGCCGACGGTAGCAGTGGCTTGTCTCTGTGGATGCGTACTGGGCTTGTTAAGCGGCGGTCACATGCTGCGCCGTGCCATGACCAGTAGCCGGCGAGAAAAAGGCTTTTTTTCTTGGGGTTTCACGTTTCTTTGGTACGGCGTCATGTGCCTGGGCGGCCTCTTCCACCACTGCATAAGCCCCTCGCCCTTCTTTTATAAAACGGATATCATCGGGACGGCGTGCTTCTCGCTCTCGATCATCCCCGGTTCGATTCCCGCGAACGACACATCCAACGCCGCGCGGTTCTTTCTTCTGGCTATCTATGGCGGCGTCGTCTTCTCGGCCGTAACCGGTTCGCAGGCTGTGCTGGAAGTGCTCTACTCGGGGCCTATGGTTTTGGGAGCCGTAGCGGGAGCTTGGTTTCTGTGGAGGGTTAGTACGGAAGCCGCCGTGAGCCAAATGTCTCACGTGGCAAGAAAACGCATATGGAAGTGGTCTGCAGTGGCGGTCATGGGAACGCTAATGGCGGGTGGAGGTATCGTGGGGGATAAATGGCTGTGCCTGCTCTTTGGCTCGAATTTCAGTCTGATGTTTTGGGCATTCTTCGGCTGTAACATCACTCTCTTTGCTTGTTTTCCGATTGTTCTCCTTCACGCATCTGAGCAAGTCAAAAACCCCAATCTGAAGCAATCGTGAATAATTTCATTTACGCGTTGTCCCGGTATGTGGGAACCCGATCCGCTGTGCTTTATAAAAAGAGTAGCGGCACAATTTCGCTATGAAAATAATGAAAATTCCTCTAAAATTTTGATTAAATTCATTCAAAAGTTTTGGAATCCAATTGTGGCTCTCAAGTTTGATAAAATTTATTCAATATTTTTGGATCTTTAGCTCACACTGGATTTGCATATCTACATTTAACCATTCCTTTGTAACGATATTATGTTCAATATATGAACTCGAACTGAAGGCGTGGAAGCATGGATACGGGATTGGGAGCTGGGAGAATGGGAGCTGGGGCTTTATAGATAGAGCCCTGGATTTAGATGAGCGTCATTTGCTGAATCAATAGGTTCAACAACAAGAAGTGGATAATCTGCTACGCGAAGAGATGCTGGCTTTGATGGGTCTACTACCAGTGATGCTTCTTGCTTTGTTGCTTCCCCTGCTACGGGTGAATGAAAATTCCTCTAAAATTTTGATTAATTCATTCAAAAGTTTTGAAAATTCCTCTAAAATTTTGATTAAATTCATTCAAAAGTTTTGGAATCCAAGTGATAGCTGTCAAGTTTGATAAAATTCATTCAAAATTTTTGAAATTCAAGTTATAGCTCTAAAGTTTGATAAAATTCATTTAAAGTTTTTGGAATTTGGAATTCAAGTTATAGCTGTAAAGTTTTAGGTACTACTCTTTTTCGTTTTTTAGAAAAAAGGTCCCTTAAAGTTTTAGGTACTTTAAAGTTTTAGGTACCACTCTTTCAGAAAAAGAGGAGCTCACACTTTCTTTATAAAAATAATGGGTTTTTTAATCTAAAATTTTTCTAAAATTTATTGATTTTTTAGAATCAAAATTATAATTCATATATTTTAAATAATTATTTTATAAAAATAATGGAAATTTTTCCTAAAATTTCTCTAAAATTTATTAATTTTTTTAGAATCAAAATTATAATTCTTAAAAATTTAAGTATTTAATTTTTTTTTTAAATGATACTTAGTCTATTTCAACCATTAAAAACCATTCAAATTTAACAAGCAAAAGAATTAAATTCTACGCCAAATTATGACCCCCAATAGACATCTTCAAAATAACTCACACAAAACTGAAATGTAGTACTTGAAATTCACTCCTTCTGTACAACTATAAGGTATACTCAGTAAATGATTACAAAGCTTCTTAATTGTGCGTCGATCGAATGCTGTGTCCATTATTGAATTTATTTCCGCATTCCACTGAATAACTATTTCGTTGTTAAAGTATGCGAAAAGCATTTGTCTGCTTTCTTTTGGATTTAAATGATTCAATTATTAAAACTTATTTCATAAGTTTAAATTATTATGATTTTTAATTTGAACAATTTTTTTATAAAAACATATATTTATGAAAACTTGAAATCACATAATTGAGAAAAGTATTTTTTCAGAGTTAAAATTTAAATTATATATGTGTTTCAAATTTTATTAATCAATCAAAAAGTGTTACATCGTATTTATATTTGGGTTTTTTTCTCAAGGTTTGGTTCGCCACTAGGGAAATTATACTAGATGTAAAAAACAGTATCTTTGTCCAAAACACAACAAAAGATTGGCAATGACCATGGCTCATTCATGACATTTCACTAGTTGTTAATTTGCAATTGTAATACATAGTTTTGATCATAGAAAAATTACAATTGTGCTTCCCACAAGCTATAATAACTGAAAACATAAAGGAGCTAAAAAAAGAACTACCACAGTCATAGAGGAAAACCATAGCACAACTTAGATAGAGGTGGAAACATCTATAGGAGTTTCAGGGTGCTCTAGGAAAAGTAGAACATTTTCCTTTTAGGAGAATGGCCTCAATTCTTACCAACCTAAGGGCCATGTCCCCGTGTTCTAGGGACATTTCCTTATGCTCAACTTGTATGTCATCCAAGTGAAGAGAGATAGTTCCCTTTTGGCATCCTTTCTATCCAATAGAATTTTACCAATAAGAGTCTTGATATGTCAATACAAAATTTTACCAATAAGAGTCTTATGTGCCAATACAACTCCACAATCTATGAATACATAAATTTTGATGGTTTCACTTATGGGAGATTTGAACCTTAAATCTCATAGTTTACATAGTACTTCAAAACGCAAAGATCCCCAATTGAGTTGCCCTAACTCAAATTTTGTAATTTAAATATTATATAATTTGTAAGCAATGTTATTATATATATATATATATATATATATATATATATATATATATATATATATATATATAATAAAAGTTGAAAAGATATATTTTTAAGTGTTTATTTATTTTAATTTTATTTAAAAGGCATTCAAACTATATCCCCTTTCGATTGAAACCTATAACCTTTAAGGATGAAACACATGTTTTTAACCATTAGGCTCACTCAATTCTAAATTAAATAATTTATAAATATATAGTATTTAATATAAATTATATGATCTTATTATGTCACTGTGATAGAGTGATATATAGCAACCATGTTTTGCTATTAGTCTGCATCGTACAAACAATTTTTTCAATTTTTTTTGTTTTTTACATAGTTTAACTTTGGTTTTTTTTAGGGTTTTGGGATTTATAAGGTAGTGACGTTAGATCGCCACCGCCACTAGGGCTACAGTGCCCAACATATTGCATCAACACTATCCCTTCTAACTAGTCTTGGCCACCTCAAACATCGAGTGGAACACAGTTTCCACCCGCTTTGGTGTTTATATGAACAATATGTCAACATTTTAGTGTTTCCGCGACTTTTTATGAACATAGCTTACAAGGCGATTGGTAATAAATGGTCAGTGCATTAGTAGCTCTTGCCTCTATTTCTAGATATTTTTATTATGAGGAACGAGACAACAAATTTTGTATAAAGAGCAAGAGGAGGAGGATGACGAGGAGTATGAGGATGACAATGGAGAAAATTGAATATTTGGATTTATGTTTGGAAGTGTTGATGACTTTCATGAGCTTGATGTGGTTTATCTTGATAAAGATGCGAAGGAACATCTTTATGCTTTGGCAAATAGTCTTGGACCATCTCTCACTAGTCTTGAAATATGTATTAAAAGAAGTCCAACAACAATCTAGGGGATTTCTATCATTGATGCGATCCTCAAAATTTCTTTAAAGATGTATCTAAGACTTCCAGTTTGGGTTACTATGGCTCCATTTTGAATAGATGTGCAAATTTATTTAAGGATTTGTTTTGTTGGAATATGGCGATTATTGCGAATGAGTTTCTTAAAATGATAATTTCCAGATTCCTTTAATGCACTTGTAGAGTACAACCATCATGAATTTAACGCACCAAAAAAATAATGCTATGCTTATATTCCTGCCATAAAATGGAATTTTACAAATTATGTAAAGAAGTCTCGTACAGAGTGTTGAGTAATATAACTAGTGTCAGTCTTCATAATTATATTTGAATAATAATGAAATGTATTTGTCAAAATAAAAGAAAAAGAAATTTTATTATTAAAGGAATTAACTTATTAAAGCATGGGTATCATGCTTGGGTCAATTGTTTTTAGGTGAAAGCCTCCATTGAAGGTTTCTGGAGTTTATGCCAAGTGTCCTTGTCCATTTCATATTGTAAAAGGCTCTTCTTGGGATTTATTTATCAAAGAAGAAATTTATTTTATTGTAAAATAAGTCAATTAGGCATCCTCCACCAAGTCAGCTTCAAACTCGACAAGTGTTAGGTCCCTATATTACTAGTGTAGTCCCTTATTTTTGTAGTGTAGCCCCCTTATTGTTATTGTTGTACCCCTGTAGTCCTCATATTGTTATTATTGTGCCCCATAAAACCCCACTATTTCTATTGCTGGCCCTTAGATTATTATTGTTAGGTCGGCTAGGATTATATTGTGACCCCATTGACTCCTATATATAGTAAGGATGTTTTGTCATTTGAATCATCCAAGAATTTTTCATTTATGTAATGTAAAGGAGGTCCCCCCCTTGAAGTGGTTGATTTCTAAGGCATTGATCTCTCTTTTCTTCTATTTTTGGAGCTAGTTTCATAACATTTGTTATCAGAGCTTTGGATTTTAGGGTTTCACTGCTTTGAACAAGTCATTGTGGAATTTTATTTATAATGTTTTTCCTACGAAGGTTCAAACTCTTAAAAAAAACCCATTTGCAAAGAAATCCTGAGGAAGTTCATGTAAAAATTTCAGATCTTGGTTCGCAATATTGTTGGAGATATGATTTGTGGAAGTTAGGGTTTTTGCGGGCTACCGAATTTCATCTCAAAGAGGTGACCTTGGGAAAATCTTGATAACTCGCTCTCTGAGCATCCGATTGGAATTCTGTAAAAAGTGACAAAAAGTACACGAAATTTCATTTTTTGTGTGTCAATTTCAGAGCTGAAGGAGGAAACAATGACACGTGGCACGCCACACAAGTTCTCTCTACAGAACTAATCCATAATTAGGTCATTATGGGAGATTGAGAATACTTTGTCTTGAAGAATCCAAATCAGGTCAGACCTGTGGCATTAGAAAGAAGACTCAGAGGGCTATTACCAAAGCTTAAATCTTGGGGATCAGACATTACATCGATACATCCGTTTCAATATCGAGCTCCTCAAAAGCAAGAAAAATGTGTGCATTTTTTTTTCCAAATTGCATAAGTCTTGTTTGAAAAAACCGGTTTGAAGTGATTCCAAGGGCATATTGAAGCATAGATATCAGTATTGGGTTCTAAAATCCCCCCTAAAAATAATTTAACACCCATTAAAACCATATAAGGCTCTGTTATTGCCTAAATCTACCTCAGGCTGAAAGAAGGCAGAGTTCAGGGTAACATCAAACCACGCTCAGTCTGGTAGCTAGCCCTACCAGAACAGGAGAGGGCTCTCTCTGGGTGAATCTCAGCAAAAATAATCAATAGGGCTTGAGATGACTTGAAATAAAGGCTAATTTTAGGCTAGGTATATAAGTAAAGGAGTTTGATTTTGTTTTTGGGGGTTTTTGTTGGAATCAAGGGAAAGGCAGTTTTGGGTTCAGGGATGAGGCCTAGTTTTTGCAGAGTTTTGATTGGGGCAAGGAAGGAAATTGTTTTGATGCTTTAGATTGAATGAATGGATGGTTCAAACGGGTGAGGAGATGAAGAGGGAAAGAGGCTTTCAAGAATCCTCTTCAAACAAATGAAAACATGGAAAATTAAACAAAACTGAAGGCAGAGCAAAGCAAGCTAATGAATTCCACCTTTATCACTCATTTGTTTAATTTAATAAGAAAGGAGAAGGGAAATGATACACATAAAAATCAGTGAACTTACAATTACATAGATAAAAACACCATCAAAACACAGAGCCACATGGATCCCAAAGAGTGCTGCAAACCCTGGTCTATTCCTTTGCCAAAAGTGCAGAGATGAAATTTACAATGAAGTGCCAAGCAATCCCAAGTGTCCAACCTCTGAAAATGACTGAGAAAATAAATCATGTAGACAAGCCTAACTCCTCTCCATGCCTCTAGGGGTCGAACTCATCATTCTATGAGCTGTTTCAACCATATCTAAACTAGGAACTAGAAAATAGGCAATGAAACAACTTGCCTCTATATACTAGGAAACTGATCCATTCACTTACATTTCACCTTTTGGTGAATGAATCTTCTAGAATGAGTAAAAATGTGCCAAAATTACATCATGGCCATGAAATTACATCAAGGTACATCAAGAATTACATGAAAAATTGAAACTGGCCAAAACTAGGCGAAATTCTGAGCTGCTGAGTGAAAAATAGGCCAAATTCCTCTATGCGCCGCGCCTGGAATCTCTATGTGTAGCACAAGTTTGGAGCTGATTTTTAGGCCCTTCTTGAAGTCCAAATTGAGCGCAGGATAGCTCGTTGGAAAGCCCTGCCTGTCTACTTTCCAACCCAAGTGGAATTTCTGGATTTGGTTGCCATTTGCCCCTCCAAAAGTTCAATCTCCCAATATTGCTTCCTGTGTGTGTAAAAAGTGGCAGAAAGGCCATTTTTAGGGTGTTTCTGACCCTTTAGGAAACCCAGAACTTGATGAAATCCTTAGGTAATCCATAGGCATGCATAAATTTTGATGACAAATCCAGAAATGCAAAGTTTTTCTCCAGAAGAGCTGCCAATTATAAGCGCACGGCAAGTGGCGCTATGCGTTGGGCGAAAAAATCTGTGTTTAGGCCAAAAAATTCAAAATTGACAAAAATTTTCGCAAATTTCTTGAAATTTGGACTAAAGGTCCCTGATTAAGTGCTATTCTCAGTGGTAGAATCACTGTCTTGTTCATATGATGAATCAATGTCTGTCTCCATGGTGTTATAAGTCTATGCCAAGTGTATGCTGATTTGTATGAGGTGAAAATAAGAATTTGGTGTCTTTGTCTTGATTACCAAATGTGTCAAATTCAAATGAGGGACTGTGGGAAATATGGACAGTGGGAAAAAAGTGGTTCAATCAAGTGAAATTTGAAGGATGAGGACAATCACTTGACTGTTTGGGGAATTTGGGATTTTGGGAAATTTTACCAATGGTATGGGTAAAGGAAAATGAGAGGAAATGAGATGGGATATAATGGAATAGGGGAGGGATATTAATGATAGTGTGACAGTGAGGAGGAAAGGAACCACAGGTGGAGAATGAGCTTTGAAGTACTTGGCACCAAAATCAAATTTTAACACTCAAGTTCAAACCCTAAGGAGCAGTTTTTGACCATATGAGAGGGTTTATGATTTTGGCATTCAAACTCTTATAATTCATTTTCAAACACTACCAAACTCTTTTTAATGGCAACTACAAGATCAATCTAACTTACATGGAGAAGCTAGACCGAGCGATTTGGAATTTCTTGGAGGCAATGTCAAAAATCTTGGTGTTGGCTCTATGCGCCGCGCACACAACCCAGTGCGCCGCGCACGTTGTATTTTGCACTGTGGAAAATGTTTCTATACGCCGCTACTTTCTTATGCGCTGCGACCTTCCTCCTGTGTGCCGCGCAGATAACTCACCACTATCTCGGCTTCAAACCACTGTTTTCACTCTTCCACAAAGTTTGACTCTGCTCTTTGATATCCCTTGCATGAAAATGAATTGTTTAAACATCAAAAATATCTTTTATGGCCTGGACTTTGATTTTTTGATTTGAAATAACCCACTTGCTAATGTTCGAACTTTGGCACTTTGCACTTTTTAATATAAATTCTGTTTTTGTTTCCACTTTGATTTTTTGGCTGATGATGAATTTCTTGTCTATGTTTTGCAGGAATCGCTGACATGAGATCTTGGCAAAGGCGACCAGGGCTGCGCCTGAAGAATTTCACAACTGAAGAAACTTTGAAAATTACATTATGTTTATTAAAATGGACGATTTTTCTTCAAAACAGAGTTTTGAAGAAGAATCATGATCTAACATTATGACGCTGAAATTTTTGAAATGAAAACTTATTTTGAACCTCCCTCATGTGCTTGCTGGAATTATTGGACACTTTGAAGACTAAATTAATGAAACCCTAAACCTAATGAGATTGAAAAACCCTAAAATGACTCTTTGCCCACCAAAAGACCAAACCTTGACTGTGAATGACTGTAAATGATTTCGATGAACTTTGATGAACAAATACGGACCAGCAGGTACATGACATGAGGGATATGAGTGAAAAGACCCTTCCGTCAGATGACCCATGCTCCTAATGGAATGCAGATGACTGAACTGAATGAGACACCTAAAATGAAATGCAACAAAAGAGATTTTGATCTCTAACGGAGGGATGAAAAGACCGACTCTAACAGGCTCTACTATGACTCATGAAGAGGAAGAAGAGCAACATGATATATAAAAATTACAAGAGCAAGTGCACCAAATTTCGCTCTCACAAAGAGAAACTAAATGAAATGGAAGTTTTGAAGAAAGATGTGGAAGCCAAGATGGATGGTTTGAAGAAAGGCATGGGAGCTAACATGGATGGTTAGAAAAAATGGGTGGAAGCTAAGATGGATGGCATGGAAACTAACATGTTAGACATGAAGAATGATATAAAAGTAGACATGGAAGGTTTGAAGGAAGGTTTGACAAATTTGATACAAGAAATGATTCCTAATGGTGAAAGGTAGTACAAGAAACACATGATGAAAACAAAATAAATGTTAATCATGATTTCATAAACTATAATGTTGGATTGAAGACCCACCATATTCCAAAGATGGCTATGAGGAAGTTTGATGCCAAGGATCCCGTAACATGGATACTACAAATGGAGCAATATTTTGATCTCCATAATGTGCAAAACACACAAAAGGTACGCATTGTAACTTTACATTTAGAACAAAATACATTTATATGGTATCGATGACTTTTCTCTCGTAAAAGAATTGTCACTTGGTCAATTTTTACAGAGAAAATGATAGCACATTATGAGGATACAAAGAGAAACACCTTCTTTAGCCAATTGATAAATATCAAACAAAAGGGTTCAATGGTGGAGCACATTGAGGACTTCCAAAAATTGAATATAAGGGTAAACGATATTCCAGAGGAACACATGATTGATGTCTTCATAGGGACTTTAAAGGATAACATCCAACATGAGGTTTGGCTTTGGGAACCTGATTCATTGGAGAAGGCATCCAAGTTGGCAAGAAAAATTGAAAGTAAATTTATGGCGACAAGGAAGCCAACCACTAACATCTATAAAGATGGAAGTGTTGCTACTCCTAGAATTCCATGACCTACAAGGTTGACACCACAACAATTGGAAGGAAAAATAGAAAAAGGGATTTGCTATAGTTGTGATAGAAAATACACTAAAGGTCACAAGTGTGCTGAGAAGAAATTGTTTTACATAGATTGTGAAGAAGAGGCAGAAAATGAACAAGAAACTTCAAAAGAAGAGGATATACACTAGGAACCAACACTAGAGAAATAATAAATGACTCCGACCATATCTGGTAATGCATTGGCAAGAATTACCACTCCTCAAACTCTCAAGATAGAAGGACATATCAAGAAGAAAAAGGTATTAGCGTTGATTGATTCAGGTAGTACCCATAATTTTATTCATTATAAGGTAGCCAAGGAATTGAATTGCTTCTTATACCCAGCACAAGAGTGTCAAGTGATTGCACAATTATTCTCACTAGAAGTTCCAACATCAAAATCATCTATTTCTCCAGATCTCCAAACATCAGGCCTTACAGATATCCTTATGTCCAAAAGAGCAGAATTGAACGTATGATTACATAAATGTTAGAGGATGGTATAATTAAACCTAGTCAAATCTCTTTCTCTGCTTTAGTAGTATTGGTGCACAAGAAGGATGGATCATGGCAGATGTGTTTGGATTATAGGGAGCTCCTTAAACTCACTATTAAAGATAAATTTCCCATTCCTGTGATTGATGAATTCTTGGATGAATTACATGGAGCAATTTATTTTACCAAGTTGTATCTTTGTTCAGGATCTAATAAAATTAGAATGAAGACTGAAGATATTCCATAAACAACATTTCGAACTCATGAGGGACATTATGAATTTTTGGTCATGCCTTTTGGCTTTACCAGTGCACCTTCTACATTTCAAGGGTTGATGAATTCCATTTTTAAACCCTTCCTTGGAAAATTTGTGTTAGTATTTTTTGATGATATACTAATCTACAACAGGTCTTGGAAAGATCATGTTCAACATGTTGACAGGGTGATCAAACTATTGGAGGAGAAACAACTATATGCAAAAACCTCAAAATGTTTCTTTGGAGTGAAAGAGGTGGAATATCTTGGTCATATTGTATCTCAGGAGGGTGTTAAGGTAGACCCTAACAAAATTACAGGCACTAAGGAATGGAAAGTCCCCATAATCATAAAACAATTGCGAGGATTTCTCAAGTTAACAGGGTATTATCGTAAGTTTGTTAAGAATTATGGGAGAATGGCAACACCTTTAACAACATTATTGAAAAAAGATGCATTTTCATGGATTGTTGAAGCAACTAAGACCTTTGAACATATTAAAGAGGCAATGTGGCTAGCACCGGTCTTAGCCACGCCAGACTTCACAAAACCTTTATCGTGGAATGTGATGCCTCAGGAAATGGAATTGGTGTTCTTTTAATGCAAGAAGGAAGACCCATTTCTTTTGAAAGTTGTCCAATCAAAGGAAAGTATTTAAAGCTATTTATGAGAAGGAAATGTTGGAAATACTACATGCACTAAATAAATTACAACCTTACCTAATGGGAACACACTTCAAGGTAAAAAATGATCATGATAGTCTTAAATACTTTTTGGAACAAGAACTATCTTCAGAAGAGCAGCAAAAATGGGTCACAAAAATGTTAGGTTATGACTTTGAAATCATCTACAAAAAAGGGAAGCTAAATGTTGTTGCAGATGCACTCTCAAGAAAGGATGAGGAGGTGGAAGCATTTATTTGTGCCATTTCTATTATCCAACCAGATTGGATAACCGAAGCAAGGGAGGAATGGAAGAATGACGAAGAAGTGTGGACACTCATTCAAAAGTTGCAACAAAATCCCAATACATATGATACATTTAGTTGGAAAATTGATTCCTTATGGTACAAATATTGCTTATATATTTGTAAGAATTCCCAACTAAAACAAAAGATTCTTTTGGAATTACACACTTCTCTGATTGAAGGAAACTCAAGATTTTTAAAAACTTACCACAGGGTGATGAAAGTTTTTTTGGGATGGCCTTAAATCTGATATTCAAAAGTTTGTGGCAGAATGTTTGGTTTTCCAGCAAAATAAAGTTAAGACAATTAAGACCCCGGGTTTGCTACAAACTTTACCCATTCCAAGTCAACATTGGGAGGAGGTTTCAATGGATTTTATCACAAATTTACCTAAGTCCGAAGGAAAGAGTGTCATCATGGTTTTAGTTGATAGACTTACCAAGTATGCACACTTTTGTGCGTTATCTCATCCACTTAAATCAAGTAAAATTGCTACTGAATTTAAGGAAACAATTCAAAGGCTACATGGAAACCCAAATATTATTGTAAGCGATAGAGATCCCATTTTCACTGGAAAATTTTGGACGAAATTATTTCTTGTTTGGGTAATCAACCAGCCCATAACTCATCTTATCATCCTCAATGCGATGGGAAATCTGAGATAGTGAACAAATGTTTGGAAGGATATCTTCGTTGTTTTGTATCTGATAAAAAAAACACATTGGGTCAAGTGGTTACCTCTGGCTGAATGGTGGTATAACACTTCCTTCCATACTGCAGCAAAAATGACCCCATTTATGGCACTTTATGGATATCATCCACCGTCCATCACATCATCTTTAAGAGAAAATTCTAAGGTTCAAGCAATGGAAGATCACATCGAGCATCAACAACAAGTTCTCCAACCCTTAAAGGATAACCTAAATTTGGCACAAAATCGAATGAAACATCAGACATATCAAAATTGCAACGAGAGAATTTTCGATGTAGGAGACTGGGTATTTTTACGGCCACAAACATACAAACAAATGTCACTCAAGCAAGCTAAGAAGGATAATAAATTATCACCAAAGTATTATGGTCCTTACAAGGTGTTGCAAAAGATTGGTACTTTGGCATACAAATTGGAGCTTCTTACTTCTTCTCGAGTGCACCCAGTTTTCCATGTGTCACGCTTAAACAAGGTTATAGGTGACAAAATTCTAGTTCAAAAAATATTGCCAGAACTTGTTGAGGAAGGAAAAATTATATTGGAACCTAAAGCAGTCACGGAAACAAGAACTCAACAGCTGCGAAATTGGTCAATTTCAGAGTATCTCATCAAGTGGAAGAACTTACCTACTGAAGATTTCACATGGGAGGATGAGAAATTTATACAAAAGCATCTAGAGTTACTCCAACGTTGAGGAAAACACTTTTTTGAAGGAGAGGGGCATGTTAGGTCCCTATATTACTAATGTAGTCCCTTATTGTTGTAGTGTAGCCTCCTTATTTTTATTGTTGTGCCCCTGTAGTCCCCATATTGTTATTATTTTGCCCCATAAAACCCCACGATTACCATTGTTGGCCCTTAGATTATTATTGTTAGGTCGGCTAGGATTATATTGTGACCCCATGGACTCCTATATATAAAAAGGAGGTTTTTTCATTTGAATGATCCAAGAATTGTTAATTTATGTAATGTAAAGGAGGTTTCCCCCTCAAAGTCGCTGATTTCTAAGGCATTGATCTCTCTTTTATTCTATTTTTGGAGCTGGTTTCATAACAACAAGTTAGCCTAATATGATGGGAAAAATCAATATATAATGACAACAACTCAACCTCATTTTTCACACACACTCAACAAGTTCGATCTACAATTTATGGGGCCATAAAAATTACGAAAATCAAGGGAAGAAGAAGAAAAGGCTAGCGAAGAAGGAGTTCTCTCTCAACCATAAGAAGTAAAATTTATCTTTATCTCACACGTGTGAAGCTGTGAAGGGGTTGAAAACTACGGTGTTGAAGCTGGTCTAAAATTCTGTAGTTGGGGGTCGATTTTATGTAGTTTTGAAGTCGACTCTCTGGATTGTTTCCAGGGTAAAGTTGTCGGATAAAGAGAGACTACTACATTATCTTGGAAGGTTGAGTTGGTGGAGGAGGAAGTTATGTTATTCTAAGGTCTTGGTCTATCTCATTTTGAATCTAATGAAGGAAGAGTTCTTGACTGGGTTTTCCCCTATATAGGGATTTTAGCCCTTGCTGAGTGCCTACATCAAGTGTCCTTGATCTTCATGTTTTCGTAATTGCTTGATGAACTAAGATAAAAGAAGAACATAAGAAAGACAATAAGAAGTCAAATAAATCAAAAGTAATTGTCAGCATAAGAAAATATTTATGCCTTTTTTATTTTCTAAAATGGTATCAGAGCTAAGGTGAAGAAGAAGGAAAAAAGGAAGCCTGAAGATCTATTGAAGAAAATGAGATTGCAAGAAGGTCATTAAAGGAAAAAGGGATTATATAAAAGGAGAAGTCTATTATCTACAGGAACTATGCCAAACTCAATGAAGGGAGAAAACAAATTAGGAGCCTCCAACTACAGGGCATGGAAAAAGAAAATAGATCTCATCCTTAGAAAGAACAAAGTTTTGGATTTATTTTAAGGAAAAATCAAGAAGCCTACCTATGAAGCAGAGAAAGAAAAGTTAAGAGAAATCGAAATATTTGCCATGAACCTAATAGTGGATGGACTAAAGGAAAACCTCATTCCATACATATCCAACATAGTTTCCACTCAATAAATGTATGTACGATATTGTAGCATCCTAATTTATAAGGATATCTAGAACTAGAGATGAAATCCAAGCAATAGATGAATTTGTACCAGAAAAAGAGCTCGTAATTACTACTATTCTAGGAATAACAAAATCTTGGAGTGCTTTTTCATCAAGAATCAATAGTTGTAAGGATACTCCAACATTTGAACAAATGTGGAATGCATGCATTCAAGAAGAAGAAAAATTATCGTTAGTAAACAACAAGAATCAGGATGATTAAGAAAACAGATCGAATGCCTATTCCACTCATCAGAAGAAGAAGGGAACCTTCAAGAAGTTCAAAGGACGAAAGAAGAAAATAGACCTAGATCAAAGATTGAATGCTACAATTGTCATAAGATGGGTCATTATAAAAATTAATGTCTGGAGAATCCAAGGAATGGGAAGAGAGAAAGGGAACATGCAAATGTTGCTAATGAAGGTCTACCAAAGAAGAACAAGACTGGAGAATCAAAAATCAAGGACTTATAATCCTAAGTCCCCTCTCACTTATCCCTCTTAGTATTCTATTTTTAAGTTTTGAATTGGTTTCCTTTATGCTTTGATTTCTAGAACTTGTAGATCTAACATGTCTTGTTATAACACCTTTGAATAATTTTGATAAGTTGTAGCTGTCCCTTCGAATGATTGAATTATGAGGGAGACTCCACCATTTTATCAAAAGATAAGTATTCTATCCTTTGTTTCACATTTTCATGTTTAGTTTCCTCCACACATCGAGACTTGTTTGTAATGCATGCTAATAACCTTTTTCTTTATATTTTCTTTCATTAGGAAAACTTGCCGAATACTCAAAAGCTATGAAGCAAACTTCAAAGGATAGAATTTATGTTGCAAAGGAAGCCCTTTAAGAATTGATGTCATACATGGTTTGTTAAGAAACAACTCAAGGTATGTCTTAGACTATAAGCTTTGTTATAAAGTTCTCTTCATGTAAAATCTATGATCATTCTTCTTTTGAAATTTACTTTACATTACTAAGATCGTTATGCCTAGGGTTTTGAATCTTAAAGATTATTGTTAAGGGTAATTAATAATTATATTAAATCTACCCTCATTATATTATCATTTGATCATTCTTTTGGAACCCTAAAAGGTTCACTTTTAAACGCTAACATAAAGGTACGCCCGTATTTATGAAACCCTAGTCTACTTAGGGTTATTAATGAAATCTAGAAATCATATTATTTTGATGTTTATGTTTTTGGTATTGTTATGATAGAGCCCTAGTCCTTTAGGTTTGATGTTAATGTCTATGTTATTTATTGAAACCCTAGACATTTAGGGTTTGTAGCAAAACCCTTATAAGTAATATCATAGGAAAGAAACCCTAGGTGTATATTTGTATGTATGATTGAAACCCTAGTATGAATGAAATCTTTATATTTATAACTTTGATGAATTGATGTTTGTGTCATGAGTTTTCCTAGTATGTATGAATATTAATATGAGATTCTAGTACATTCTAATGCATCCTAGATATTTATGTTCATGTATGCTAACTTAATTATTGATCCTCATGTTTTAGTTTGTGAAATCTAGGATTTGTAACAAAACCCTAGTAATGATTGATATTCTAAGATATGATGGTATTGCTTTCAATATGATTGAGTTTTGATGATAATATCTATGGTTTGAAACAAACCCTAGTAGTGTCTAACATGCAAATTCTGAAAATTGTTGAAACCTTAGATACATAATAGAATTGTTATTTGGTTGAGTTGTTGATATCTAAGGCATTGTGTCTCAAAGATGGAATCTAGGGTTTGCAATGAATCATAGTACATTTTGTCATATTTAGGTTCTAGATATAATTAAACTAATATCTTGATTGATATCAAGAAGTCTAGGGTTTATAACAAAGCTCTAGTAAGAGGTTGATGTCTAGAAGATAAAAAGATGTGTCTCGTGAACATAACTAGGTTTAGGTGTTTTATGTATAAAGCTTAATGCTTCCAATATAGCATTGATATAGTTAACTTCATGATTTTGCACGTTTGTATTTGGTTGTACTTACTATTGAAGTGTCATAGGTACATAATCTTCAAGATGATGAAGATGTTCGTATAATAACGATAAGCATGATGAAGAAAACTTCAAGATGACCTTGATGCCATAAGGAGGAATGAAGCCATGAAAATTTCTTCGATGTTATAGAAGAAGGAAGAGGTTGATATCCTTAAGTTAAGACAAATCCTGGATGGAAGAAAGGGTATATCTCCCTAATCATGGAGGGAAGGCATATTGTGATAAGTAAATATTGTGAAGTAAGAATAAAAGTACTAAAGATTAATGTTCGTGATTCATGAAGTTGTAAACTAACTTGAGAAGATAGGAAGATGCATTTGGTACTATTGAAGAAATGAAAGAATAAGAAAGCTTCGAAAAAATATGAAATATTTCGACAAATTGTATATGGAAGTAGCATCAAAATGGATGAGGAACTTGAAGGTTTGTGTTTACTTGTATGAATATTTGAAATTTTACTATTGATTGGGGTCGTGTTTGTACAGGTAAATCTCTCCACAAAAAGGTTGAACACTCTGGAAGCATGCTTGGAAAAATGTATATATATATATTTTGATAGAGAGAGTTGAAGCATATATCGGTGGATGCTTGGGAGGACATCTGACCAACCTATGTGTTGATGTCTAAATCCTGAAGAGGGAGGGTGGTGTTGGTCTTGGAGTTCCTACCTTGGATACACACCTAGATCCTTGGGTTGATGGGTAGTGAGTAAGCATGATTGTACCTAGACTGGTTAAAAGCTTGAGTCCATCTTAGTCCCTCCCAGATAGATTACCCTGGTCAAGAATCTAGTTTACAACACTGAGTGTGCTAGAACTCTTTAGTGCATTTTGGAAATCTTATATGTATCTCTATAAATATAGGTAATTATGAATACCTCCCTAGTTAAGAGGGAGTGTTGAATAATGTAACTAGTGTCGGTCTTCATAATTATATTTGAATCATAATGAAATGTATTTGTCAGAAAAAGAGAGAAAGTAATTTTATTATTAAAGGAATTGACTTATTAAGCATGGGTTTCATGCTTGGGTAAATTTATTTTAGGTAAAAGTCTCCATTGAAGGCTTCTAGGGTTTCTGTCAAGTGTCCTTGTCCATGTCATATTGTAAAAGACCCTTCTTGGGATTTATTTATCAAATAAGAAATTTATTTTATTGGAAAATAAGTCAATTAGGCTTGCTCCACCAAATCGGCCTAAAACTGGACAAGTCGACCTAAATTGAGGGACATAATCACTATATAAAGGAAAAAACGCGACCTCATTTCTCACACACACTCATCAAGTTCGATCTGTAAATTATGGGGCCAAAAAAAATGCGAAAATCAATGGAGGAAGAAGAAAATTCTAGTGAAGAAGGATGTCTCTCTCAAGCATAAGAAATAAAAATGATCTCTCTCTCTCACATGTGTGAAGCTGTGAGGCTGTTGGAGGGGTCGAAAACTATAGTGTTGAAGCTAGGCCGAAATTCTATAGTTGAGGGTCGAAATTCTATAGCTGGGAAGTCGAATCTTTGGATTGTTGCTGGGCTGAAGCTGCTGGACAAAGAGAGACTACTAAATTATCTTGGAAGGTTTACTTGGTGGTGGGGAAGGTTTCTTGGTCTATATATTTTTGAATCTACTAAAGGAAGAGTTCCTGAGTGGGTTTTACCCTATATAAGGGTTCTAGCCCTAGTTGAGTGCCCACATCTGGTGTCCTTGATCTTCGTGTTTTGGTTTTGGTAATTTCTTGATGAAATAAGATAAAAGAAGAACATAAAAAATATAATAAGAACTCAAAGAAATCACAAATAATTATCAACATAAGAAAATATTTCTGCCTTTCCGATTTTCTTATACATAAAATATAAAATATTTGTTTTTTAAAAAAGGAGCATCATTTCATGTGCATAGTTGTTAGCCTTAATGTCATTCCACTTTCAAGAGACTCGTTTATAATTTCTGACCTGAGATCATGGCACACAATATTTTAAAAATAGGATGAATCGATGTGTTGTGTAATCTAGAACTTGAGCTCTAATATTTCAGATGAATTTGTTGGAGTGTTCGATGGCCTATAATGCTCATGCTCAGATCAACAAAAGTCCAAAATTATATTTCTTCTAGGTGTCAAAGAAATCAACGACCCACAATGTTGCACTCCTAGATCAATGAAATGTGGAAGGCACGCCTTAGTGCAAGTTAACACGAGGGGGATATTCCGCTTTGAGTGGTTTGATTCAAACCATAATTGAACCAGATCAATAGTGGAGGATTAAAATGCTACTCCCACCCCCATTTTCGAAACCGCTAGATAGGGGCAACACCAAGTTGTTTTTGTTTACCACCAAACCATTAATGGTTTTGTCTGCCACATGATGAAAAATTGGTACCCACACGTCATTCAACAAATATGAAGGCTTGCATGACATCCACCTCACCTCTAACACGGCATCTGACGACAACCATGGGCCCACATCACCTATTTTCATTTTGAAATTTTTCTTTACATTGTTATGACAATGTCAAAGCAATGAAATACATTGGCATGTGTTGTGTGAATTTATATAAAGTTCCCAAAGTCCTTTTTACAAAGTTAAAATCCCTTTTTTAAATATTATATATATGATGTATATAATATCTATAATATGGAATTTATTAGTTGTAATGTTAGTATTCAAAACTTCAAAACAAAAAAGAGGGACAATGTCATAATTGAAATTATGAGATATGGAAGGATGCAATCTCATTTCATTTGTATACTCTGAAATTTCTACGAAATAACTCCCTTGGACATTTATTTGATGGAAAAAACTCCAAATTATTTGTGTCGAGCATCATATCCAAGGCTTGGGCATCTGGTGCTATTGTTGTGTTAAGCATGGAGAATCTACTAGGATCTCTATTAACTTCAAAATAAATAAAATCAATCTCATTTGCCAAAAGTTACAGTGGTCCTCAGGAAAATGGATGCATTGCCTCCAACAATTATTGCTTCAAGGACACCCATTATATATCGGTAGGATTTTTCAGATTCTGAATATGATACATAGTTGTTTTACACTTTGAGGCGGGAAGAAGTAGCTCATAAGTACAAGCCAAAAAACAAAAGCAAGAGCCATGTGGGAAAAATCAGTGACATTGTGGCCACATGGCTCTTGTCACAATATTGTTTTAAAATATAATTTTTATTTATTTTGTATTTTTTAATATTAGTTGTATTATTTTAAATTTAATTTAATTTTAAAACTATTAAGGCTTTAAATTTCTTTTTAAGTAGTATTTTTAAGTTATTGTTAAAAAATAATTTTCATTATCATGCTCTAGGATGGATATTAGGTTTTTTGGTGAGGGGATGCTTTGCATCACTTTTAATTATGTTGTTCCAAGCTTTGGATTTGTTTTTTTTTAGAAAAAGCCCTTCACCGGCCCTTTCATGCTAGAATGGGAGCTGAGTTTTATTTAATTTTTGTTTAGATGATTGACGGTGGCTCGGGGGTTTTCCTACAGTGGCTTAGATTCTGCCTCCATTTTTATCTCCCCCTCAACACTATATTATTTTGGTGGCATGGTCAGGGTTTGGGTTCATCTCGGGTATGTCCAGAGGTGCGGAAGTTTCACAAGCACCCGCTCTGCTAGTTGATGGCAGCTCGGGGGATTCATTTACCAGTTTGGTTTCTTCCTCCTTTCTCTGCTCATATTTTGATTCTATCTTATAGTGGTGTGGAGAGGGGTTAGTCTCTTGTGTGAGGGAAAGCTTGTGTTGTTTATGCCCATTCAAAAGGTTTTTTAAATTATTTTCATTCTCAAACAACGCTTTTATGGGTTGGTATTGTTGTTTTAGCCTCTCCCTTTGGATCTTAAGGTTTTTGTGTTCATTTCTTCACGGGTTCTCCCTTTTTCACCCTTAGATTGGATAAGGTCTAATTGAAATCCCTTGTTCTCCTCCGTTGGCATTGGTGGGAAAGATAGAAGAATGAGATCTAGTCAAGCTTGATTAGAGGAAGGTGGAAGTTTTCTAGATGTTTGTAAAGGATTTGAATGAGACCTTGATCCTATTTTGGGTCTTGGAAGAGGAATATGTGGCAGATATAATGCAAATATTAGAGAAACAATTTGGGATCCTATTATCCATGCATTATATTCTATGGGAATGGAAGAAACTACAGGTTTTTTCTCAGATTTGTGATTATGGCATAACTAGGAACTCCACTATTATATTTCTTTTGAGGTTGCATGGAGGCGTGTTGGGCTCTAGGAACCTATTTTCTCAGTTTATTACAAGGGCACAACTCAGGGGAAAGGTCCTATTATAATGGAATAGCCATAGTTGAGTTCAAGGCCTTATATTGTTGAACACTCAAAACAAGCGCTAGGTTTGAAGTAAATATAAAAGAGGACAATCAAATCATTTCAATTCTTTAATAAAAGGATATGATTTCTAAATTTAATGGTTTTTTTCTAAGGTTTGAAGCTTTACATCAATGGTTTTTTTATGACATGGTCCAAAATTGTGATATTTACCTTTGTTTGAAAGGTATTTTCATTGTTCAATTTGATTCCCAAGAAGAGTTGGAGAAAGTTTTCAAGGAAGCCTTTGGATTTAGGGAAGAGCAAGGCTTTTCATCACCCCTTGGTTTCCAAAATTTGATTATTCTATAATGGTGGTAAAAAATATCCCAGTTTGGGTAAGGTTTCCAAAACCCCCTCTTCCCTTTTTGCATCATAAGGTTATAGAGGGTGTTGGGAACATTTTGGGTTCCTTTAAAAATAATGATGTTGAAAGAACATAGAAATGTTTATTCACATTTTCTTATATATGTGTAGAAATAGACCTAATCAAGGATCTACTTGGTCACATCTTGTTGAAACATTAATCCTTCCAACGAATTCAAATTTTGGACTATGAAAATGCGACATTCAGATGGCGCACATGTTTTCAAATAAGACATGTTTAGGACTCATTACCCATGAAAAGAAAGCCAGCAAAAAGGAAAAAAGGGGCAGGTGACTGACAAAAAAGGCTAGAAACCTTTTAATCCTATTTTTTAGGAGCAAGAAAAAGGGGATATCAAAGAGGATTTTTCAAAAAAATAATATAGGAATACCTAGGTTCATGATGGATATACACATCATATGTAGAAAAACTCATAAATAGAATTGATCCATGCAAAGGAACATCACGAAGCGATGGTTCTAAAGGAATATGGGATGGCAGGCACATAGAGAGTTCATGTTTCAGAAATCTCATATTCAATGAAGTTGATGTTTCGGAAGGCTCATATCCAAGAAAGATCATATTGGATAAAGTGAGTGAGGATTATTTGGAATGGTTCCTATTAACTGTTGAAATATGTAACTAGGTTTGGTCTTCATAATGTCTTATGTACTCTTGATTTTTGCATTTGATGTAAAAGAGAAAACAAAATTAATAATAATAATAATAATAATAATTAATTTATTCCTTATTTCCAACTATTTATCAACTGTTTTTTATATCATAAATATATTTATTATTATTAATAATTCTTGAGTCAAGCTAGCTATTATATTCTAACGACTAATAAACATATCTATACATCTATTTAAGTTTATGGCAAGAACTAGTTCCTCAACTTGTCCTGAAGATGAATCACACTAGTTGGTTCAAAACGCGTCGACGATATTTTCTCCCATGTGATTATCACTGCAAGATTTATTTTCATACAAAATTATTGTTATTATTTTTATAGTATGCGTTTCATGCTCAAGGTCAATTTGTTTTAGGTCAAACACTCATCGTGGGCTTTTAGGGTTTTTTCATAGAGTAAAAAATTCAAGAGTCATTTTCGCATGTAAAAGACCCTATTGGGAATTTTATATCATGTAAGAGGAATCTATTATGAGTCAAAAGAGTCAAAATTTTCCCTCCAAGACCAAGTCAGCCTACAAAGATGAAGTCAACCTCATTAGGACTATTCGAGCCTCACATGAAGGCTATATATACAAGGCACTCGACCTCATTAGAATATCATCCAAGAAGTTCATTAAAAATACAAGAAAGAAACCTAAAGGGACAAGCAAGAGAGAGGAAGACCAAGAATTTATAAAAAAAATTGAAGATTGTTTTGGGCTACATCCTCCCACACGTGCGAAGAAAATTAGGGCACACTTTTGTTATAGCATGACTGAAATTGTATTCATCACATAAGGTTGAAGTTTGGGTTCACAAGATCAAGTTTGGAAGTCGAGTTACCAATGAAGAAGAAGCTTTATAAGCGAGGGAAAAAGGAGATATATTTCACCATATTTCACCCACATGTGTGTGCTAGGGTTTCTGCAGTAAGGCTAAAAATTTGTAGTCAAAGTTGTGGGTCTGAACTTGAGATCAAAAGTGAGTTTGAAGCAATTTTCAAGCAGTTTGACTTGGGTTTACTTTGTGAAGGACAAGCTCATCAAAGGTGAGGTTGAGTTGGTATTAGATGCTTATTTTTCTTGGTTCTCAAAGGTCTTGGAATTAATCATTTGAATATTCTATAAGAAGAGAAGAATTCTTATGGATTTTCCTCTCTAGGAGAGGTTTTGGCCCTCGCTAGCATCCTATATCCTGTGTCCATTTGTTCTATTGATATTCATAGTTTCGTATCTATTTGATGATAAAAAAACTATAATAATCAAGTAAAGAAGAAGCTCATTACAATTACTACAAGTTGAAGTAAAACAACATTACAAGCAGTTATCAAGTTAAGAGAAATTACCCTAATCTAGCCGCCATAGATTTCTCAACATTGACCATCCTATAGGGGGATGGAAAAAGGTTTAGAGAAAGGAAGGAAAGAAATAGAAGATAAGGGATTTTATATCACTTAATCTTCTCCTTTGTATTTTTTATTTTTAGTTCTGTCCCTACTCCTAAGTCAGAAGGATACACATATTGAATTCTTTTATTATTTGTAATATGTAATTTTGCTCGTTTTTTCAAAAGTTGAAATGAAATTATGGTTTTTTTCCAAGGTAAAAATAAAGAAATAAATTTTATATACCATTTATAAATATGAGTGATTTATATTTTATGTTTATAAATATGCTTTTTTTTGGAAAAAGGAATTTTAATTTTTCTTAAAAGAAAAATACTAAATTGAAATATATATTTGATACTATAATAAATACGATATACTTCATTGATAATTTTTTTCGAAAAAAAAAAAACACTTTATATTTTCATAAGCAAAAATATACATTGTGAGGAACTATTAAGCTCTATTCATTCAAGTTCTCAAAAGTGTATAGAAACATAATCATTAACTCACAAAAGCATATATATTGAATGAAAACAAGCTAGAAGTGGAAGGTCGAAGCCTCCACTACTTAATCATTTACAAACTCCTAGTATTCAAGGACACATGGAATACATTCACTACAACAAATCCTTGTGATTAGCTTCCTCTTCAACTCCATTTTTTGTTTCCATTGATTTTTTTTAGTTTATTTTTCTCCATCATTTTGAAAAAATCAGCACTATTTATCGGGATGGCTCTAATTTTGGAGTTTTTTACGCCGATCACAGACAATCGGCACCAAAGTTGACGTTATTTTATGTTGACTTTAGCACCAAATATATCGCCTACATTAGCCTCATATTTAGCTCCTGATGTAGCTCCATCTATAGCTTCTTGTTTAATGTCCTATTTGTCTCTAGGTTATGGAATTATTTGTAGTGTTCATTTTAGGTTTCATTTTAGCTTCCTCTATAACATCGTATTTTGATCCTCATTATGGAATTGGATATGAATTTTTTTTTACAGATACCAAGGACGGATTTTGTAATTAAGTTCGAGGGAGAAGTGTACAATAAGCCAAATTTCGTAATTACCATATGGAAGATGCAAAATACACGTATCCTAAATCAATAATTACCCATTTCCGCCCTTACTACTGCCATCGTTTGTGAAAATCAATGTGACTACATGGAAATCATTCCTGATAGTTGTCATTTATCATTGAAAACTTGAATTCATTGAAAGGGTAACCTTAATTATTCCCTACCCATTTCCAATTTCATTCGACTGATATTCTCTACCCAAGTGTATGTATTGACCAAGTGTTTCCCTGTAACAATGTTTGAGTAGTTTTGAGCAGTAATAGTCTTTGAAGCAGCCATGGGAGGAGTAGAGGTCCATCATGAACTAAAATCCATTGATGTGCTGCTACACCATCCAAAAGCCCTATAAATATTTAGAAATGCAGGGTGGTTAGTCTACTTTGAGAAGCTACAGGGTTTCAGTGAAAAAATTTCTACGGAATTCACACAGGATATGCAGGAGAAACATTCATAGGTTAGAGGATTCATAATTATTTTTACAGAGTAAATTTTTGTTAGGATGTCAGGTTTACCTCAGACAAGGGCTCACTAGTTTTCTAAGAAAATAGCAGTTCCAACAACTAGGGAAACCTTTTTACAATGAGGAGAGGAAGTAAGGAGCAAGGGAAGAGGTATTGATAGAACGCCCCTTCCTCTCCCTTAGGATGATGTGGCATTATTCATTCATAATTTCATTACTTGAAAGGGAAGTTTTGGGATAATATTCAATTATGATTTTCAGTTATTGGCACATCTTCGTAATGGATAACTGATAAATTTTCCCTATTATTTGCTAATTTTTTTACAAAATATGGCAGATGCAGATCATATATTAAAACATCCAAAGAGCTAGTTAACCAACCACGTGTTCATAAAGTTAATCACAATTCGTTCACTGCAACAACAAGGAATCACATGGACTCGTTTATTGCAAAAGTCACGGGCACCAACCACTGAAACAAAGGAAAGTAAAAGTGAAGAACAAGAGTTAAGTGTTGAAAAAAACACCAGAAGATCGCACAATTACACCTCCCATACAAAGTAGAGCAACTAAACTTCCTTGAAAAACAAGAGTGGTTACACCTCTTAGACCCCATCGCAGAAATAATAAGAGATGAAGTTCCATAAGAACGTCTGCTAGTGCATCTGCTGAAGGAAAAAGAGCATTCACTAAAGAACCTGTGGATATATCCAATCGACAAATATAAGGATAGTTATCCTGGATTCCCTATTAAGGAAGAAGGGCCTGAAGAAGAGATTTTTGAAGCAGGGGAAACTGGAACAACTTTAGTTGAAGCAGGGGGTTACTAAAACAAGAATTCATGGGGAATCTAAGGAAATATCTGGAAAAATATACTCCTGTACAAACTGTGGTGAAAAAGATGAAATATAAGAAGCCAGAAAGTGAAGAACAAAAGGTAAGTGTTGAAACAACAACAAAAGATAGAGCAGTGACACCTCCCAGAAAAATTAGATTAGCTACACTTACTAGACAAAGAAGAGCGGTTACACCTCCTATATCTTGTTGCAGAAACAGTAAGAGACAAAGTTCCATAAAACAACCACTGGTACATTTGCTGAAGGAAAAATAGCATGCACTAAAGAACCTGTGGATATATCCAATGGAGAATCTGAGGATAATTATCATGTATTCCCAATTGAGGATGAAGGGCCTAAGGCAGATACTACTGAAGCAGGGGCACCTGGAACAATGTCAACTGAAGTAGGGGTTCCTGAAACAGAAATTCCGAGGGAATCTAAGAAAGTATATAAAAATTCTATTCCTATACAAATTATAATGAAAAATATGAAATTGAAGAAGATATAAAGTGACTAAGAAGAAGTAAGTGTTGAAATGACACTATAATATAGAGCAGTTACACCTCCCAAACAATGTAGATAAACTACACTTCCTAGAAAAATAAGATAGGTTACACATCCTATACCCCTTCACAAAAACCCTAAGAGATGGATTTCCATAAGAACGTCTGTTGGTACATCTGCTAAAGGAAAAATCGCATGCCCTAAAGAAGTTATGGATATATCCAGTGGAAAATTTGAGGATAGTTATCATGGATGCCTTATTAAGGAAGAAGGGCATGAGGCAGAGACTACGGAAACAACTCGACACCTGGAACAATGTCAATTGCAACAGGGTTTCTTGGAAAAAAAATGCCCACAGAATCTAATAAAACGTTTGAAAAATATACTCATGTAAAAACTGTGGTGAAAAAGAGGAAATCAAATAAGCGATTGTGTGGAGTGAATCCCAAGAAAAGAGTGCAAGTAATTGTTACATCTTATCATATACCCAAGTATCTGAGGAATGTAGTAATACAACATAATAAAGGAGTCTTATGAACAATAAAATGAAGAGAAAGAAGAAGAATTTGTAAAATAACATACCTCGACACCTAAATTTCATGTTGTTCCACCTAAATCAAAGGAATTTGAGGAACAACAGAAAGAGGAGGAGCTAAAAAAGGAACAAGAATATGTCTCTGTACGATGTAAGTTTGAAATTTACCTCCTTAATCGACAAATTAATAAATTGAAGGACGAAAATGAGAATATAAGGAAACAAATTACCATGGTTGACGGGCGGCTTCAATATAGAAAAAAAATGGATTAGAAACCCTAGCTGAAGTGGCAGAAGTGATGTCAGTTGGATTTTGTGATGGAAGGAAGAAAGCTATGAAAGGTTAACCACTATTTTAGTTGGAATTCAAGATGGAGAGAAAGATGAATAATTCCAAACCGTTGTTCCATAATAACATGTTGAAGTTGTTGTTGTTACACAAGAAAAAATAGTTGAAGTAGAGAAGGATGGAGATGTTAGGATGTGAAATCATGTAGATATTGACATGCAGATACTTAAGTTGGGGGGAGATATTGTGATATTAAATTGACATATTTTTGAACTCATTTTCCTAACTTTTCTTTACCTTTTTTTATTCTCAAGACCATACTCTGCCATTGTAGCAACCATTATCAACTATGTCTCTTTTTATATGTCATACTTTTGACCTATTCAACTTGTAATTTGGCATGAGAATTACTATTTTAGGATATTTTTCATGTAAAATTGACAACAAGTTTGTTACAAGGTTTATGGTCTATTTAGGTGTTGTTGCAGGGTTACACTTTCCAGTTTTTCCTTGCCAAGGACATGACATGGACTCGTTGAGAATTGTTGTTACACATGAATATCTATTTGTATGCGCTGACCTCCTTTA
>CM076569.1:557030193-557098066 GCA_034641835.2 Pinus albicaulis | reverse complement strand
AATGACAACAATCGTAATGTTCATCACGCGAATACATAGAAGAAATTTTCCAAGGGTTTTTAGCGAGGTTAACAATATGAACTCAAAATATACTCACCTTATCTACCAAATTCCCAAGAGAGATACATCCCAATTTTTATTACAAGTGTATATTCTAAAAAATTGCACATGTAACAAAAGATAGAAACAATACATGATTAACTCAGATTGCATGTTTTATTTCTTATCACCATTGGTTGTGATACTGAAGGATATTTTCTCTTCTTCCCTACATTCATCCAAACTTCTTTTGATGCTGATGAAGTCCTTACTATTCTCATCATTCTCAAATTGCCTTGATTGGAGGTTTTGATTGTTTTAATGCCACGACTTCTTCAACCTAATATGCACAATTTTTCATTGGTCAAGATCTTAATTGAAGCTTTATTCCCTAATTCGAATATATCAGAAATAGAAAATCCCTCTTTCATCATACTTTGTGGTGTCAATCCCTACTATAGCAAGAGTTCCTCTTGGGATACTAGTCCTTGTTGTGTTGGAGGATCTTCTTATGATGGTGTTCCACTAGTTTAATTGGTATTTTTCCCCTTCATTAAGTGGATCTTCTTGGCATATTAGTTTGTAATATTCCTTAAAGATAACCCAATATCTTGATTTAGGTTAATGCTTCCTAACATTCATGGGCCTTTTGGGGCATTATGTTGCAATATACCCTATTTTGAAACAAGCTCTACAACACAAAGAAACATTTTCATGATCCAATTTCTAAGTGTGGGAGCAGTTTTCACCTCCCAAATTTATTTCTGCCAAAATCGCTTTGTGAAATCTATTTCAATGCATATTCGAGAATATGTTGATATGTTTTGGTTCTTAGATTTTTTAACTTTTGAAATAGAACCTATCTAGGGCTATACTAATGGCTCAAAGCTAAGGTAAACCCAAAAATGCAAGGGTAAATTTGGGAGTCAAACCCAAACACGAGCCAAGGTTAAAATGTTGGTTATTGGATCAAAGGTGTCCAAGTATTTATGCACAATCCTAAACTATGAGCCCGAGTATAGGATCAAATCCATGTATTCTACAAGCTCAAACTCAACAATGAAATATCCCTTTGCACTAGGGCGAATGAAAGCATTTTTTTATCGCCAATTTACAGGAATTCAAGATTCAAACGTGAAGATCAACTAGCAAAGGACAAAGACAATTAAAATGACATATTAATCTATTGGAACCATAAAAGGTTTCTTGATCTAAAATATCTTTCCCAACAAGAATGGATAAAGTTGAAGTCTACCACACTAGAAAAGGAGTGGAAGAGTGAGGATGAGTAGTGGCTTCCTTCTTAATTGCATCTACGTAAGAAATTTCATCCTAGTTACTAGAATATCCACCCTTGAAAACAGTCACAGTCAATGCTCCAAAATGCCTTATTTTTGTTGTCTTATGGCTTAAATTCCCAATAAAAATATATGAAAACTCCATCATTACCATAGGGGATCCTAAACACAAATAGAATCAACCAAGTTGATCATGAGCTTGTAGAAGAGAGTCTTTACCTGCATTCGGGGCTAAACATGGCCATCATTGCCTATGTAGGGGAAGAACCACTACAAAGCATGAGTATAGAGAGACTATAAAAAAAATTCAATACCATTGTACTTTGAAATCACTGATAGTTTCTTACAAAGAATTCATTCTTCTGATTTGATTAAAGAAAAAAAATATGTGTACACTAAAATTAGCCTCCTTCGTCTCTAATTTAAAATATTAGGACATAACAATACAAAATGTTATAGACAAGTTCTCGATGAGAAAATAATTTGTAGCCCAACATTTTCAAATTGTAGGCTTCACTAATTTGAAAAGGAATTAAAAAAGTTGGTAAAACATAATATCCTTTCAAACTAGTGGCATGATTCTAAAGAAAGCTCAATTGTGCCTATTATAAATTTGATCATAGGATACACTTAGGTTGAAAGACTTATTTACTAGATTATCTCAATAGTAAAATAATTGTAGGAATGGTCAATACTATTCATAAGGGAGTAGACATTTAACTTTAAATCCAAACAAAATTATATGTTGCAAGAGACTTTAAGAACTCCTTGATTCATTATTGGTTCTGAAATTAAACTTACTCCCAAGTTATGTGCTACGAAGCAATTCTTCCTAGCAAAGATATTTACCTGCATCATAAGATCCACTTGACAACCTTTAGTACTTTCCTTGTCAACCAAACTTAATCTAATCCTCATATAGAGTCATTACAGTGGAAACAAAATAATTTGGGCACTCCATTGTAAAAATATTAGGTCCAATACAAAAGGCTAAAGCACCAAAACACATTCTCAACCTATATTCCATTTTGCACCAATGGATGGAACTTGGAAACCAAGTCTATATAAAGTTAAATACGCCCTTGAAATGAAATATTTAATGGTTATATATATAATCTTAGAGGAACCCAGCAACCCGTCTGACATGTAACTACTAGTAAGCCTATGGGGGTCTATGATTTGTCCTCCTCTTCATAAATCGATTCACAACCGGGCAGATTTGAACCTTCGATCTCTTAGTTTTTACAAAGTTCACACTACTTCAATCACTAATTGAGTTACCCCCTTGGGAGTAATAGTTGTGGAGTATTATATGCAATCAAAGGTGTCATTTGGTTATGCCCCAAGGGTTTCACTTGCAAAATAAAATCGTGTGTGATGGGTTTATAATCCAAGCTTGTGTGGTGTACTTCCTTTATTATTCAGACTATGCAACCATGAAATATAAATGAAAATTAAATAAATATAATATTTTTGCACATTGAATTATTTTTAGATGTCAAAAATCCATATTGATATTTCATATCATGTCATTATGAGCCATTTCAATATTATGGATGTTTTGTAGTTTCCCAATAGATTTCTAATCTAGTTGCCACAATTATGCTTTACAAAGGCTCTAGGAATGGGATATAGGTTTCTGTTTTGCATGGTGGAAGACATACAATTAATGAAAGATATATTAAATGGAAACAAACCACAAAAGCAATAGCTTAGCAAATACTTATCGAGCCCTTGATTCCATTGGAGTAAATTGCCATGGTCTTGATGTCACTAAATGATTTAATGATATTGAATGTTTTGGTACTAGTAATTAAGATCAACTATAAAGGGTTTACACCTTGGAATTCAAGAAAATAGAATAGTGGTTCCAATTAATGTGCTTGCACATTGCATTGACTGTTGAGAATACTGTTATAAATGGTTATATTTTTGTTTCTATTGCATCGATTAATATATGAATGGGTGTAAGCTAAATGTGATATGCAAGTTCAGATCATTATTGTGCATGTACAAGGTCAGGGACTATAATAGATTCTTTAGAACCCTTCCTTAAACTGTACAAATAAATTGGAAAATTTCACTCACTTTCCAAAAAGATGCATAATCTTTTTAGATATCCCTAACTTGATCCAAATAGAGGTAATGGCTTTCAAAACTATGAATCCATGGAATGAAATTTGCTTTGTCTTATCAATGGTGGACGACCGGAAAACCTTGAGCTCTCAAGGTTATAATGTCTAATATTTGCTTACACAAGTTTGTGTGCATATTCACAAATTCCCCTATCAAATATCGCCATCACCATTAGACACTTCATCCTTTGATGAAAAATATGCCTTAAAGTCCAAAACGATCCTATTTCTTATTCTCAAACATTATAAAACAATATAAACAATCTTTAAATTTATGTTGGGTTAACAAAAAGAAACCAAAGTCAAGATGATATAGAAATAAAAATCTCATTTCACACTTCATTAATAGCAATTATGCATTCACTGTATTCTAGTGATTAACAAATTGCATGGTTCTTGCTATTACAATCAAACACAATAAAAAAAACTTCCATTGATTTGTATGAGGACATTGAAGATTGAGGTTTACATGGTGTTTTAATTAAAGGAGATTGGTTCTAGTAAGCAATTTCACATTGATTTAATTAAACAAGAGTGTGGTTATTGTTGAGCATAACCCAACTCTATCGACTAAGAATTCAACAAATTAATCATATATTTGTAGTTTGTGATTAACATAGATGATCAAGATTAAATATGATTCCAATTATGAAGCAAAGGTTGATTAGAGCGTTGAATTCCCTCAATGGTTCCATAAAACATAAATTAATAAAACTAAATGTAATTGGAAACTAATGCATTGAATTGAAATACAAAGTAATACAACGAAATCAAACTAGAGGGTGAATTAGTTGTAGAATGTGGCTTCCCTAATGGTTATTCATATTGACATTCAGGCTACCAACAATTAGAGTTCCTAATCAAGTAATACAAATTTTATGTGCTTTTAATTTAATGGAATACTCACATTATTCCAAAACTAAAGGAAGCAGCATAAACATTGTATGTAGCATGGATTTCTACACACATTGGGATGAAAATTAAAAATGTTATAAATGACAGTGAAAAAATGTTTGAAAGGCCATTCGAATCTCAAACTTTGCATTCCCAAGCAGTGACAATTCCCAACAACTCTTATTTTCATTGGGACAACACTAGTAAATTTAAAAGGGATTGGCATAATTATGTCAATATTCTTCCTCAAGCTTCTATACTAATATAATCCATTATGTTAAAGTATTTAATTGATATTATGTCAAACACGTGAAAATATTTTAATTTGTAGCCAACATAACCTAAAGTTGTGCATAGATGAGGCTTTATCCCATTCAAGCCCAATGGAAATGGAGATGATACAAAGAGAGGGAATTGAAAATATTATATGCACTGAGGAGGCTGGCTCACAGTTGACAAAGTATGTTGAGTTAATAACTAATATTAATAAGAATGAGATGCAAGAAGGCAATAAAGCTTCTTTGAATTTCACATGACATTCCTCCTCTAGTGCATAACTTATAGAATTGGCAAATGGTGGCTATAATAGCTATTCATGAAACAAGGGGCATGAAGAATCATATGAAAGAAACCCCCCAAAGGGGAAATTTTATTAAATAAAATTTTTTGTGTGTGCCTGTATTATACAAATGGTCACAATATATAATGATAGGTGACCATAAAAATGTTTTCCAAATTGGATTTTTTTTTCAAACCATTTCCTCAATTTCCTCCACAATATCTCCATGAATCTCTCCATAATTCTCTTAATTAATCTTCATCCCTATCATCACTTATTTATCTTAATCTCTCATTATTCACATAAAATTCTAGTGTCGTTCTAGTTCATTACATTTTCATTTCATAATTTAGAGATTAGATACAATTCACATATAGGAGTTATTCCTTCGACAAATGTAATAAAATATACAATAGGGGGTTTATCGGATTCTACCCATCTTGTAGCAGATACCCTTATGAGAATTGTGATAGAGAAAGACTCGAAACAAATGAATGTAGATGTTATCCATCCCTAGAAATTTTCAGGTCTAAAAACAACATTAGAGTGGTTTGCATATATGATTCCGAGTGATACAGACTACTTGGATTTTGCCTAAGTTTAACAAGAAATTATGATCCATTATTATTCAATGATATCATTTCCAATAATAATGAAATAGGGATTTATGGAGATTCAACACTAGAAAAAGTGTATAATGATTAAAATTCTCTATATTTTTTTGAATCTATGTCATTGATGCTTGTGGAAACTAATGCACATAAACATTGACAACCATATGCAAAGAATCGCGTGGAGTCATGAAATATATCTTCCACTTCCAAGAAGGTAATAAATTGTGCATTTCCTCATACCCTTCTCCTTTATATGAAAACAACGACTCTAGTTCCATGCATTAGATCGCAACCCTATTTATGATAGGAGAATGGTCATGCACCAAGGAGGTTGAATCATCACATAAGGAAAAACAAATAAAATAAAATTATAACTTGATGCTAGCTCTTATCAACCATACTAAGTGATTATGCATTTTTTTTCTAATCGAAAACTTATATTTCATCAAAATTAATATTTGATTAGTTATAATTCTTCCATTTCAAAGTATGCATTAGATGAGATCCTTGAATTTCATTTGCAATATTAAAATGTGCTCCATGAGCTACAAGAATGTGAATGTATTTTCATGAGAGTAAAAGGACGAAGTATCACCTTGGTGGATTCAAAGGTGAGATGGAATTATTAAGAGATACCATGATGTCTTCCTCCAAGGTTTCCTTCAAGGATCAAATTATTGCTAATTTGCAAGAATTAAAGAATAAAGTGAAGCACAAAACTAGATAGTTGGAAGGGAATTCTTATGAGATTACAAGATCAACTAATAGGTTCAATTTAATGGTGATTAAGTAGCAAACATTATGAGTTACAAGACTGGTAATGTTCGAATAAGGTCAAGGTTGAATGACTACTTTTAAAAGATAACTTGAGGAACATGATTCAATTTATTAGGGCTAAAAGGTAGTGTCAATTTCAAGCCACTACCATTCTATATGTAGTAAGTCTTATAAACCCACTTTAGTATCACTAAGAGATGACTTTTGCGTAGACATATCCATAAATAAAACAATATTTGCATTTGATGGGAAAAGGAGAAAAATGAGAAGCAAGAATATGAGACATTATAAATCCTAAGAATTATAAAGATCATTATATCATTGAGCTGTATTTTTCTTACAAAAGAAACAACATAATTACACCACAACTCTTCATTCAAAAAAAAAAAAAAATCAAAATCCCATATATAGCTCAAACATTGTCTCTTATTCTCACAAGCTCTTATTTTGACACATTCTCAAGTGTAAAACTTCAAAAAACATATAGTATGTTTCAAAAAGAAAATGAGTGGGTTAAAATTAGTGACAATTGGAAAATATTATGCAATGATTATCTTTCTAAATAAACGAGTGGTGAGAAGGGTTAGTCGGAGAGAACCAGTCTCAGGTGATGGCACTCTATCAATAGACCAAATGAGTAAGTATAACATTTGATAATTTGAAACAATAGGTACTTATAAACCTAACAATTATAGAGTTTCTTCTTTTCATTCTACAAAAAATTTAGTTTGTAAAGTTTAACCAATGAGAGGGTTTATTCAAGCATCTTAAGTGCTAAATCATTTGAGTACACAAATGATGTAGCAATGCCTTTCCAAATTTTATCAAATATGGTATCTATAGATTTCAAGGATAAGTACCCTTTTTTCAAGGAAAAATATAGGCTAATTGTTCAAAAAGTAGAGACGGATATTCCTTAGAAAGGTGTGCAGGATACGATAGAAAAGTCTTATTTAATGTCCCAATGGCCTAAAATGACTCGAGTGACACCAAGGAAGGTTGAAAAGAGAGCATTAATAATATCCAAACCCCCTCCTAAAAATTGAAAAAATCTTGCTAATACCAATGTCCTTTTGGATGTTGAAAAATTACTTAGGTAATTGCATGTCTAAGTTTCTCACCCTCATTGGTAGGGAAGTAACAGTGATAAAATTCGATCTTGCAAATGATGGTTTGTCCTATGAATGTGTTGTCAATATCGAGAATGTAATCAAGCTCAAATATGTAATGGTTGAACATGTACTTGGCCCCAATGTAGGCCTGGTTTATGGTATGGGTTACCTGGAGATGGAGATAGGGTGGTTGTAGTCTAGATGGAACCTTTTGCAAAATTTCGTTGCTTTCCCTTTGACTTCTCGGGGAAGGCTGAGATCTTCATTAGTTAAGCCAATAATATCATTCTATAAATGCACAAGAGCATGGACTACAACCTCACAATAATGTGCTTAGTTGATGCCCATCTTTGTAGTGATCTTGCGAAACATATTATTGCTTTATTGTTGTATTTGACAACAATGTTGGATCTAGAATTGAAACATATAAATGTATTTTACAAGATGGACCTTATCGAAAACTATGGAAGGCTTACTTTCAATTTAAAATTTGACATAGATGTCACTTGTCCACAAAATTAGTTTTTATAATATTCTTTATACATTTTGTTATTTCCTTGGCATAGAAATACAATTTTTATCCAAACTAATAACATTTAGGTTTACGTTCTAATATTTACCTTTTTGAGGCTAGTAAATGCATATTTATAAAAGTAAATGTGTTTGCAACTACTACTAAAAAGGAAAAAAATGGTAAGGATAAAGATGTTTCATGACCTAATTCTCCACTTACAAACAATTTCCTTGATGAATTGGATCCTATAATGACTCCATTGAAACTAAACTAGTGAGCACTATGAGCAAAGAGTCTTATTGCAATTAAATTATTCAATCAAACCCACAATCACATATTAATTGAAAAATAATGTGCTAGTAAATATATTCACCCTTCACTTTGTAGCGCATAGATTCAGCCCTAAAATTTGGCATATTTCATTCAAGCTTTGCTCCTAATAGAACTAGTAAAAGAAATTAAAGCCAAGAAGATACAAATAAAAATACCTAACGATACAAGTGCAATTTTTTTCCATTGGAATAGTACCAAAGCTTCCACTAGTGAAATAAAGATTCCCTTCAAGTTTCTTAATGTATAAAATTTAATGTGCCATTCAATATTACCTTCGTAGATAAACCCCTGTGTGAAATTCATAAGAAGAGATATTTTGAATCCAATCACGTTAACTAACTTGGGCATGTCAAATGGACACAACAATTGCATAAAATATGGTATTCTTTAAACATTGTTACAACAAGATAAAGTAACTTTCCAATCCATGCTGTGAATGTTGGTGCCTAATAAGCATGAAGTTATGTCCAAGCCTAGACTTCTTAAACATTATAATAACATGGATTCCTAATAAACATGGAAAGCATATAGGTATGAGACTTTGGCTTGTCTCAGTCATGGTGAGAACATAGGTACATGATATGCATTACAAACATAAAAGTATGAACCCCTAATTTCCCAATCCATTGTGCCAATATGGGTGCCTAAAAACATGTAAAACATAAAGTGACATTTGAGCACTAAAATTCGCTAACTCTCAAATTCAAAATCAAATTTATAGTTACCTACAAGTGACTACCAAGTCCATGGTAGATAAAGTCACGAGATAAAACACTAGCATTTTCATTTTCTATTATAAATCTCTTTTTGGAAAGAGATATCTCTAACAAAGAAAAGAAACAAAAAATCATTCTTACATACGACTCTCAAGACATCAACTCTACAACATTGTTTGATGTAGAGAACTAAAACTAAAATACAAATTATGTATATCAAGAACATATAAAATACACAAATGTTTCTTGTATACACACTTATATTTCAAATACTTTCATTACATAAAATTATTTCATGCATTATGATATGTAAAAACTTAATCTTTCTATATTTACATTCAAATAAGAAAAAATGGGCTACTGATGCAACAAAACCATTATTGAGTATGAGAAACATGATCACCATTACCCAGAGGATCTAAAGCATCCCATGGATGTTATGAGAAATTTTTAGTACAAGGAATTGCATTAACAAAGTTAACAAATAAATTTTATGGGTGAGTTACACAACCTTGAAGTTAACAAATAAAATTTATGGGTTAGTTACACATCCTTGAAGTTTGACTTTTAATAAAAATAAACCTTTTGTAGGTAAGTTGAGAAGGCCTCTTATTCATGCATATATATTACATATAATTTATTTGTTTCCAAAATAAAATATTAATACAAATATTGATAAAACTAAAAGAATTGCTTGAAATTTCTTTCTAAGAACAAAGAGTAACAAAAATATTAACAAAAACAAAAGAATTACATAAATATATACATACATAAACTAAAAATTAAAAGAACCATAAAGCTATATGTCATAAAATTATTTAAATGTAGTATAAATATTGGGATGTTTCTAGTATGTATGTACATGCACATGGGAGCACTTGGAGTAAGTTGTTAAATTGTTTGGATGGGAATGTGAAAGTCTCAAATATGAAATACTTTTAGGATATAATTGTTTGATGATGAACCAAAATAACTAGTCCAAAACATCGATAAATAAAGAATGGATGTCGTATCTCCATAAATCTCTCTACCTAGTGATAATTCCTATAAAAGCCTCAAATACAATATATTTTCTCAATACAAACAAAATATGCTTGTTTGGAAATGGACCACAAATGCGAGTCTGAAACATTGAGAAATAAAAAATGGATGTGATATCTCCATAAGTATTTCTACATGATGATAATTCTCAAAAAATTATCAAATTTGAAATACTTTCCAGATATGAACTTGATATAGGTGTCTAATGATGGACCAAAGTAACTAGTCTGAAATGTCGAGAAGTGAAAAAATGGATGTGGTATGTCTAGAAAGATCTCTACCAAAAATTAATTCCCACATAAGTATCAAATATGAAATACTTTCTCGATATAGATGAGATACAGTTGCTTGATGATGAACCATAATAGTTGGTCCAAATGTCAAGAAATGAAAAAAATGGATGTGGTGTAACACTTTCATCCCACATTTACCCAAGTAACCAACCAACCGGGGTAAACATGTGACGAAGAGTTACTATGATCTAATTCAACCTCCTAGGTGACCTTAAGGAAGTGGAATCGATGGAAACACATCACATAGACTTTCCACATCAACAATAAAACTCCCAGGAGCCATCCCAACCACTAAGATATCCAACCCTTGAGTCCCACTGAGGTTTTAGCCCTTCAAACCCCCGGACGCTCCCATAGTATGGGCATGGGTGCATCTGGGAGGCTCTGGATGCTCCCACAGTATGGGCATGGGTGCGTCTGGGAGGCTCTGGACACTCTCATGGCATAGGCATGTGTGCGTCCAAGGAATTTTCCCTTAAGACCTGTGCCAGCCTCCCCGAGATTTGAGCCACTTTTTCAAGCCCAGAGCCTAGGTCACTACCCATAACTCAATGACAAGTTCAGAAATGAAATAACACAACGAAACAATTATGTATTTGAAAAAATTGTGACAAGACCTAGACTAGACCCCTACTAGCCATGACAGGAATTTCGTCAAACATATCACAAATATGTAATCTACATGTGTAAACAACATATTTGAACATAGGGTCTCATACTTATCTGAGAATCGCAAAGAAGCATTGTTCCCTTACATCATTAGCTGCAGTATCATCTATCAGGTCATAGATACATTATTTATTCATTTACAAATAAGAACATGAGGAGAGCCATACATCATCATTGTCATAATACATGCTCATAACCAGCAAGATAACAATAGAAATACAATGAATACATCAGCCATAGAATCCACATATAAAGCAGTAAATCTACACATCAAATACCAAGGGAATGAATGTAGAAACCAACCAGGGATAGGACTACCATGTTCCACCTGACCATATATTGGTTGAGCCAAATCTCTATTCAGTTAATCACCCTCGTGCCATATTCCAAGCATGAATGTGGGACTCATAACCAACCAAGAAGAACCAAAAAAGCATGAATGGTATCATAGTTATCCACCTACATCGTGACAAATTTTACTACCTCCTAGTCTATTAGGCTTTACTGTAATCCACAGTTTGATCCAAGAATCACTAGGCACTACACCGAGACCCACTCTCAAGTATTTACCGTACATCCCATCCTGAGACTACTAGGCCCAACGGAGAGAAATCCATCTCTTGGATGTACTGTATATCCCTCCATTCATCGATAAGGATTCCTAGGCCCATTGAGGAATACAATCTTGGCATTTCCGTAAGCCACAGTCTGGTTTAGGGGTTACTACGTCAGTGGGTTTACCGTGATCCACGGTCTAGTTAAAGGACCACTAGGCTGTGTGTTTTTAATTTCGAAGATCCACCTCACTCGTCTTCGAATCCATCTAGAAGTCCATCACAACCAAAGTATGAGAACCCGTCTCATCAAGGCTATCTGGAAATGGCAAGGCTAGGCTGAAAACACTGTCACACCTAGAAAAACCTATGCCATGATAGAAAAGAACTACATGCAATACCATGTATGCCATATCTAGCAAGGAAATCACACATGCAAATCAATAACTGCAAAGAATCCTGATGTAGCTGCTTAATCCTGCTTTTCCTCGCTTGCTCCTTCCTTCTTCTTTCCTTCTTTTCCTTTCTTGCTCCAATGCAAAAGTGCTCCAAGAAAACTCTAAGTGTCTAGGAGAGAGAGAGAGAGAGAGAGAGAGAGAGAGAATAATGAGAGAACTCCAAAATTGAACTAAAAAAGGGTTAGCAAAAGCTTTCCAACTGATCCTCATAAGCATTTTTATCAATGTGGCCTCTATTTCCTTCATTTTCCTTCAATTTTCTCCTCACATTCAATCTGTGACCTTTCACCTTCCTTTTCTCCTATTTTCCATTATTTCCATAAATAAATGCCAACAAATGCCACTTTTCCTTTCTAAAGCCTTTGTCATTGCTTTTGCCAATTTCCTTTAGCCATAATAACTAAATGAACACCCACTAGGATATTTTCCCACCATTCAGCTTGGAATACATGTCCCATCAACCGCGGTTATTACATGGAATTTTAACTAGGGTTGTTAAATAAACTTCCCCCTTGGGGGACACTGTCCTCAATGTTCAAACACACATATACCTCAGCAAAAACCGTTGAAAATAAAACTTATTGCCCATGGATCTTTATAACACAACTCATTGCAGAATTTACAATGACCACTGCTGAAACATGACAAACATACAATTTACTGGAGCTTTATAACATAGATCATTGCGGTATTTACAATATCAACCATATATACAACCATACTGTCTATGGAGCTTTATAAATCCATTTCGATACAATATTTACAATAATATGCATATTTTCTCAACCAACAAATAAAAGGGTACGATGCCTACATCCACAACAAGGGAATCCAGAGGCTCACACCTCCACCCTCAAAGTAATACCAGGATTTACCTCCTTCTCAAGAATTCCAAAATCCACTGCCAAAGTCAAAGCTGCATCTAATGTCCAACGCTACAATCCTACGCCACTTGTTCTCTCAGTGAACAATTACTGGCTCATTGTTCCAGTGCACACTCCCAATGTGCATCTAATTCCATCTAGAAATGCTAATGACCAAAACAAATACATCCCTGGCATTCCCTTCTTTGCTACACATTCCCTCGAGAAATCCAATCATCCCCTTCCGTGCAGTCACTCACCTTCCAAGTTTCCCAGCGTCCCCTATCCCGAGCGATCCATCCCTTGGTAAGGTTTCCTCGCATCAGAAGATACCAAAACCAAGGCATATACCCACCTCAAAACCAAGGCACATCCATGCCTCAAAACCATCATATTGGTCATAGCATGCTCATGGAAATCAATGGACATTATTGGGTACCAGTGTCCCATAAAGGCCCTACTCTTGAAGTGCTTTATCAACATATTGATCATGTTCCAATTCCTTTTTCTGACGCTGCTAGTTCTTGCAGTCGGTTTCAACCATCCCAAAACGGGCATTACATGCTTTCCTGTACCAAGCACATAATTTTCATTAGATTCAAAATGAATTTAAATAACTTAAAATTATACCTCATTGGTAGCTCGTCAATAAGGTACACTTGTACTTATGTTTACTTCCTGCCACACAAGTCAAACTAGTTGTTTGATCAAATCATCATGTATAATCATTTCACATTTGGTTAGCTCAAAACACAACCATCATAGATAAAAATAATGAATCGCATGCAATCATCAGAAACCATAATCATAAATCACATGTAACCATCATAAGTCAGAATCACAGATCACATGCATAACAAAACTGAAATAAAATACCCATACTTATACTTCATCAGTCCTTACTTCTACCTTTTTTATTTTGTACCCATATCAGATCGGTTTCCACACTCGGCAATCACCCAGTGCCTTTGCTTCTCTTCAATCACGTACACCTACACACAATGTACATCACAACACATACACCCACATACGACCTACAACACCATACAATACACGCACCCACACTGTCATACGACACATACACCTACACCCGGTGTACAATACAACACAATACATAAACCTACATCGGCATACAACACATACATCCACACCTGGTGTACAATACAACACAACACATACACCTACATCTGATGTACAACACAACACAATACATATACATTAGAGAGTATAACACAAAAAATACACATGTCACGATACCACAACTACACCATGCACATACATAGTATTTCATGCCTGCAACACAACATGTAGTACATGCACACAATACCAGATGTATACCAGTACCATATGTGCAACATGTACACAGTACCACCTGTACAATGTGTACACAATACCACATGTACACAACACCACATGCACGACATGTACACAATATCACATGTACATAGCGCCACATGCATGACATGTACACGACACCACCTACACATAGAAACACATGTACAATCATGCACACAACACCATATGTACAACATGCACGCAACACCATATGTACAGCACTGCATATTCAACATGTACATAGAACCATATGTACATAGCACTGCATATTCAACATGTGCACAACACCATATGCACACAACACCACATATCCAACATGCACACAATAATATATGTACACAACACTGCATATCCAACATGTACATAACATTGTATATATCTAGCACTGCATATGCAATATACACACAACACCATATATACAATAGACATACAACATCATATGTACACAATTCTACATAGGTTAAATTTACATATCACCATATGTGAAATCACTGAATATACAACATGTGCAACATATACACAATATTAGTACTGCACATCCATAGACCACAAAATGACCCCACAAGAAACCTTGCTTCTAGTGTCTTTCCACTATCCATGCTTATCCTAGCATGTCGCAAATCACACTACTTTCACTTCAGTGATGTACCCCTCAGCATTACCTGTCCATAACATAAACATAGGCATAGTAAAATCATATAATATAAATTCATTTCCACATGATACTGACCTCATAGATTTATCAGAGTTACTCTTCCCACTTGATTCCTCATAAGACCAAGAACCTCTTCATGCCATCCACCTTCATAAGTAATCATTTCTCCACAAGAATGATCGTTGGGAAACTTGTCATACAATGACATATATATATATATATATATATATATATATATATATATATATATATATATATAGCATAAGGCAATCATGATACTGGTAGACACCGACATACATATAGACATATCTACATATAAACATTAGCATTAAACAATTATGATCCATGGCGACGCTGTCAGACATGACATACATACATACATGTATACATATATAAACATCAACATAGTCATGATCACAACATAATTACCAAATATCATAAGGTCAAGGCTATGAGAACTTCCTCTATCTATGCAAAACATGCACCATGTTAAGAACCACAGTTCCCAACTTAGCCAAGGCATCGAACACCTCAATCCCTTTTACTTACCTGACCTATTCACCTTTCTTATGACTACTCTGCCACCGTCCATTTACCTCAATGGACCCAACCAATCCAACAAGTTATCATATTCTTACCTCCCGCTGCCCTTATACATGCATCGAGTTTCATCCGAGTCTTTCATTACCTATTGGGCACCACAAAGATCTTCCTAGGTTCCATTAAATTTCCTCTTTCCCAGCCAATTCCCAAGACTCTTAAAACATAAAAGGAAAGAACAAGAGAAAACAATAAGAAAACCATGAAAACCAAAAATCAATACGACACCACAAACAATGTGGCAAGACCTTGTACTAGACATAAACAAAACCCATAAATCAAGCTCAAACAAATCACAAAAGACCAAAAGCACAAGAATAGCAACAAAAATCATGAGTCAATCCCAATGGTTCCCAATACTTCCAAAGGAAAGCTCAGCCTGAGCCTTCTTCAAGATTTCATGGCAATCTCTTTCCATGAAATCCCCTCCATCATACTGCCATAAACACATAATTGTCAGCGCATAAATAAATATAACAATATACCAATTATCTTACCTTATTGTACCAAGCACAGTGCCTTGTAACTAAACACATACACCTCTCAAGGAACTCCAATTCCCTTATGAATATGTCCATAGATGGAAACCAATTGGTATACCTATTAAATACATGTTTACAAATATAGCATATATCCACATAATGTCAGACAAATTCTAGGTTAAGAAGAATTCCTATATGCAGAGCACCCATTCGTTTGGAGTTGCAGTTTCTAAACATAGTCAGAGGAATTATTACCCAAATTCTTTATTTTACCCTAACCTTATTGCACATGAATTTGATTATGCATTGTCACATCACCCAAGTGTTACTTATTTAAACAAATCAACTATTACCTTTTCACGCTAATGCTAAGCATGTTTCCCTGCAACTGCTCAGAATGTCGATGACATGTTCAAATATCAAGACATCATACCTATCAATTTGAAATCAACCTTTTCCAAGGCTAACAACCATGTCATAATCAAATAATAGTCAAAATCATAATACTACAACTAGCACACACTTACACTCAAAGTACATATCAATTGTCCCCACACATAATTTATTAGTACGACCATCTTAAAACAAGTCCATTACTTCATGCAATCTTATAAACACATGATCATATCATGTGATTAACCAAACATTCAAACAAACTATAACGTACCATGTTAGATAAATCAACTAGACGACATAATAGACACCAAACACTCAACACCGGATAAATGACATAATTAAACAATTAAGCACCAAGTACACGACATAAGAAAACTCATACCTTAATGTATCTTAGGGGAGGCTATTTTGTCTACACAATCAGTCTATATTAGCATGATATAAATTCACAACATATCAACTCAAACATAAATAAGGTCATGATATCCATAATAGTAACTAACTATCATGTTCACGTCATAAACTCATAAACATTTGTCATTCATGCATAACAATCACATATGCACAATCAACCTAGATTAGTATGACATAATATCACAATATGTTAACTCATACCTGAATGTCATAGTCATAATCATCTACACAAACCAATCCAAATCAACATGATACATATAACATCAAGATCTTAATGCAATAACCCTAATCATCAAGTTAACTAACATATAACAACAACAAGTTAACATATAACATACTTGAGAGTGGAATTTTTTGTGATCCATATCTAATTTAATCATAAATCTTCCGGAAAATCACATAATCAATTGAGAAACGACACATTTTAACTTAGTGTAGTTCATCATCAGGAGAATGATATAACATAATCATCAGGTTAACTAACATATAACAACAACAATGCATATAAAAACATGTTATTATCATTCATGGCCATTCGACACATGTGCATATGACCATAGTGTAGCATCTACCGTGCATGTAACCACAACAACAATAAAATGAAAAACATGTATAAGAGTAATCCTAATTCTTATAACAACCATTAACCACATACCCTCATGCCAAGCATACAACCTGTATAATGATCTGCTCTTACCCTGAGGTCTAATGCTGCAACCTTGCTTTGATGATCTGCATCTCCTGCTCTATCTCAATCAACACATTAGCATCATAACATACCAATAGCATCATAATGACCTAAAATGCATACAATGACCTCATGATGTATGTTTGACCTACTATACATGCATAAACTATTACCATTACAATGCATGCATAATAACATATAGAAATCGACATGCATAACAAATACATATACAACCATACACTTGTGATGACACATCCCACAACAAAACCATCAACCTTCACATGGCGACATCACTACAACAATGATCAAAATCATGCAAATGCAACAAGAACATAGTCCACAAACATACAGAACACATATGCAACTGACATGTATGCACGGAAAACACATTCTGCCCATCTAGTCCAAGGGGTGAACCATGCTTTGATACCACTCTGTAACACCCTCATCCCACATCTACGCAAGTAACCATCCAACCGAGGTAAACATGTGACTAAGAGTTACTATGATATTATTCAACCTCTAGGTGACCTTAAGGAAGTGGAATCGATGGAAACACATCACATAAACCTTCCACATCAACAACAGAACTCTCAGGAGCCATCCCAACCACTCATGTATCCAACCCCTAGGTCCCACTGAGGTTTTAGCCCTTCAAACCCCTGGACACTCCCACACTATGGCCATGGGTGCGTCTAGGAGGATTTGGATGCTCATGCATGCGTCTAGGGAATTTTTCACTCAGACCTGTGCCAGCATCCCTAAGATTTGAGCCACTCTTTCAGGTCTAAATCCCAAGTCACTTCCCATAACTCAATGACAAGTTCAGAAATGAAATAACACAGCGAAACAATGATGTATTTGCAAAAACTATGACAAGACCTATAATGGACCCCTACTATCCATGACAAACATTTTGTCAAACATATCACAAATATGTAATCTACAGGTGTAAAAAAAATATTTGAACATAGGGGTCTCATACTTATCTTAGAATCGCTAAGAAGCATTGTTCCTTTACAGCATTAGTTGCAGTATCATATATAGCTCATAGATACATTGTTTATTCATTTACAAATAAGAACATGAGGAGAGCCATACATCATCACTGTCAGAATACATGCTCGTAACCAGCATGATAACAACAGAAATACCATGAATACATCAGCCATATAATCCACATATAAATCAATACATTTAAGCATCAAACACCAAGGGAATGAATTTCTCATTAATGAATGTAGAAACCAACCGGGGATGGGACTACCACATTCCACTCGACCATAGATTGATTGAGCCAAATCTCTCTTCAGCCAATTGCCCTTGTGTCATATTCCAAACATGAATGTGGGACTCATAACCAACCAAAAAGAACCAAATAAGCATGAATTCTATTGTAGTTATCCACCTACACCATGAGGAATTTTATTGCCTCCTAGTCTCTCAGGCTTTACCGTACATCCCATCCTGGGACTACTATGCCCAACGTAGAGAAATCCACCTCTTGGCTTTGCCGTATATCCCGTCATTCACCGGCAATGATTCCTAGGCCCACTGAGGCACACAATCTTGTCTTTACCTCAACCCACAGTCTGGTTCAGGGGTTACTAAGCCATTGGCTTTACCGTGATCCACAGTCCAGTTCAGGGACCACGAGGCCATGTGTTTGTCATTTCAGAGATCCACCTCACTCAGCTTTGAATCCATTCGGTAATCCAAATCAACCAAAATATGAGAACTAGCCTCATCAAGGCTTTCCGGAAATGGCAAGGCTAGGATGAAAACACTGTCACACCTGGAAAAACCCATGCCATGACAAAAACGAACCACATGAAATACTATACATGCCAGATCTAACAAGGAAATCACATGTGCAAATCAATACATGCAAAGAATCTTGTTGTAGTTACTTAATCCTTATTTTCCTCGCTTTCTCCTTCCTTCTTTGCCTTTCTTGCTCCAATGCCAAAGTGCTCCAAGAAAACTCGAAGTGTCCAGGAGTGAGAGAGAGAGAGAGAATAATGAGAGAGCTTCAAAACTAAACTGACAAATTGTTAGCAAAGGCTTTCCAACTGATCCTCATAAGACTTTTTATCAATGGGGCCTCTATTTTCTTTATTTTCCATTATTTTCCTTCAATTTCCTCCTCACATGCAACATGTGACCTTTCACCTTCCTTTTCTCCTATTTTCCATTATTTTCATAAATAAATGCCAAAAAATGCCACTTTGGTTTTCCAAATCCTTTACCAATTTCCTAGAGCCATAATAACAAAAATAAGCACCCATTAGGATGTTTTTCCCACTATTCAGCTTGGAATACGTGTCCCATCAACCATGGCTATTAATTTTCCTTTATTAACTTTTATTACATGGAATTTTCACGAGGGTTGTTATATGTGGTATCTCTGAAAATCTCTCTACCTAATGATAATTCCCACAAAGCATCAAATCTGAAATGCTTTCCCAATATGGATGAGATATGGCTACCTAATGATGGATCACAATTTCCAATCCAAAACATCAAGAAATACAAATGGACATGGTATCTCCTAAAAACTCTCTACCCAATGTTAATTCCAACAAAATTCGCAAATTTGTAATGCTTTCCTAATACGGATGGGATATAGTTTCCCGATGATGGAAATAATATTTGGTTTGAAATGTCAATAAATAAATAATGGATGTGGTATCTCTAGATATCTCTCTACCTAATGGTAATTCCTGTAAAAATCTCAAATCTGAAAAAATTTCCCGACATGAACGAGATATATTTGTTTGACTATGGACCACAATAGCTTGTTTAAATATCAATAAATAAATAAATGGATGTGTTCTTTTTGAAAATCTCTCTACTTAACGATAATTCTTGTAAAAGTCTCAAATCTGATTGATAGGAAAAAAAGCAAAAAAAATAAGGATCAATCCAAAGGAAGGATAAGGGAATGATACACCAAAACAAAGGAAAAAGTAGAACCTCGAAGGAAAAGACACCAAACTAGAAGAATAAAGAGGGTTGGCTTCCTCGACTTGATCATCCTTTCAAGACTCTCACATTTGAAAACCCAAAGAAAGAAGGGAAACATGATAGTTCAGTTGGAGATGGAGGAATAGGAAAGGGACAAGAGGACTAAACCAAAAATCATAAAGGCACTAAGAGACTAGTGGGAGAGTCAACAAACTACCAAGCAGATTCTGAGACTTGGAACTGGAAGTGAAAGAGTTGATAATGAAAACCAACAAATACTAAAATTATCATAAAACTAAAGCATTGATTCTCTCAAAGTCCAATCATGGAACCAACAACACTAAATCCAAAAATATCCACTTTTAACCCACATTCCTAAATTAAACACGAGAACAGGGACATTACTTCTCGAGAAAACACTTCAAGCTAGCCACCCAAAGCTCAACAACTACCATGACCATAAAATTTAGAAGCTTCAATATAGCACCATAAAAAATAAAAATAAAAAGTAATCCCTAAGTACATGACAAAAAACTAAATAGCTCAAAACAACCTTCCATGTCGTAGCTTCCACCAGACAGCAAACTAATTTAAACCATCCTCCCAAATCCTCAACTTAATCCACCATTCTCGATCATGATTCATTTGTTTTGCAATCGAACCCATCATACTTATTCTAGGCACAATATTGAATGCAATCTTCAAGTCTCGTTATCATTATAAATTTTCCTTCGTACTGCTCCCAATTATGAGACAAATATCACACACCTTCGAATAATATTCATCAATCTAGATGTGTCGTATTTTGCATGTGTTCCTCCATCTAGGTGTTGTACAACAACCATCATGTAATGCCATGGGTCTCATATAAAAGTGGTGGTTAGAATCCCACTTATGGGCACCCACTATGGGGGGGCTTCCAAATTTTAAATTAGTTTTAAATTGCAATATTTACTATTTTGTAATCAAATTTTAAATAAAAGCAATTTCAATGCTCATTTCTAGATTCAAACCCTAAAAAACATGTTCCCAAACTAAAATGGCTAATATAGTTAACTACCACATCAAAGACTAAGTGGAAGTCTAAGAACTTTGATAACCCATGAATGTAACATATCTCACCAACTAAGGCTAGATGCAAATTCTAAGTGAATTTGAAGAAATATATACCCCTCCATCATGGCATCTAAGTAAAAGATAATGCCGACTTCACCTACACAAAACTATTACACATGCACACCACACACTTCTTACTTTGTGAAATGTATATTTTTTTGCAATGATTTTTAAATGAACCCAAACAAATTGACATATAGGTTATGTATCTCATTCCAAGAAAATATAAGTAATTAAAAAATGATATGTGAACTCAAATGCAAGTCACTACTTCATTAATACTATTTGTCACAACAATATTTTGCAAATAATCAATATCCTTTAGGCCCTTAATCGTGGACTCTTGGAGAATAAAGGTGCCTTAATGTGCATTCAACACTTTTATTAGTCCCTGCCTATGGCAAAGGAGGGACAATAGCGATTTCTTGCACTTTGACTTCATATTAGTTTGAGTTGACTATCCTCTTTACCAAAATTTAACCAAGTTTTTGGGCTCTCAATTTAGCTACACCTAAATTTATCCAAACTTTTCTATTGGACCTCTTATTGGAGAGGTCACTTGTCTCGAGGCACATTACAAAATACCAACATTAATTTACCCAAAAAAAATTAATCGAAAGAAAACAAAGTTATGATTTTTTTACATATCCAAAGTGATGTATCATGTAAACATTTAATTGCAATAGACTAATGCTAACTCTCGCATAACATTAATCCTATAACATTTTTTGTTTGGAAAAATTTCCACTAAATACATAGCATTACATTGCTTAGTATTACATCTATGTGTGATGGCTATCTAGCTATTTCATGTCTATGAACTCTAATTTATCCCAGCACGTGTCTGTGAACCATGACTTGACTTTCCATTGATACACATAAGAGGTTGTCCCATAACACAACAACGCAGACCCATAAATTAGTGCAACGCAGACACAAAAATTTGTCATGGCGTCGACGTTCAAGCACTTGTGGAGTGAACCATTGCATAATGACTTGACTTGCCATTGATAGACATAACAGGTTGTCCCATAGCGCAACGCAGACACAAAAATGGCGTCCAAGCACTTGCAAAGTGAGCCATTGCAATGAATCTACACATGGAAGAGGTCATTGGAGGCGAGGCCACTGAGGTTTATGTGGAGAGTACCCTGAAACCAACACAAGGACCCGTGTTAAGTAAAAAAATCTAGAGTAAAAGAAAACAAAACAATAACAGGGATATGTTTATGCAAAAGAAATAGGGCTAGGAGAACACGAGCTTAAATAACATAAGTTGAATCTACTGCAAAACTCTGTCAAAAAGGTATCGATATAGAGATTTTAAATTTTACAATGATGAATTCATACTTTTATAATCTAATGTAGATTCTTTCATCTACAATTCTCCTTCAACCATTGTTACATAAAAAATAAAAATGATGAAAGAACATATATTTTAAATCTTACAATAATGAATTCATACTTTTATAGTTTTATAGTCTAATTTAGATTCTTTCATCTACAATTCTCCTTCAACCATTGTTACAGGCCAATACTACAGTTTATATAATAAGTGAATCCTTGTGTATATACTGAAATCATATTGAATTTCTCCCAACTCATGCAACACAAAATGCTATAGATAGGGAAAAGCACAAAATGCTACAGATATGGAAAATCAGGGTTCAAAGAATAAGTGGCATACTTGTATGAACTATTACCTAAAAGTGTGACATCGTAGGCTTAATTCTGCAGCATATCCAGAACTTGGTTGAAGATATTAAGCGTAATTCTGCGGTATCTCCATAATTTGGCTGAAGATCTGGCCATTCGAGGCACCGCTTTGCCAACCATCACAGCCAAAGAAGGCTTCATCATGTTTGCCTTGGAGAACCAGATGATGGATCCGCATTAGACAAAAGGAGACTCTCGTCCTCTGTGAGATTGAAAACGTCGGGCGTGTTCTGCAATAGCTGCTCTTTGTTGGCATGCGCAAGAAGCTCCAACTATAGATATAGACCAGTCTCACAAGGCTAGACTTAGTCCACCTGATTGTAGCCTACATCTGAAAATTATTTGAATAGGCTAGGACGGAAGACATAGAATCTATATATAAAGATTAGGTAGGGGAAGATAGTAATGTGATACATAAGGAGAAATAGGGAAACACAGCTTGGAAACTCATGCAGTTATCCGAAGAATCCCATAGTTGTTCATACACTTCCATCTGAGTAATGAATAATATTCGATAGCAGCCATCAACCAGGGGAGGGAGCTTTTGAACACTTTCATGAGCCTCCACACGAATGGAGACCGAACTCAACTAGTGGCCAACTATACCAAGAAGAGCAAAAGAACTCAGGTGTTCACAAGAAAACACCGGACATTTTATGTGCGTTATTGCGATGACTTTACTCTCAGAATCGTTGCGAACACACAGAGTGAATTCTTGTTCATTATAACCCAATTCCAAACCTTTTTTGAAACAACGCCCAGCTTTACTTGAAGCAACAACAAGAGGAAAAAAACAAGAAAATATCTGTGAGAGTTTCCTTCTTGTGCAATTTCTACTCTCCATTCTGAAATCTAACTTTAGATCCTACAGACTTAACAAACACTGAAAGTACAGAAGCTAATGAAACCGTAATCCTTGATTTAGAATTCAATGTTATATGAATCATGAAGTTTACCATTGAACATACTGAAAGTACAAAAAGCTAATGAAATCGTGATCCTTGATTTGGAATTCAACGTTATATGAATCATGAAGTTTACCATTGAACATATTCACAAAGTGGGAAGGAAATTCCAGAAAGGACTTAATAAATGCCATGTTTTCCAGAGTTTGAATGTTATTCCCCTGCTATCATACCACAAATTCTGTTTTTTCATGTCGTGGATCTCTTGTTGGCTCAGATATCTCACCCAGAAGATTAATCTGCAATGAGGAACTATCGCGGTTGCATACATTTTTCCTCTGGCTGCCATACATATTTTTTCACTCTAGAATCAACACTATAACTTCAACCACGTTTCAGTCATGCACTGTGATTCTCTGTCTTTAGCCACTTATCAAAACCATCCAGGATGTCATACATTTACATTTTTTTTTACTCTAGAATATCTACACTTCTTCAACCATGTTTCCTGCAATGCACTGTGATTCTATGTCTTTAGCCACGTCTCACGTCTCGTATAGTTCCAATAAAATATTGAAATTATTTAAAAGATTATCATATTTTACACATGCCTCTGAAATTTGACTTTTTTAATGTAATGTTTCTGTCTTTAACCATGTATCAAAACATAGAATCCAGAAACTGATACTTCAATTCTTCTAGCGGGTAAATTTTCGATTCTTCCAGCGGGCACATTTTCCACAGCATAGTGACTACAGATTCCAAAATGTTAATTAAATGCAGCGTTGAAGGCTTGGTCACTGCCCATAGAAATGATAATAAATTTTATATAATAATTTTCATTTCCAATAATGCCTGCGTACACATCCAAAAATGCATATTTTGTCGTACTCATGCACTAAATTACTCCAAACAATGCATATTTTGTTGTACTCATGCACTAAATTACTCCCAACGCCGAAAAAACCAAGAGATTTCATGGCACTGTATTGCTTAAAACTCTAAGTTGAAACCCACAAGTAAATTGCCATAGAATAGCTATTCGGTAGCTGTAAATGCCAATTGAGAACCATTCATGGCCTAGAGTACAAAACATTGTTTAACTGCACTATGCAACATGGAAAGGAAATGGAAAACTTTTGGAAATCAATGTGGTTAACCAAATTGGAAAGTGCTTAATCGCTACTGACCTCTGTAACTGATTGATTCTAACTCCGCCTTTCCACCCTACAAGACCCAAAACACCAAGAACAATGGACCTGCAAAGGGTTGCACTTTTTTAAAAAGCATCCAATTCCATCTCCGGCCCCGATTCGATCTCATCAGTTATGGTTGTAGTTCCAGGATCAAACCAAGGGATTTTTCATTTCAAACCCTGAAGAGACTACCGCTGCCTGCGGCCCTTGTTAGAGAATATAATAGATACCAAAAATAAAGACACTTTAAGACCTCGAGGTCTTCTAAAAAACATAATTTAGATGGTAACATGAGATAGAACTTAATTGTTGGATCCACCAACATTTAAATATCAACAATCTCGTGGGTGCATATTTGAATTTCACTTAGACATAATGGTATTCAACTAAAAAGGATGCATGATTACCATTTCAAGAAGTTGAGATAAAGTTAGTTTCTAAATATATTTTTAAAGGTTATTAAAAGAGGGAGCTTTGAAGCTAGCAAAGTTAGCGGGGAACATGAACGTATTTAGTTATAAAAAAAAAATGTAAACTAAGTTATTAGGATAGGTAACGTCATTTTAAAAGGCTTCCATATATTAGCCTAGAACAATTGATTAATATGCATCAATAGATTACAAATCAATATTATATGTATTTGAGAAAATACAATTTTTTTTCAATGTGTGCAATAAAAAACAAGGTTTGCAAGCAGCAGTGGTCTGTGCTGGGCAGAATTTTTTTTTGTTTGTTAGAGAAACAATTTTAAGTGTGATAACAATGTTATCATTATAACCTATATTGATCAAGTTCGATTAGGGTAAATATGTCACATTATCACATATCAAGCATCACTGCAATTAGACTAGTATTGAACCTAATCTATGCTCAACATCATTGTAAAATGCAATTACCCCTATCTAAAATAAACAGTTATATCAAGGTAACTTCCAATAATGACGCATCTTAGACCTAAACATAACTTCTATTAGCAATAGTTTTTGTCACTTCCCATATCCAATTTTACAAGTATTTATGACTTTTAATTTAGGACTTCTAATATACTAATCACCCACCGACACAGTTTTAAAATTAATCCCATCTGCATTATGTTCAATGCACGAATAGACTATCTTTAATAGTTTCATAATCAATCTCATATGTATATTGGATGCGAGTCTAGACTAGGTTTAACAATTTCACAAACAATTCCAATTTATATTATAATGAATACAAGCATAAACTATCTATAACTGAGTAACCAAAACTTTATATTTGTGTTTGCTAAGCAACACACACACACACATTTATTGCATTTTTAGTCACTCTACACTAACGGATATTTCAAATTGATTTGAGCGAAACTGGTTCAAATAAACTAAGTTCAAAGAAATACATATACACATAGTTGGAATAGGTAGAGGACGATGTAGTCAAAAATGGAATTGAGATTTTAAACTGATGTTATTTTCATTTTCAATGCTTTCATTTCTTTGGAACTCTAAAAAATAAAATACAAAAAACCATACAGAGATTAATATAGCCCAGGTCGCTAACACCTCAACATTCTTCTCTTAAAGCCTTTGCAAAAGACAATTGTAATGCATGCAGAGATGGTCCCATACAAAATATATAGAAATTACCACGTCTGACCTTGTTGGCCCACCATTTTACAACTCACCAAATTTTGTGGCCCCATGATCCTACAACTTATCTATTTTGCGATAGCCCAAATGGACAACAAAAAGAAGAGGCACTTTGATATTCAAGATATAATATGCTTAACTCCACCATCAAATGAAACTATGAGGAAAGGAAAAGATGTCCTCCCATGCCATTGCAATCTTTGAAGGGATCTCGCTTGCTAAGTATCGGGGGTTTAATGGAAAATATTACATCGGAAGCAAGATTCTTAGTGACATGTTGTCTCAGTAGGAGGTAGAGTGTTTGTTCAAGGATTTCAGTCAAGGAAAGGCTTCCACATTGCTATATAAGTACTTAGATTAACCCATAAGGATCAGAAATATGACTTTTTTGTATAACCAAAGTCATCTTATTGCTCCTCAGTTACGCATACCCCGCATTTCAGTGTTTTAAAATCGTAGAAAGGCAAGTCAGAGATAGAGCAACTAATATTCTGGTGTCACTATTCGATCATAATTGCAAGATTAATTATTTTTGAGTGAGTAGGAGATGATTTCATTTCATGGTTACCTATGTACACTGAAGAAAATCTTGCATTCATTGTTAATTTGTGGTATCCTAAAACAAAGGGTTGTTTTGGGATCAACCTATGCATACGAAACCTTTGTTAAGACTTTTGTAGCAAAACATGAGACAAATATTGACAGGAATTTACTTGAATTAAAGACAAGGGCGGGAGAAATGATCGTTCATTATGGGAATAAGTCTACAATTTAGATGCAGGCAAATTCATTGATATTCTTCAATATGTTCCTTCAAAGTCACCAAAGAATCAGCTTGTCCAGTCTGTTCAGCAACCTAAACAAGCTATAGCAGGTGTACCAGGTGTGGTTCCATGACAACCTGGACTAACTAAAATAGGTTGAGCGTTCAATCGCTTCTTTTTTACTGCTCCCGACTATAGACTCGACAGGTAAAGATCCAAAGCTCCCACTACTAGTTCCAGATCCAAATATAGGTGTAACAGGAAGGAGAAAAACCCAAACACATTTTCAATCTATAGATAAATCCTGGTACATTTTTTCACCTATAACCATCAAGACCAAAGACAAAACCCATGCTATTATTTTAGTACCAGTTGAAAATCATTGTCACTTCCTCCAACTAAGTTTTGCACGGGTTACAGATACTTTATGTACTTGAACACCATGATGTAAATTTGATATCTTATAAGTAACTTTCCCATTAACTTTCCCATAATATACCATAGCCATAAAAATAGTTATCTTTTCAAACCCAATTGCTTGAACTTGCAATATAGCCTTGTGAGATACACAAGAAATGACGAAGGATAAGATTGGTTTTAGAATGTATTGTAGGTGCTTCTATCATGGGGTTTGCAGAGGATGAACAAAACACAAGCTATCCCTCAAGAGGCTCAAATTTTTTTTATAATGAAAGATAGCTTGGAAGATCCTCGTTCTTCCATGAAAAACGACATGGACTCTAGTGAAGGGCCTCATAATTAGGTTGGAATTACCTCCAAAATTTCTACAGGTATGATCAAATCGTACTTGAAACTAAATTTCTAAATAGTTATTTTCCCTCTAATATATGCAGTTTGAGAAATTGAAGAAACTTCAACTTGCTATAAATTACTTTCATTTATTACTTTCACTAAATGAGAGAGGCAACATCAGACCTACCACAACCAGAAGGTACCTTCTACCTACTATCAGATGGTAGCTACTTAAGGAACCTGGAAGGTCTCATGTGCTCAACGTCAGTCTTTTTTCTTTGGCGCAAGTCCCCCACTTGAGCAGTTGTGGTGTCGACGTAGCGTCTTGGGGATCTCAAGTATGCTCCTGTATACATGCCTAAAAAACCTTCAGTTTCATTTCTTTAGCGCAAGTCCCCGAATTCAATATTTGTGGTGCCGACGTAGCTTCACGAGGATCTCTAGTGTGCTCCTGTATACATGCTTAAAAAACCTTTAGATGCCTTTGCTTCTTGGTTTTAAGGACAACTAGATACCGAGTTTTTGATATTACCGAAAAGATAACTACTCCAAGAAGTTGGATTTGTCAAACATTTGCTAATATATGTCTAATTACAGATGGATGTATCTTGTAGACAGATATATCTTATCAATTTTTGGGGGACTTTTTGGTTCTCATCTCTGTAAAAGGGAAAATCCACCTTTATTTTTGGTATATATCTATTAATTATGCTCCAAGTTATTTGAAAAAACAATCTGTGAAGCGACAAGGCATGTTGTGGTGAACAAGTTGGGCATGGTCTGGTCTGGCAACAAAATAAAGGTGTAACGCAACATCTCCCTTCAGTTATGACCAAGGGGTAAACATGAGCTGAGGGGAAGTTAAGACCATACTAAACCTCCTAGATGACCTTAAGGAAATGTAGTCAACAATCAAACCGTATTGACTTCCCTTAAGTGCCACGAGACCCTCCAAGAGTAACCCAAACCCTCCAGGTGTCCATCCCTGAGGTCACCCTGACTTTTAACTGGTTTCTATCCCCAATCGCTCCTTTTCCAAGGCATCAGTACGACTGGACCTCCCAATCGCATCCATAATCCTGGATCAATGTAACTGTAGACTAAATTACCCAGTGTTGTGCCTGCGACTGCAGATTTTAAGGCTTGATTCTAGGGTTGGGACTAAACCTCTGCCCATAAATATTTGTAACTTTCAGAAATCTTAAATTACGTAATGAAAAATGCATGTAAACCAAAACATGACACCAAGACTGGGCCTGACCATCCCCAACCAAGACTGACATTTTGTCAAACACTTGGAAACAATGCAATCTACAGGTCATGAATGCAAGAATGAACATAAGGGACTGAAAAATCATATGAAAATTATCAAGAAGCATCACCATCCTCTCTTATTAGTTTTATTATCGTTAATTAGGTCTTTTATCCAGTGTTATCTCAGTTACAATTAGAAACATGAAATGAACCATGACCATAACCACTCACATAACCATGCTTATAACCAACATATAGCCACATAAATAACCCATAAGATAACATCCATTAAATCCACATAAATATAAGTACAAAAGAAAGAGAACTTAGCTTTCATTAAACATAGGCAAGAGCCAACCAAGTTCAGGGCTTCCACGTACCACTCGACCATAGACATGGTTGAACCAAATATTTCTTTCATCCTGTCACCCTCTTGCCATATTCCAAGCATGAATGTGGGATATCATGGATAAATCGTTCCAAAAACAACCAAGGGAATCCATAGGTTAAACCACCTCCACCCTCACCATATTGTGATCTCACATAAACCGAAATCGGGATCACAAAACTAAACCAAGCTTGGAATGCCTTTGGATCTCATCACTGTCCTTGAGGAATTTTCTGTCTCCTTGTATTTAGGCTTTACCTCAATCCACATCAGATCACTAGGCCCTTACTGAGACACCACCCTCGGGATTTATTGTGTATCCCGGTCAAGGGATTCCTAGGACTTTGGGAATGAACCTTAGACCACCTTTGCCCTAGATTCTGAAACCATCTGGCAATTCCAAAGCTCAAAACCGAGAACAATCCCATCACATCATGACTATCCAAAAAAGGAAAGGAAAGATTGTAAACCACTGTCAAAACCCGACAAAGCCATCCTGCCGACATAAAAAGAACCAAATAGCAACATGCACATACCATGCAAGTCAAAACCAACTAGGAAATCATACATGCAATCTGATACATGCAAGTATCCATGTTGAAGTTGCTTGATCCTGCTCTTCCTTGCTTGATCTTTGATTTCCTTTCATTTCCTTGTCCTTCCTTTTCTTACTTTTCCCTTCCTTGATCCAATGCTAAAATTATTTAAGAAAAATCTAAGTGTCCAAGGGCGTGTGAGAGAGAGAATAGAGAGAGAGCTCCAAAACTGAACTGACAAAAGTTAAACTGAAAAAAGGTACCAATTGATCCTCATAATCCTTTTTATCAATGAGGCCTCTATTTTCTTTGTTTTCCATTATTTTCCTTAAATTTCCTCCTCACATGCAACCTGTGACCTTTCACCTTCATATTTTCTTAATTTCCTTTATTTTCGTAAATAAATGTGCCAAAAATACTTTTTTCCTTAGCCATTTCCTTTTCAAATTTCCCGTTAGCCATAAACACATCCAATGATGCCCACTAGGATATCTTGCCCAACATTCGGCTTGGAATAAGTGTCCCTTAATCGTGGTCTTATTTTGCCTTTATTAACTTTTATTACATGAACTTTTAACCTGGGCCTGTTACAAAAGGGGTGGGGCACTTGACGACTGGTCTACTTGTGCATGTAGTAAAGGTTGTGGGGGAGTTTGAATCTGTCGTGTTGTATTTTTTGAATGTAGTTTCTGCACATATTTGAGCTTGTTTCTGCCTTGATATTTTTTGCTCAAATTTTGGCCCACGGGCTTACCTACTAGTGGGAATTGTGAGGATTTTTGGGTTGTCTTGATTCCCATGTGCTTTATGCAAGCATAATGAGAGCCCTAAATAAATTTGTGAAGAAAACATAATCAAACCCTTCTTTGGATATGGGGTTTTCCTCCCAAGGGAAAAATAATGTGGTATTCTTGAAGGAAAATGGTTTGTTAGGAAAGTTCATTGGTATGTGGTCAAGATATGAAGTTGTTGAAGACTCGGTTTTTGAAAATTGGGAAAATCATGAAACCATGAATATTTACTATTATGGAAATGTGTATTATATATTTCTCTTCAAAAACCAGGAAGATAGAGACCAAATCTACAAATCGGGTCCTTATTTCATGGGCACTATATGTTTGTTTCTCACTTATTGGTCTTTGGAAATTAACCCTATGATGGAAATCTCATCTACACCTATGTGGACCAGGTTTCATTTTTCCCCTCCTATTTGTTGGGGTGAAGGCATTTTTAAGGCTATAGGAGATCAATTGGGAAGATAGTGATATGGAACACCAGAATAATTTTTTGTGCCCCCAAATTTGTGTTGAAATGGATTTTTCAAAAGGCCTCCCTAAGGCAATTCAACTTTTTTTGGATGGTTGGTCTCATCTCTAGGCTTTTGAATGCAAACATATTCCTTTCAAATGTCATCTATGCCGCAATTATGGACACTTTGCGAAAATTTGTCTAAAATATTTAGCTCTAAGCTCTCTAAAACCATCATCTCCTCCAAAGCAAGGAGAAAATATGCAACGATTCTTTCCCATTAAAAGGAAACATAAGAATTAAGGAAGTATAAAAACAACAAACAAGTAAGGTTGAATCTAAGCATCATCCCCTTTCCAAAATTACATTTGAGTCCCTAAATGCTTATGTGGAATAAGTGGTGAAAACTAAGACGAGAAGGTGAGAATCTGGAGGCTCAAGTCCCAAAGGTCCCTCCTGATTCTATTGATGAAGAAGAACTAGATCAAGACCCTCCAAGGAAAACTATTGCATTGGGAAAACTTTCCTTGAAGGTCTCTCTTGCATTAAAAGATGAATAAGTTGGTATGGTGGCCAAGAAGAAGTCCTCCTCTTCTCCCCCTTCCTATTCAGATGTGCTTACAAAGTAGTGCTCCTCCCCACCAGTAATAAGAAGCAAGAAAGATCATAGTAGAAAGAAATTTGGTCTAGACTCTTGCGGGCCAAGCAATGGTCCCCCCTTCTAGAAATTTATAAAAATGTTTTGTATATGTATTTTATTGTGCAAGCAATTTATTAAAATTGACTTGTGCTCTCATGAAGCAGTAGGATTAAAAATCAAAAGTCTTAGTTTTATAACTTTCCCCTCCTTGCTCTTCTTGGGAGGAGGATGGTATTTTACTTTATTTGTTAAAGTGCACTTAGTCAAATCTAGTTAATGGGGCTTTCAAGAAGGATAACATATTATAACTCATTTCCCAAATAATTGTTGTGTTCGGACACAAATCTTAATATAAACTATACTCATCTTTGTTGAAAAAAATTGTAAAATCATTTCAATTTGTATGAGATACTAGAAGAATTATTGTTTTAAAATTCAAGAATACAAAAATAACATGAGTACATGATTCATGCTAGATGATCATAGGAAATCCTACACAATACAATATTCTACATAATTCCTTTTTTTAGTGAGAGGACTTGATTTTCACTTCTTTGACATCCTGTGATTATGATATAAGATTTGGTTAAAGCTCCGCTTGGGTTATTATTGGTTATGACTGAGCTTCTCCCTTTCGATAACATTGTGGTGTTCTTATTAACATCTAAGTTATTCCTTTGTGATGAGTAGTAATAATCAAAGAAATTGCAAGGAGGGGCAATGCATTAGGAGGTTATTATGTAGTTGGTCTCTTTATTTCCATTAAACCTCGCGTTAATTATATTCCCATCAATAGCAACAATAAAAGTAGGAGGAGGAGGAGGATGAGGAGCATCAACATTGTGTTTATATATTTTATCTTTATTTACATATCTTAGAGGTCGAGGGAGTAGGGGAGGAGGCGTTGCATGCATATTATAATCTACATTAGTAATCTCTAGATTAGTGGTAGAAGTGTCCAAGCTCTTGAATGAAATTATATTGTTGAATCCAAATCTCTTACCCTATTCTCCCATAATATTGGGATTGTGATCCTCGTTTTCTATTTGAGGCTCCATGCCTAATATTAATCTAGGAAGCTAGGAGCCCATCCTCTTTCCAAATGATGGAGGCTCAATATCTTTCTCCCGAGTATGTGATACTTTTGAGGATGGGGAACTTAGCATTCGTCCTCCTCTTCTTCCTAAAACCATTTTTTCTCTGTGTATTAACGTCTACTGATTAGTATATTTTTGGGTATTTAGAAATGATAGGAACCAAGTCCATACAAGATTGTTGAACAAGGGCTATGGGAAGACAACGAATACTAGAGATAATGATTTAATGATGAGGATTTGTAGTAATTGGGATTGATAATTCCTCTTGAATTACAAACAACTAACAATTTTGAGTAGATTAGTAGTCATTGATTTGATTGAATCATGGTAGGATTTGTATTTAAAACAAATAAGTGTTTTTAAGTTGTGCATTGGAAAAGATAATATAATGCCAAAAATGAGGATATTGAGGAAATTAAGACAACCAACTACAAACTTTGAGCAATGGGTGGTGGAGAGCTTAGTTCAAATTGAAATTTCAAGCAATTGGCTAGTGGGGAATTGGATGAGAAGGGGTATCCTAGCTTACAATATGGTCCCAACCATGGTAATATGAGGATTTTAAGCATTTGGGTTGATTTTATATTTAGTAAAATCAACGATTTGATGGAAATCTATATTTTTATTTTTAACAAAATGGAGATTCCAAGGTTAAGTAGTGGGATTCAATAATTACTCTGATGGAGAAGCATCTCTTTAATTATTTATTTCAAATCCTTCATTCCAAGTTACGAGAAGATTAGACAAGGATGAGTAATGGTATATTAGGTAGTGCAATTGTAATGTTTTCAGATTTAGAATTGAGAGTTTTCGAAACTAAGAAATTTAGTGTTGTAATTTAAACTTTGATACCCTCAATCTAGTTGACACTATTTCATACCTACCAGTTCAAGTTTTCATGGCCAATTCATGAGAAAATAAATGTATTGTGTTTTCTGGTGTTGTCTCTATTATATGTTGTTTTCATGCCTCTCTCTCTCTCTATATATATATATATATGTGTGTGTGTGTGTGTGTGTGTGTGTGTGTGTGTATGTGTGTGTGAGAGAGAGAGAGATAGAGAACACACATGCATGCATGTAGAATCCTTCCTACTCGTGTTTAATTCCTAAAAGTGACATGTTGGACTCTCTCTCTCTCTATATATATATATATATATTTGTGTATGTGTGTGTGTGAGAGAGAGAGAGAGAGAACACACATGCATGCATGTAGAATCCTTCCTACTCGTGTTCAATTCCTAAAAGTGGCATGTTAGACTCTTTATGCGTATATTTTTGTAATGGATTTGACCCTTGTTATTATTCGGACGTGTGCCTTAAAGATTCCGGGATTTTCCTTAGATACCATCTTCAACATGAGGGGAAGTACTCAGAAGGTTTCCTTGGGAAATGTAACATAGAATTCACACACACACATATATCAATTATTGTCGTTATCATGAATTTGGGTTGGGTGTCGATGACATGCAACATCAATTTGGTCACATTGATTGATTATATGATATTGCAGACTATATGACATTGATTGAAGACAAATTATTGTACAATGTGCTCAACCACCCGATCTAGTAATATAAGCGACACTGGTTGATTTTACGATGAAAATAATCTATAAATGTTTGAGAAACAATTTAATGTTTTTGGTCATAGTTGATGTTAAACTAGATGATAAAATATGGACTAGGAATGAGTTGCAATTCATGATGCGAGTAATTACTTTGTACATCTTATTGGTGTGGTGTTGTGAAGCATAGCCAACACATCCATGGATATTGCAAAAATGAATTCACCATGAAAAACCTAATCACAAACATGATAAAACATGCTAACACTATTAAAACTCAGTTACATATAAGATTTTAATCTATATTCACACAACTATTATCTAGTCATTTATGTTTATCCCCAATCTATATTAGTGGTTTAGGTTGTTCATTTATAGTTACACCACTTAAAATTGCTTAGATTTGATAATATTTAGCTTATAAAAATGTCATGACCAACTTATTTGGTTGTGTAGTCACAAATTTGTCATTTTATACCAGTGGACATAAACATTATACACCTAGATATTTTTCTCAGTGATTCAATGTACAAGACTAACTAGGAGCCAACGTTGAGTAATTTGTGTATGGACTTCCTTGAAAACTAACTTATCCCAAAATGTATATATTTCCTTCCAACCCCTCTTACACTTACCATTATTGATTGACTTGTCGCCATTGTTTGTTACCATTTTCCAAAATCTCACTTTCTTCAACCGTGTTCTCATGGATGAGAATAATAAATATCTTTCTAAATCATATAAAGTCTTGAAATGCTTCTAATTCATAACTACTATCCATTTCCCTCCCATTCCAGGAGACTATCTTCATTATTTCAATGCCAAGGGTTTCAAATTGATACTTGCAAGGCCTTTAGATGACATATGCTTTCCTAAGATTTTCGATGAGATTATTTTGACTCCACTTTCAAAGAGTTATCAGTTAAAGTTTGGAAGCGTTGATTTTTAATTTTCATGTTGTAGCTTCTATTTTTTCTTTTATTGTTTTTCTTCTTAGTTTCTCCACAAGTCTTTTCTCTTTAGGATCTTCATCTTCATCCCCTTAATCCTACTAGGCCTTTTTCTTTGCAAGCACATTGTTAAGCTATGAACAAAGTTTCTCTAATGCTAGTTGTGGACATTTCTTCTAATTTTCAAATTTTTTTGTGGTTAAAGTAATCTTGGATTGATTTGAAGATCCTTTTGTGGGTCAGAGAAAAATGATGGGACAAAGTCTTAAGGTGTAAGAAGAGGGGTGATGATCATCTGGGAGGGAGGAGGAACAAGTACCAATTGACGAGTTATTAATGAAGAGATGAGGGGATCTTGTTCAACCTAATATAAGATGGTAAATTTATTCACAAAATGGTGTACCTTGTCTGCAAAATTGGAGGTGGATGGGCTGATAGGCGTACCACTTCGAGTTTTTTTCACATATTTCCATTGAGCTTATTTTTCTTGGAGGGGCATAAATTGGAGCTATCAACCTGTAATATTTAGCAAAATTTTAGTACTCATGGCATGCTTTCCACTTAAATCACAATTGTTCATAATCTTATTTTTGTAGACGAGATCAATTGTTTTTGAGGATAAAGCGATTACCTTGGGAAGTATTTTTTCCAAATCCACTTCCACACGAGTTTTAGCTTAGGTGAACCTCCCTACCTTAAGTTCAAATTTATCAATTTTTTTCCTTAAGGTATTCCTTATCGTTTTCAGGGGGTCATCACTCTAGCACAAGGAGGTAGATGGGCCAAATAAACCCAAACTATAACTATTATAGGTCTATGCACTTCAATGTCAACTTTTTATAACCAATACTTTAGGTACATCCCTCTTGGGCACATGAAATATGATATTCTAGAATATATGGTATTTGTCATAGTTGTTTTTAAATAGAAAGGCATAAAACCTACGATCACATAAATAATATGAGAGGTTACCATCGATGTTATCCAATTTTTTTTACATCCATAAATCAATTGCTCTTGGAGAGGGTCATAACCTTGTGCGCTACCTCATGAGACCATGATTTTCTAAAGATGAGACTTTGAGGCGAGGATCTAAGGGTGAGAGAAGTCTGGTTCATTTTTGCTCAAAATTGGATGGTGTTGGCTCAGTAATCAGGTGCTCAAATTTATGGTCAAAATTTTTTTTGTCAGAATGGTGTGGAACCTAAACGACCACGTAGATATTGTCATTCTGAATCCGGTGCAACTTGTTTCACGGAAAACCAACACCATATGCTCCTAGAAATGTGTTCTATTTGTTTTCCCAAACAGGAATTTTTTTCAAAAATGATAGCTGACAGGGAAACAAACATAAAGTCATCACACCCATTCCTAATTTAATAAATAAAATAATTTAATTAAGTCAAATTAATTAAGTTTAAAACAAACATACTACAAGTTAAGCTTTACTAAGCTTTCCATAAAGTCATCACATCTACGTAACTAGATGAGGACTCAATGGGGATATTTAATGCACTTTACCCCAAAACCTTATCTCTAAATTAAATGTCTCCTTAAATGAAGATAATATCTCCTTAAATGTTTGCAGACCCTCATAAATGTGATAATATCTACGGGAGTTGAGGGCGGTGGAGAAGTTGATATAAGGGGGAGGATGTGAAGGAGGATTCTGCATTCTGGCCAACAAAAGGATTGAAGGATACGAAGAGTTCTAGAAGGGAGTCTCACCGTTCTTGGGATTCTGGGCACGGGGGCAGAAGAGTGATCTTCTAGGTATAGGATTGTCCCTAGATCGACTGGGAGGATTATATTGTTTCGGTAAACTGTTCAATCTGACCACAACATCACAGGAGGAGAGCCACCATTAAACCATCAGCTGCATTCCAGGGATTTCTATTATGTATAGAATAGTTTTTCAATTAAATTTTGCTGCTGATTTTCATTGAAATATATTACTGCTGAATATATACTTAGATTAATATTTGTTTAAACTAAATTTCCATGTGGCCTCTTTTGATTGGTTGAAATATCATTTTTTTAGGCCAATCTAGCCTCACCATTTGTACTCTTTTGATTATTTCATTCATGGTTGAATTCTATTGGCAGGAATGATGGCCAACCACATGCTGCCACGTGGCCCAACCAGAGGCCGCCACATGACAGCATAGGAGGCCACCAATTTTTTTTGTACGGGGCGAGTGGATAGGGTGGGGGTCAAACACCAGACCTTTGTCCAACTAACAACACTGCCTAACCATCGTGCCATGACTACTCCTTATTAAACATTATGGAGAAAACATTATTTAAATGTTATTAATGCGAAGGTTTGGGGTTAGGGCCAGGGATTAGCCTCGACCCCCCCAATATCTTCAAATTTAAGCTTTTAGGCGTTATTGGGCATTTTAATGCTCCAACAATTTCGCCTGAAATTGCATGAAAATTTTACTTAGTTAGCCGAAATCAGGGCGAAATTGTAGGACAGGTCAAGATTTTGGGGAAATTGTGGTGCGGTTAGAAGGAAAACTAGGAAGGCTCATAACATCTTCAGTTTTTGACCAATTTTGGATCAGAAAGAGGCTCGATAAGCATTTTTGGGTATTCTAAAGCTTATAGAACAATTTTTTAAGCCATTTGAGCATTTTAAATGTATGTAATCACTATTTTGAGCATAATTAAAGAGGGCCAAGCCATTAAAAGTTGGACCAAGGAGACATAGCTCAGGAGGGGTGAACTCCTTCATCATTTTCTATGTTGTGTTTATTTTTATGGTGTATTGGTATACTATTTCTGCATATTTAAGAGTTTATTTTCATGCTTTATGTGTTTAAAAATTAACATAAAAGCTCTCAAAAACTCAATTTTAACACTTGCAATTTACAAACCCTAAAGCACGTTTACATTAAGATCTCATATCGATCAAGTTTGGTATCAAATATTTGGCTTTCTTTGTTGCTGTGAGGATTTAATTGTTTGCAAGTGTTTCTGATGCTTACAAGGTTGAAGCTCATAGAAGAGAAGGAAATTTTGTGGTTGCAAGTCCTCAAGTTAGGTCAAGGACAAGGAGAGAAAATTTGTCACAATTTCCACCACAAATTCTTCCTCAAATTGCAGTTGAAGATCCAGCAAGAATGTCTCATGAAGGAGGAGTTGATAATATGTCAAATGAAGAAAATATTTTAGAAAATCTTTCTTTGACATGATTAAAATGGTGAAGGTTCTCTATGAAGAGAGGAATTCAATATTGCAAGGTGAAATTTCCAAGCATTCAAAAGAAGAGGGTTATTCTGGAGGAAAAGGAGGAGATGAAGACGAGCCTTCAAAAGGAAATGGTGACAAACCACCCTCTTCTCCACCATCATCTTCACCTCCATCCTCACCTTCATCTTCTTCCTCTTCCACAACCATTGTTACTCAAACACATCCACATACGCTATGGGTTCATGGTAAACTCTCTTATTAAAAATTGATATCAAATTCGAATTGCCTATGTATAATGGTGAAGTGAATGCTAAAAGACTCGATAATTGGGTTCGTCAACTTGAAGTTTATTGCAGGATACAAAGCATCAAAGATGATGAAACAAAAATTCAGTTGGATTCATTGAGGTTGGAAAGTGTTGCTTTAATTTGGTGGGAAGCCAAAACACAAGAGGATATGAAAAAACATGGTAAGGTCTCCGCCTCTTGGATAGATTTTATTGTTGCACTTAGAAGACAATTTTATCCATTAGCTTATATGCAAAAGGCTATTATGGATTGGTATAATTTTAGACAACTAAAGGGTCAAAGTGTGCAAAGCTACACTCAATAATTTAGAAGAAGGTGTTTGATATTATGTGTAGACTTGAAATCATGAGACACTTTGTTGAAATATATTGGGGGTTTACATAGTTATTTAAGGCATACTATCCTTATGTTTAATCCTACAAGTTTAGATGAGGTTTGTGTTCAGGCAACACATCTTGAAGAAAGATGGAAAAACATTCCACAAGAGGGTAGCAAGAAGCCATTCACAAGTGGAGACAAGGGTAAGATTAAGTTCAAAGGGAAAGGAAAGAAGAATGCATTTGTCAAAAAGGAAGGAAACAAACTAACATGCAAACATTGTTCCAAAGAGGGTCATGATGAAGCTCATTGTTGGAATCTTCATCCTGAGATGAAACCAACGAAGTTTAACAACAAAGGGAGGCAAAAGACAACTGCAACTACACAACATGACTTAGGCTTTGATTCAGGAGATGAAACAAATATCGCAACAATGGGAATGAAAGGTAAGGACATAGCAAGCACTAGATCCTAAATTTTTCCTAATGATACTCAAGATGAGAAAACTATAATTTAACTTTTCCATATTCGGGTTATTTCAAAGCACACCAAAATTGATACACTATTTGATAGTGGTTCACAAGCAAATTTGATTTCCGAAGACTTAGTCAAGAAATTAAAATTAGAGACCATTACTATTCCAAGACCTTATCCTTTAGGTTGGATATGCAACAATGCAAACTTACAAGCTAAGAGTAAATGCATACTTAAGTTTGCAATTACAACAAACTTTCTAGATGAAGTTGAATTTGACATAGTTCCACTTGATATTTCGGAAATTGTTTTGGGAAGCCCATATTTGTATGATAGAAAAGCTATTTTTCATCACCATGAAAACAAGTATCACTTGTTCAAATATGGTATAGAGTAAATGGTTAGAGAACATCGACAAAAACTAAATCTTTCACTTGTAAATGTCGGACAAATGAAGAGACTCATTAACTCCAACAAGAATTTTGTGCTTTTAATGGTCAAGCAAAATATTGATGTTGAAAATGAAGCTTTTCAAGGTTGTGACTCAAGATTAAAATCTGATTTGGTTGAGGTTGTTAACCAATATGATGAGATGTTTTAGGAGCCAAAAGGATTGCCTCCCAAGAGGGGAATCCAACATGAAATACAATTGCAGCAAGATTGGCCTCTTCAAAACATTGGCATGTACAGGATGCTAGTGATGGAAAGTGCAGAAATTAAAAATAAAATTCAAGAGTTGTTGGAAAAAGGGATCATCAGGTCAAGTACTTCGTCATGCGGGTCACCTATTGTTTTGGTCCCAAAGAAGGATGGAACATGGCGCATGTGTGTGGACTTCCGTGCATTGAACAAAATTATGGTAAAGAACCGCTACCCACTTCCTAGAATTGATGATTTACTTGATCAATGGAAAGATGCAAAATATTTTACTAAGTTGGACTTAAGGAGTGGCTATCATCAAATGAGAATGAATGAAGGGGACATATGGAAGACAACATTCAAAACAAAACAAGGTTTGATTGAATGGTTAGTTATGCCTTTTGGTCTTTACAATGCTCTGACTACCTTTATGCATGTGATGAATGATGTATTAAGGCCATTTCTAGATGATTTTGTGATAGTCTACTTAAATTACATCTTGATTTTCAGTAAATCTTGTGAAGAACACGTCATGCATGTCAAAAATGTACTTGATGTTTTGAAGAAATAACATTTGTTTTTAAAGATGTCAAAGTGTGAGTTTGGAAAAACTTCTTTAGTGTATTTGGGTCATATTGTTGGAGGTGAATTGAAAAGAGATCCCTCCAAGGTTGATGTCATTTTGAATTGGCCAAAGCCCAAAACAATTACGGAGGTAAGAATTTTTTTGGGAACAACCCAATATTGGAGGAAGCACATTTCTAACTTCTCTTCTATCGCAACTCCATTGCATGCATTGACAAGTGTGAAGTAGGTCTTCTAGTGGGGAGGTAAACGAAAAAAGGAATTTGATGCATTGAAAGAAATATTAGTTCAACCCCAGTACTTGCACTTCCAAACTTGATACATTCACTTGAGATTTAGACTAATGCCAATGATTATGCCATGGGTGCGGTCCTCGTGCGACATGGTAAGCCCATATGTTTTCATTTGGAAAATTTTAATGGTGCAGTGATTAATTATCCTACATATGGCAAGGAATTGTATGCATTGGGTCAAAGTGTGAAAAAGTGGAAACACTACTTGATGGATAAGGAAACAATCATTCACACTTATCATCAACCATTGCAATACTTGAAATTGCAAACAAAGCTGCAACAATCAAGGCACTTTCAATGGATGGGTTTTCTTCAACAATTCCACTTGGTGATAAGGTATAAGAAAGGTATCTACAATAAAGTGTTGACATGCTTTCTAGGCCTATTGTTAGTGCTGTTACTATTATTAAGCATAATCTTTTTTTTGCAACTATGATGAAAAATATGCTTTAGATATTGATTTTCAAGATGTATATACAACTTTAATTCAAGGGAACCAAGTAGAGGAATTGGATTATCACATGCATGATAACTTCTTGTACCATCTTGGTAAGCATTGTATTCCATAGGGAGAAAGAGTCAACATTACGAGATAGGCACATACTTCTCTTATTGCTGGTCATTTCGGTGTAAGTAAGACAGTGACACATCTGCAGAGGTATTGTTATTGGCATCATATGCTTGAAAGTGTGTCACATTTTATTAGAGGTTGTTCATTATGTGCTGTCAGCAAGCCTAGAAATAGAAAGTTAGGATTGTACACTTTGCTTCCAATACCTTCTCGTCCATGGGAGAGTGTCTCCATGGATTTTGTTGGAGATATTCCTATGTAAAAAAGGAATCATTATTATCTTTTTGTAGTTGTGGATAGGTTCAACAAAATGTGTATTTTGATGCCATGTAAAAAGAAAATTACAGCTGAACAAACTGCTCAGTTATTCTTTCAGAATGTATGGGTGCATTTTAGGTTCCCCACATCCATTGTTAGTGATCGAGATCCTCGCTTTGATGGGAATTTTTGGTCAAGCTTGTGGGGATTCATGGACACAAAATTGAAAGAGTACAACATTTCATCCGCAAACAAATGGTCAAATAGAGGTGGTGAACAAGATGGTGATACATCTTCTTTGTGGTTATTGCAACAAGCATCTTAAGTTGTGGAATGAAAAATTGCACTATATTCAACATGCTTACAACCGAGCCAAGCACTATTCAACTCGAACATCACCATTTGAGGCATGTTTGGGATATTTTCCTAAATCTCCTTTGGATTTCACTTTTGGAAAGGATGTTGCTATTGATGGTCATAGTAACATAGACAAAGCAAAATGGTTCATTGAAAAAATCCAATTGGTGCATCAAGCAGTTCAAGAACAATTGGAAAAGAGCTAAGTCAAGTGCAAACAATGCACGATAAGCATCATGTAGATTATAAATTCCAAGTTGGTGATGAATTTTGGCTTCACATTAGCAAAGAAAGGCTTCAAGGAGAAGGTAAATAACTGAAACCAAATCGATATGTTCCATTCAGAATTTTAGAAAATATTGGTGAAGATGCCTTTAGGTTGGATTTGCCTTCATATATGAAAATTTATGTTGTTGTTAATGTTGAGAACTTAAGGTTGTATGAGTCACCTTTGATTGAATATCAAGGAGAAAATGTTCAGATTCCTTCCATTGAGGAATATTCTCCTAAATACCTTGATGAACTACATCAAGGCACCATTCTTGACAGAAGAACAAGGTCTTCAAAATGAGGGAATGTGGAGTACCTTCGTGTGGGGCTCAAAGGAACAATTCTAAGAAAATCCAAATGGATCGAGATTGGAAAGGTGAGGGAATTGTACACTCATTTTTTTAACAACTGAAAGTGATCTTTTGGGGTCCAAAAGCTTCCAGTGGAGAGGAGTGATCAGGTGCTCAAAATTATGCTAAAAAATATAAAGTTGTTAGAATGGTGTGGAACTTGAAAGACCACGTAAATCTCGTCATTTTGAATCCAGTGCAACTTGTTTCACGGAAAACCGACACTGTATGCTCCTAGAAACGCGTTCTATTTGTTTTCCCAAAAAAGAAAAATTTTCAAAAATGATAGCTGATAGAGAAAAAATTTGGGTCATGTGGCCTCTTCTAGTTGGTCGAAAGTTAATTTTTTTTAGGCCAATCTAGCCTTGCCACTTTTCCTCTTCTGATTGGTTCATTCATGGTTGATTTCTATTGGCAGGAATGGTGCCCAACCACATGCTGCCACGTGGCCCAACCGGATGTTGCCACATGGCAGCGCAGGAGGCCACCAAAAACTTGTGTAAGGGCCGAGCAGACTGGGTGGGGGTCGAACACCATACCTCCGTCCAACTAACAACATTGCCTAACCATCGTGCCACGACTACTCCTTATTAAAAATTATGGCGAAAACATTATTTAAATGTTATTAATGTGGAGGTTTAGGGTAGGGGCCAGGGCTTGGACCCCCCCCCCCCCCCCCCCACATATTACATTACCATGCGACCATTGTCGTGACCGGAGGTGGAGTCTAGCTGCCCGCACAAATCACCACCAACACCGTAACCCATGTGACCGCTACGACCTCTAACCGTCGATATTTTTAATTAAAAAAAATTAATTCGACGCTAATGTATTATGGTTCAAATTTTAGTTTTTAGGCATTATTAGGCATTTTAATGTTCTGAAATTTTGAAAATGTCACTCAGTTAGCTGAAATCAGGGTGAAATTGTAGGACCAGTCCTGATTTTGGGGAAATTGCGGCGCGGTTAGCAGGAAAACTAGGAAGGCCCATAACTTCTTTAGATTTTGACCAATTTCAGATCAGAAAGAGGCTAGACAAACATTTTTGGGTATTCTGACGCTGATGGGACATGTTTTGAAGCCATTTGAGCACTGCAAATGTATGTAATCACCATTTTGAGCATAATGAAGGAGGGCCAAGCCATTGGACACTAGACCAAGGAGATGTAGCCCAGGAGGGGTGAACTCCTTCATCATTTCTGTGTTGTGGTTATTTTTGTGGTGTATTTGTCTGATGTCTCTGCATATTTAATATTTTATTTTCATGCTTTATGTGTTTAAAAATTAGCATAAAATCTCTTAAAAACTCAATTTTAACACTTGCAATTTATAAACCCTCAAGCACATTTACATTAAGATCTCATACAGATCATTCAGGTGGTGATTTGTTGAGCAAAGCCACCATAGCTTGGAAAGTCATAGCATTAGAAGAACGAGGTCGATTTCACTCTCTTGGATCCATGCTCATGAGGAACAAACCAACAAGGGATGCAATGAGAAAATATAAGGATGTAAGAGTTTCAAGCAAGTGCACCCATAATTGCTACACTAATTACATTAATATTGTAGAAAAAAGAAAATGTTTTAGCGCAAGATGCAAATAAGAATGATCAACTTTCAACACAACATGGATTAGATGGCAATGGACAATATATCATAGTCAATTGATGTTCCTAATAATCTAGTTTTGTCGTTATGACTCAATAATGTGAGGATAAATTTGGTTGTGTCAATATTAATTGTGTAACTTGGCATTTTAATCTTTAACATCATAGGTATATCAATGGTCACAATGCATCTTCCTTATATATATGTGTGTGTGTGTGTGTGTGTGTGTGTGTGTGTATAGAAGAATATTAAAACATTTAGTTAGATAAAAGAACATCGAGTTATATCAAGTATATTTAATATTTGATTAATTATTTTATTATTTTTTAAGATAATAATTACAATTTAATTTAAAATTAAAATTGTATTTATGTTTTTTCTTTTATATAAATTATAAGAAATATTTGATTAGATATAATTTAAATATTAAAGGAAAGTTGTTATTCTCATTTTTCTTATTTTAAATTCACCCCGTGTGATACGTGCTTGCTTTCTTTTATGACTTGTAATAATTGATTATCGATTTATACCGAAATTTAAAGAATCTACCTATTTATAAACATTCGATGAGTTCCGGCCAAAACATAAACATATATATGCATATGTATATGTTATGTTTTGGCGAAACTCATCAAGTGTTTTCGTAAACAAGATTCTTTAGAACTCGAGCATAAGTCAATAATCAATTATTGGTCATAAAGAAAGCAAGCATGTCACAAAGTGAGATTTAAAATAAGAAAAATGAGAATAACAACTTTCCTTTTAACTATTTAAATTATATCTAATCAAATATTTCTTATAATTTATATAAAAGAAAAAACATAAATACATTTTTTTTATTTTTTAATTAAATTGTAATTATTATCTTAAAAAATAATAAAATAATTAATCAAATATTAAATATACTTGATATAACTCGATGTTCTTTGTATCTAACTAAATATTTTAAATATTCTTCTTTAATTAGAAAAAAAAATGCTCGTGTTTGTTACTTTAATAGTGTCATGAGAGTGTTTTTCTTTCTCCTCTTAAACAAATAGTAATTTCATTCATATAAGTGAAAAATATTGCATTGTATAAAAACACCAACCTGTGTATTCGTTAGGAAACTATTGAGACCTTGTAATGACTATATCGCATTACATCAAAAAGTATCATATATTGCCATGTCATCATATATTTCTTATTTCATTCATATAAGTGAGAAAAAAAATTACATTTTGTAAAAACGCACTAGCATGTGTATTCGTAAGGAAACTACCTAGACCCTGTAGTGGTTATATTTCATTACCTCAAAAAGTATCATATACTGTCCTGTCATCATATATTTCTTACATTTTTCTGAACATAAAAAATAAATACTAGTATAGCACTGCCAAAGCCAACAACTTGTAAACAAACATATATACTAACACATTATGATATGAAGCATCACAAAAACTGATTAGTGAAAGTTTCAAAAATTAAACACAATCTTCATTTTATATCTCACCCATAAATGGCCTATGGTACAATTGGCAGTGATCGACTCCCAAGTCTTCAACTACCTGCCATAATCCTCGAGTCAAGTGTAGGCCTTCCTTAGAAATTTGCTATGCTTCTCCATTTCATTCCCAAGTACTAAAGTGCCCACATTAGTTTGATAAATGATGCCATATGATCAAGTCCTGTAGAGACATCCACCAAAATATCCTTCAAAGAGGCCACCATGGTACTCGACTCAACGACCCCGAATTGCACCATATTCTCTTCCCCTGCCTGAACCTCCTTTTGCATATTTGCATTAACTACACATGCCCCTTCTGTAGGCTTTTGTTTCTTGAAGGATTTTGCAAAAATAAACAATTTTTTGAATGGAAGACTATAATTGTTTACAAGATGACCATTCTTGTGGCATTTCCTACACCTAAATCGAATCCCTTAATAATCCAACACCCATAATTTGACCATCCCTTTTCCAATATTCATGGTCTCATGTAACTTTTCTCGAAGGTCCAGACTAACAAGGACCATTGCCAAAATCATCTCTTTGGTGTCTTTGAAGGAGAAATCTGCATCCAAATAATGGCCCAAACTATTTTTCAAGTTTTCAAAACTATGTTTTTCCACATGCGTGACGAGAACCCAGGAAAACATACCCATACCGATACCACATCTAGTCTCTCCCTGCTAGCATAAAAAAGAGGAGACCAAAACTTAAAGATGACAAGAGTGGAATCAATCAACCATACCTCTTTTGCAATTGTTTCAACCTCCTCATGGGTTTTGAAATTCATCTAAATCCAATCCTTTGCCAACATCAAGAGCATCTTTAACCAATGGACTAATATTTTCATGTCTCTAATCCTCAAGTGTCTTTAAGTACAAATTTCGTCCTTTAACCCCACCCACCAAGGATTTTTCCGCATACTCCATCACCTGAGCCATATCCACATCATCTCCCAAACAAATATTGTAAGGAACAGGGGATCTGTTACTTTTCAAGACATGATTCTTCTTCCTTTTTGGAATAGACCCTAGGACATCCAAAGAAGGCAGATGAGGATCTCCAACCTCCACCCCATCCTCTGCATGCTTAAACCCATTCTCATTCTGTGACGTAATAACCTCCCGAGCCACTTAAACCCGGATATTTCTGACATCAACAGTAGGAATCTCTGCACCATAATTAAAAGCCTAAAAAAACTAACCCAAAACCATTGGAAAGACTTATATATATGAGGATACCACTCTTGACAAAAAACGACCACCACTCAGAAGAAAAGGGAATCCTAAATTTGAAAACCCCATAAAAAGGGAACGTTGTAAACCAAGAAGACTGTTGCTAGAGATTAGTGGGTCCATGGGTGTAAAACCCCACACATTAACCACATGAGAGAAACTACCGCCAAAAGGGGGAAAATTATTTACATGAGAAAGCACCGACAAAACCCTTGACACATGGCGGGAGAAATGAAGGAATCTCCTACATGCAACTGGTTCTTTGTCATAGAGAACCCTGGAATAAGACCCCCGCCACCACCGATGTTGTAGAAATTATATAACATATGCATGTATATATCCATATTCTCCCGATCTAACAATATTTATCTTCTTGCTAAATATAGAATCCTTCCACTATTAATCTTTTGAGGAAATTTAAAAACTCAATTGCAAACACATGAAGCAATAAAAACAATCGCACATCATACAATTGTTTAACGGGAAATCCTGAAGCTAAAAACACCAACTATAATATATTATGTATCATGGAGATCATGTAACAATCTCATACAAAGCTTAGTACATCAAGCTCTCAGTACAATCAATCGTCACACACTAACATGAAGAAATCTGCAAATCCATGCACTAATTTCTTGCCACCTGATAGCCTGCCTCCACTACGCAATCCCTGCTGAAGAAGACCCCTGAATGAATTCGAATCTACCTTGCCTTGAATGCACAATCCTCATTGGCAACTCCAATGTGTGTTTGATGCAATCAATGCATCACTATAGTCACAACAGATAGTCCATCTCACCCTTTCACCTATCTCTCCACTTGGTCTCCACTGGAACTGACATGCACCATAGTTAACTGTTGTTTCTGTTCAATTGTTAGTGAGTTATTAGTTGTGAATTAATTAACTAATTAATTCACTTAACTCTCACTAGTGTATCTTTTAGTTAGACTAGATACAACTAGCTCAATTGAGTTTAACTCCATTAACTGAGTTAAACTGAATAACAACTCGTAATTACTCTTCAACCGTCATAACTTCGCTAATTTCGCCCAATCGAGTCCTCATGGCATGAGCCACCAATAAACCCTAGAATTGCGTAATTTCAAACGCCCCACTGATTTTCCAAATCTGTATACTGAAATAAAGTGCTCCAAGAGAATAAGTTGATATTTAGAGTCTGATTATTATTAAGGGATAATAATAATCGACACATCTATTTTTAGATCGACGATCTATAAATAGACTTCGCCCAATATTCTAAAATAGAATTTCATCTATTTTTCCAACTTGACCAAACATCCACAAATAGCATCCTGTAACTTCTGAAATATGATCACCATGTCTAAAAATAGACTTACACCTAAAAATAGCATGCGGGCCCACTTAGTGAAGGTGACTGATTTTCACTAAGCTTCATCATCTTGTTGAATCTCAACATTCCCTCTCAATAAGATAGGGATTATCCTTCACCCCAATCCTGCCTCTATGGTATTCGAATTTGCTCCTGGTGAGCGCCTTCGTCAAAATGTCTGCATCTTGATCTTCTGTAGGAATGTACTGAAGCAACATGATCTTCCACTGCACACAATCTCTGATATGATGATACTAGATATCAATATGTTTAGATCTGTCATGAAACACATGATTAATCGAGAGTTTAATACAACTCTGATTATCACAATGTATCACTGTAGGATCTAAATGTGAACCAAACAAACTGACCAGGATCTTCCTCATCCAGATAGCCTCACATGCAGCTGGACTTGCTGCCATGTAATTTTCTTCCGCTGAACTGAGTTCCACGGATCTTTGTTTCCTGCTGTACCAAGAAATTGTTGTAGTCCCGATACTGAAAACCCCTCCTAATGTGCTCTCTCTGTCTGTTGGGCTGCTTGCCCAATCTGCATCTGTGAAGCCATGCAACTTCACCTCATCTGTTTGTCTGTACCATAAGCCATACTCAGATGTGCCCCTGAGATACCTCAGGACATGCTTTCCTGCCTTCCAAAAGAGCTTGGTAGGCTTAACCATCGCTTGTGAAAGATGGTTCACCGCATAGCATATGTCCAGTCTTTTATTAACTAAATACATGAGCAAACCCACCAACTATTGATAAACAATGGCATCCACTACCTCTGCCAATGTAGCATCCTCTTTCCTCCAATTTCCTGGAAGAGGAGTATCAATAGGCTTGCAGCCTTGCATGTGAAACTTCTAAAGTATCTCCTGAGCATACTTGCCTTGAGACACAAATAATTCACTTTCTCGCTGCCATATTTCCAATCCAAGGAAATAATGAAGGAGGCCCAAATCCTTCATCTCAAACTCCTTTTCAAGATCTGCCTTGCATGAGTGTATCGACTGCTCATCACCCGTTAGTATTAAATAATCAACATAAAGAACAATGATTAAAAGCTTACCCTCCCCCACAATTTGGTACATGTTTTCATTCGCCTCACTCTTGGTGAAGCCAAGTCCAGTGAAATAGCTATTGATCCGAGTGTACCAAGCACGAGGTGCTTGTTTCAGCCCATACAACGCTCCTTTGAGCCCGCACACATGTGACTCACTGTTGAAAATCTCAAATCCTTCAGGCTGCTCAATGTACACCTATTTCTCAATGATCCCATTAAGGAACGCATTCTTCATATCCATCTGATGAATGTGCCAACCCATCTGCGCTGAGAGAGTAAGGATGGTCCTTATGGAAGAATACCATGCGACAAGTGCAAAGGTTTCTTCATAATCAATCCCCTCGATCTGTGAGAAGCCCCGGGCAACAAATCTTGCCTTATACTTCTCGACACTCCCATCAACAGCTTTCTTTACCTTGTAGATCCATCTTGATCCTACAACTGATTTATCCACCGGCCTTGGAACAATCTCCCAAGCACTATTTATGACAATGGAGTCATACTCCTCCACCATGGCATCTACCCATGTGGGCTCCTGCACTGCTTCTTCAAAAGAAGATCGCTCTGTCACAATACACTTGTTCATAAGAGCCATGTATCCAGTAAATCGGTCAGGTGACTGTCTTTGTCTGCGCTGTGATGTAGGGACTCCTACATTCTGTGCTACATCAAGTTTCAGTCCCTCAGCTTCTGTGGTACGCTTTTTGCATGTTCTGATGTTTGGTTCTGCGTGAGTGGACTCTTCCACTCCATGAATCTCCTTCTGTGGTTGATCCACATCTAGAGGCTCATCTTTGGGAACAACAAGTTCCTCCTATGCATGCAAGTGTAGCTCCCTCTCAAGCGACAACTTCATGGCTTTCACCTCATTTAATTTTATATCTCGTCGCACCACAGTCATTCGACTGTTTGGAAAATACACACGATAATTATGGGGTGCTTCTATGTACCCCACAAATATCCCAACTTCTGTAGTCGGCTCCAGCTTCTTCCTCGCGTCCTTTGTCACATGAATGTAAACATATGAGCCAAAAATATTCAAATGAGAAATATCAGGCTTCTTCCCAGTAAAAAATTCTTCAGGTGTACTCATGCCAAGTACTCTATGAGGACAACAGTTTTGCACATAAACCACAGTGTTGCATGCTTCTGCCCACAAGTGCATCGGTAGGCCCTGGTCATGCAACATCGCTCGTTCAGCACCCACGATCGTTCTGTTTTTCCTCTCCGCGACCCCATTCTGTTGTGGATTATGAGGCGCTATGAGTTCTCTTCGAATTCCTTCTTTGCTACAAAAGTCTTTGAATTCGCCCGAGATGTATTCACCACCATTATCGCTTCGTAGAGCTTTCACTTGCTTCCCCGACTCCTTCTCCACCAATGCTTTAAACTCATGTAAACTTGAGAATGTTTCACTCTCTAATACATGAAGAAGATCCAGCATCTACGAGAATAGTCATCAACAAATATAATATAATACCTATGTTTTGTTGTTGAAGCAACCGAGAAATGTCCACATATGTTTGTGTGAATTCTCTCCAGGATCACCGAAGCACGGTTCTCCTTCTCATGAAAGGTGGTCTTCACAAACTTACCCATAGTACATCCCTTGCACTGATCTGACTGCGCAAGAGTACCCTTGGGAATTCTAGTAGAAATATGCTGCAAAATCTTCAAAGCGCCATGGTGAAGATGGCTCAGTCTCTTATGCCATAATTCGCCCTCATCCCGGCTCACCACTTCTTATGCTTTGCCAATCATTGCAGTGCAGCCATCTACCTCCAGCGCATAGAGATTCTTAACTCGAATCCCTATCCTCTTGGTTTGACCCGTTGTTTTATGTCGCAAGAAAGATTTTCCATTGCTAAAAACAACGTCACAACCCCTGTCTTCCAACATTGTGACCAAGACCAAGTTCTTCAGACCTGGAACATGCATAAAATATTTCAACAAAAATGGATTACCTGACTCCCTCTCAAAGGTAATGGTCCCAATGTCGATCGCACTGTATCGACCATCGTCACCCATCTCTATATGCATTTGGATATCCTTCTCCTCCAAGTCACTAAACAACTCCTTCTCTCCCGTCATATGGAAAGATGCACCACTATCAAGATACCACACCTGTAATATCCCGGATGGGATATTTTAATTAAAAATGCAGAAAAAATACTGAACTCCACATTTGCCGTAAAATCAATTTTTACTCAACAAAAGATTGCCATGTAAAATAAAGATGCATAAAATACTGCAATCCATTAACACATAGAACCGGAAGAATCTTAGCATTTTATTATAAGTAATAACTGGGGTGCATATAGATCTGACACAGAAAGAGCTGAGATGGAAAACTGGCCAACAATACAATCTGCTGCATTACTACACGGCGATGGCCTCCAAAACTGAACCGCTACACTCTCCCTCCGGCAACAGCTACCATTGAATCCACTGAAGCACCTATTGAGGATCTGAATGATTCTCACTCCAATATCCTTGAAGCTCTGCGAAAATTTTGAATGAAGTCTCCTCAAGAGAGTTGGGTTTCCGTCCAACACTCACAAACCACCCGAGGGTTTCCGTCCTGGGGCTACAGATGAAGTAGAGAACCACGTCTCAAACCTCTCATACAAGAAAATGATATGATCCCAAAGATATCTCTCAATGGCCTCCTCCCTTTCTTTTATAGATCTCTTGGAGCCTTCTAGAGCATTATTTTATTCATGGAGCAATTTTCCCTCTTATTAAAATATTCCTTTTTAATGCAGAAAAGGGTAAATTGGCTACCACGCCTCCTCCGGTCACTGAAACCCATGTCTAACCGTCCCACCATGTAGGTATCATCGTCCTGGTTCCAATGAGTTATTACACAAAGGTGTTCCATCATGTATTCCTCCCAAAATTCCACCTTGGGCGTAATCAGCTGAGTTAAGCCCATAAATAACTCAAATTTCCGAAAGTTATCGGAATGCATCGGAACGAAAGCCAAACTGCTCAGATGATGGAGTATATCAAGTGAATGCCTCCGGACACCATGAAAAATCCTCAAAACTCCTCCGAAAAGCTCCTGAGCCCACTGATAGCACCAATCTGTACCTGTGACCTATCTGCTCCTAACTCTGGAAGTCCCTCTTAGCCCTGTCATGGGTGATACCAAAAAAGGGAATATTACAGACCTTCCGCCCCAAGATTTCTTGCCCTCAAGCAATCAAAATATTTGGGCCACTCTGTTGGCCTGCCGCAACTGAGACCCAATGCCTGGATCCCATACAAACCTCTAGGTGCTGCTATGCACCTGAGTCAAACCACTCGGAATAGACCCCTCAATGTCAGGATCCCAAACTGATCTCTCACTGTGCTAGTCAACAAACAATCCTCCCAGGTCCTAATGCCACGATGGCCAATCATCGCCCAAGTCCCACGGCATGGACTGCGCACTGCCTCTGGCTATAACTGATGCTCTAAGAGGTGAAGACCACCAACAAGCATTAATGCTTCCGGGCTCCTGCTGTGCTGTACTTGTAACTGTATATGTTTCCCCATCAACTGCGTACCAACTCATCACCTCTCTCCAATCCAAGTCCTGACTCAATCCCATGCTGATCCTGTGCTCCTGAAGTTGGGATGGAGTGCTGAAGAAATGACAACCTGTGCCCCACTGCCAGCTGGAATCTGTAACATCTGCTATGTCTAAGGCCCCTGCTTTGTTGTGCTCCCTATGAAGACAATTGTACCATCAAGAGGGTACCAACTCATGATATCCCGCCAATCTATCCTGGAAGAAGAATCCAATGTAGTGTCGAATGCATACGGAATATGCCCAGAGAACTCTCGCCAGCTCATAATCAACTCACGCTGCCCTGTCCCGCCTTCCAATAAAAGCTGCCTATAGAAGAAAGCCCCTCTCTCTATAATGGGCCAAAGTGGGCAAGATATGTTGCAAGCCCCATCTATGTACTCCTGGAGAGTGCTACTCCTTGAGGGTGCCACAGCGCTGCTGACTACATGTGCACCTATCTGCACCTCATCAATGTGTCGACTCAGAGATGGATGCTCTACCATCCCCAACAACTCCTCCCACTCCTGATCAGGAATTTCATGCTCCTGCTGTCTACTAACCCCCTGCAGAAAAATCCCATCAACCTCCAACACCTCCAGAGGATATGGATCTGCAACTGCTGTCACCGTACTCGATGTCAGTGCATATGATTGCTCCACCTCAATGGTTGACCCCAATGTTAGCCGCATATCCATCATAGACTCAATGTGGGTGCCCATCTGGCTCCCCCCCAAAGGAATATCATGCCTGATGTGCATAGTATCCTCCTTTGCTAACTCAGGCTCCATCATATGTTACTCTGGCTGAATCGTCACAAGGGACTCATCACCCAGAGTATCTCCCGTAGAGTCTCGTGACTGCTCATCCGGCACACTGGAACACCGCTCCGGTCTACTGTCATCACCTCTGCATGACTACTCTCGCTCCCCATAAGCGTCCTCCTATCTTGCCTCTGCCACATCATCTGCATCTCTCAAACATGAGTGATTAGGCCCCCGAGGTTATTTGCAAATGAAGCAAAGTACCTTCCTCCTCAACTCATTTCTATTGCCTGACCCACCAAATTGGAGCAGTTCCTCTCTAGTCAACTGTCTCCTGAGAAGCTCAATGTTCAGCTCAACTAGCCCTTAGGCTAGCTCATAAGCAGCGGGCGAGACCAACTGCTCTCTCCTCCAAATGCTCAACAACCGAGTCTGCAACTTTTGGCCAATGGTCTCATGGTCTCTCATACATGATGACAAGATGGACTGCATGTGTGCTATGACGGTGTCAGGATGATGTCTCCTAATGCTAAAGAAGCATTGGAACATCTGCAAAATTAGGTCATCACACTCAAGGTCAAACACGATGACATAAGTCTTGATTATGGCCATACTCCATAGAATCTCCAGCTTCTTCCCAAAGGTAAAGCCTGCACTATTGTCCAAATCCTGAAAAGTCTCTACAATCAACCTCATAATCCTTCTCATAACATCATCATTATATGGCTCTATCGGTGTGGTCAATTTCATGATGTTACTGAGGCAAGCTGCAACTGGAAGTGTGACTCCTTCACAAGGTTCCTCCAATAATTTGGGCTATATAAGAGCAAGCATAGCAGGTTTTAGAGCCCAAATCAGTTTCTGCCCTTCTCCTTGGCTTATTTTGGACAGAAGTTCATTAAGCTCATCTAGTTTGGACAAAACTCTCCATGTCATCTTCATGTGTTTCAAATCTATCCCAAGTGCAAAAATTCTGTGACCAATCCCTGATTCTTCCTGCAAACCTTTTGGCTGTCCTTTTTGAAGGATGGCATAGATCCCTCTTGAAAGAGGTATGCTGTTTTGCTTAGTTTATGGGTGTGTGCCATGGTTAATTTCTGTGTTCAATCTTCTCAATTTTTTTAGGAGTTCCTCCATCATGGACTGTTTGCATGAGAACATCATTTTCTGAGTTTGCTATATATTTTCCAGTGAAGTGTTTTAGCAAAGAGATTGCCTGCACAGTGTTGTAGGTGCAATGTATCTTTTGGTGCTAAATGCAAGTGTATTATCAAAACTGATATTTCACTTCATAGTCAATTTGTAACAACACTTATAAAATCATACCATAGACTATAATAGATATTGCAGGCCAACATCACGCAGGAAATAAATGCATTGCAGGGTTAAATGAGGAACCTGGTAAATACCTTCACAATGATATCAGCCTTTTACAGCCATAATTTACCAAGAATACGCATGGTCCTTTGAAGTATATTCACCTTTTTTTTTCTTTTTTATAGCAAGGGTATCCACGCCCTCTTCTACTATGGTAACCCCCTCACACCAACTTCTCATATGTCTACAACCAATAAGTCATCAACTATACTGTGGCCTTTGGAGATTAAATTCGACCCTCATTCACTGCTACTGTGAGCAATGCTTGGATCCTCGGTTGAGGAACTTGATCCAACACATTGTGGCACTCAATCTCCAATACGTGGTGACCCTGTTTTTCATAATACATTCAATTTGTCGTTTAAGCCTGCCTAAGGAATCTGACCCGCCAACAATGAATCGATCCCCCGCACAACATATACAATACATCATGTCTCTCCACTTTGCAAGATATGATAATAGCTCAGCTGCAGCTGCTTAGTCTTACAATGGAGTACGTCCGCCCAACCTGTACTATAAGAATGTGGGCCTAATAAGCCGTAGCTTCTTGCTGATTCGGCTCCTGCACCCGAATTACTACGATCCTTTGTCCAAGTTCAAATAGACGTGACTTAAAATGTGGCGGCTCTCCTCGGAATAATATTGCCAACGATCCAAACAAAATTAATCTGAGTAAGCTCCATCGGTGACGCAATTTCCCGAAAGAGAATTTTGGCCTGAATGGAAGGTTGTGTCGACAGCCTCGACTTTGCGGTCCATGTTATTTTGGCTTTGACGGATTGAACCACCAATTCAACAACTTGTTGACTTGGTTGATTAGGCTGCTTTCCTAACTCGATGGTGGCTCGCTCCCTTGGCATCTATGGCCTCCAAACTTTAATGCTTAACCAAACTTCGATGGCGGCTGCACTGGACAAACCTTTCTCGGACTAGTCACCTATTGATTGATTTGAGCGTTTAAGGTTTTTGAGCAAAACAAGCACTTTTCTGTGACTTCGACCATGAGTCTTCACAAAAAAAATTGTCACAAAATTTAATCAATTCGTGAACTTTTTAAAATACACCTCCAATATATGATTTGGCCTACATAACTGAGACAAATTTCATTCCAGTAATCGATTTCAGTATGGCTCCACTCCTTTCCAAATAAACCACCTTCACGGACTTCACATAATTTTTGGCCTGAAAAAAAAGAAAAAAGAAAAAGAAAAAAGAGCTCCATATCACACGGCCCTTTTTAAAATTCTTGACGGCATTCACGTTCTATTAAATTTGATGGCCCCTTCTTAAACAAAGTTGGTCGACTCCTTTCTGAAAAAGAAAAAGAAAAAATCTCCACGACCCCCACCACTTTTCTTAACACCACAGGTTCACATTCACGCTCAGCTTCGATTCACTCGACCAGACTTGGGTCCCTCACATGCTTTAGCTCTAAAGTCTTGCGGCTACAGGGAGTACTTTGGAGGTTGGCGAAGATGCGAGTATGAAACTCTCGACCTTCCCAAATACATATTCAATCAACCCCTTAATAACCTAATCAATCAAAAAAATTCCTTACGGCCCTTGAAAAATGATTTCAATTTTTGGCTTTGTAAACATTGTAAAACATATAACGGGCCCCAAAATAATCCACTTCCTTAACTTGGCATTCGACCCTCCATAAAGCAGAAACACCACCACTAAAATCAGTTTGGCATTGATGTTCTCAACAATATTTCGCTGCAAAACTGAGTTTTTGACAAGTAGATAGAATAATGGTTGCGATTTAACCCTTGAACAATCAGCAAATGGAAAACTGGAACCCGCACGTTGAATTTGGCAATTCCAAAATCAACCCTTCGATACTTAAATTTGAAACTAAAAACCTGAATCCTGCAGGTTGAGCCAAGTTCGTGGCTCTAATACCACTGTAATATCTCGGATGGGATATTTTAATTAAAAATGCAGAAAAAAATACTGAACTCCACATTTGCCGTAAAATCAATATTTACTCAACAGAAGATTGCCATGTAAAATACAGACACATAAAATACTGCAATCCATTAATACATAGAACCGGAAGAATCTTAGCATTTTATTATAAGTAATAACTGGGGTTACATATAGATCTAACCCAGAAAGAGCTGAGATGGAAAACTGGCCAACTACACTCTCCCTTCAGCAACAGCTACCACTGAATCCATTGAAGCACCTATTGAGGATTTGAATGATCCTCACTCCAATATCCCTAAAGCTCTTCGAAACTTCTGAATGAAGTCTCCTCAAGAGAGTTGGGTTTCCGTCCAACACTCACAAATCACCCGAGGGTTTCCGTCCTGGGGCTACAGATGAAGTAGAGAACCACGTCTCAAACCTCTCATACAAGCAAAGGATATGATCCCAAAGATATCTCTCAATGGCCTCCTCCCTTTCTTTTATAGATCTCTTGGAGCCTTCTAGAGTTTATTATTATTTTATTCATGGATCACTTTTCCCTCTTATTAAAATATTCCTTTTTAATGTAGAAAAGGGTAAATTGGCTACCATGCCTCCTCCGGTCACTGAAACCCATGTCTAACCTTCCCACCATGTAGGTATCCTCGTCTTGGTTCCAATGAGATATTACACGAAGGTGTTCCATCATGTATTCCTCCCGGAATGCCACCTTGAGCATATTCAACTGAGTTAAGCCCATAAATAACTCAAATTTCCGAAAGTTATCGGAATGCATCGGAACAAAAGCCAAACTGCTCAGATGATGGAGTATATCAAGTGAATGCCTCCAGACACCATGAAAAATCCTCAAAACTCCTCCGAAAAACTCCTGAGCCCACTGATAGCACCAATATGTACCTGTGACCTATCTTCTCCTAACTCTGGAAGTCCCTCCTAGCCCTGTCATGGGTGATACCAAAAAAGGGAATATTACAACATCAATCCAATTGAGCTTGAAACCAAGCATGCGATCAAAGAGAAATCAAGTTCAAATTGCGAGGCTAAGGCCTCACCTGCTGCAGCTCCAACAACCTTCTTGTTCTTCTTCTTCTGTGGGCAGTTAGTGGCGAAATGCCCATGTTCGTGATAGTGAAAACACTTCACCTTGGACAAATCATGCTTCTTGCCTTTAGCCTCGGATTTTGAAGGGAATTTCTTCCCCTTCCCTTTCCTTGCTTTGGCAGCCAAAGCGCAATTCTCTTCTTATTCATTCTTCGATGAAGAGCCATCCCTGGTACTTCACCTTATCTCCTCCTGCACAAGAATCGACCAAAGTCGCTCCCAACCCTGCAGTTTCTCCTATCCATTGACAGAGTCTTTGTAGCTATGCCAACTCTTTGGAAGCCCAAGGAGAGCCAATCTCACCAATTCATCATCATCAACAGTAATCCCCACACTTCCCAGTTCATCCCTACAGTGGACAAACTTCGTGAGATATTTTGGAATACTGTCGCCCTTCTCCATTTTTATTTTTCTGAGCTTATCTTTCAACGCCAACTTCCTCTGGTCACTGCTGCTTTGGAAAAAAATTGTCAAAGCCTTCCACATTGCAAATGAAGTGGCTTTCTCGTGAAGGCTAGACACAATATGGTCCTTCACACCTTCCAACAGAATTCTTCTTGTCTTTGCTATCTTCTTTTTCCATGTGTCAAGTAATGCATCATCGCTAGATCCCGGCTTAGGAACATCACTATCGATGAACTCCTTCACTCCATTATCCTCCAAGACCGCTCCATCCTATCCTTCCGTGCTATGTAATTCGAGCTACCCTCAAGGGGAATACTCGAGCCTCAACCCATTGAAAGACATTTCGATGTTTACTCAACTGTTGCACCAAGAAATTTCTGCAACAAATTCGAATTGTCCACCAGCACAAACTCAACAATTCTTCACAATTGTAATCTTCAAGAATTAACACTGCTCTGATACCATGTAGAAATTATATAACATATGCATGTATATATCCAGATTCTCCTGATCTAACAATATTTATCTTCTTACTAAAAACAAAATTCTTCCAGTGTTAATATTTTTCGGAAATTAAAAAACTCAATTTCAAACACATGAAGCGATAAAAACAATCGCACATAACACAATTGTTTAACGGGAAAGCCTGAAGCTAAAAACCCCAACTATCATATATTATGTATCATGGAGATCATGTAACAATATCATACAAAGCTTAGTACACCAAGCTCTCAGTACAATAAATCGTCACACACTAACATGAAGAAATCTGCAAATCCATGCACTAATTTCTTGCCACCTAATATCCTGCCTCCACTGCGCAATCCCTGCTGAAGAAGACCCCTGAATTAATTCGAATCTACCTTGCCTTGACTATGCAATCCCCATTGGCAACTCCAATGTGTGTGTGATGCAATCAATGCATCACTATAGTCACAACAGATAGTCCATCTCACCCTTTCACCTATCTCTCCACTGGGTCTCCACTGGAACTGACATGCACTGTAGTTAACTGTTATTTCTATTCAGTTGTTAGCGAGTTATTAGTTGTGAATTAATTAACTAATTAATTCTCTTAACTCTCACTAGTGTATCTTTCAGTTCGACTAGATACAACTAGCTCAACTGAGTTTAACTCCATTAACTGAGTTAAACTGAATAACAACCCCTGTAACTACTCTTCCAACTCTGTCATAACTTTGCCACTTCAGTTCTAACTGAGTCCTCATGCATGAGCCACCAATAAACCCTAGGAATTGCGTAATTCCTTCAGCCCAATGATTTTCCAAATATGTATATTGAAATAAAGTGCTCCAAGAGAATAAGTTGATATTTAAAGTCTGATTATTATTAAGGGCTAATAATAATCGACACATCTATTTTTAGATCGACGGTCTATAAATAGATTTCGCCCAATATTCTAAAAATAGAATTTCATCTATTTTTCCAACTCGACCAACCATCCACAAATAACATCCTGCAACTTCTGAAATATGATCACCATGTCTAAAAATAGACTTACACTTAAAAATAGCCTGCGGGTCCACTTAGTGAAGGTGATTGATTTTCACTAAGCTTCATCATCTTGTTGAATCTCAGCAGATGTGAGAGCCATTACTGTTGTTGGAACTTGTTATCAAAGTTAGCCATTTATTGTCATGAGAGTGTTTATGATTAAATGCTTAATTTTTATCTTAATTACCTAAAAACTCGACATACCATAAATTAAAACTTGTGTTTTTAAACTTGAATTTGTTAGGATTAATATTATGTAATTTTTGAATTTTGGCTTCTGTGATCCATAATTTTTACAGAGAGATCTTTTGGTGACAATCACATAGGAAAAGACTTTGTTGACGTGTTACAAACCAACTAGTTTGGTTCATCTTTACGATTAGGTGAGAGATCAGATCATGGCATCAAACTTAAATAAATGAAGAGAAGGGTTAACTAGCCATTAGAATATAACAACGAGTTTGACTTAAAAGGAAAAAATATTAGTTTTTATTATTTTAATTTAATTTAATTATATTTTATTTCATTTAGTTTCATATTAGATATCATTTTTGGGATTCAACTGCGTTAATAAAGTCATCCATCTATGACCATTTCCATGAGAGGTAGTCGTAACTGACTAATTTCTCATGAATTTTGAATAGTCCAATTAGCACTCATTGCATTGGGTGATGCGCACAGGGGTGAAGAAGTGTGATTGGAACTCGTGAAATGAATCACATAGCGTCAATCATCACTTCTGGGGCTTGCACCCAGTAACCAAGACTTCCCGGGAGGTCACCCATCCCATAACTCCTCTGGCTCAAGCGCGCTTAAGTGTGGAGTTTTCCCCACATTCAAGCCGACTTAGCTTGCCATCCCATTTGCAAAACCTTAGCAAGTGTTGTGCCTCATGAACCATTCAAGTAGAGCTCCCTTTACTCTTTTATTCAAGTTTGAGGGGTTTCTGCAGTGCATGATATGAGATATCATTTTTGGGATTCAACTGCGTTAAGAAATACATTAATCTATGACTATTTCCATGAGAGGTAGTCGTAACTAACTAATTTCTCATGATTTTTGAATAGTCTAATTAGCATTCATTGCATCAGGTGATGCTCACAGGGGTGAAGAATTGGGTTGAAACTCGTGAAATTAATCACATAGCGTCAATCATCACTTTCGAGGCTTGCACCCGGTAACCAGGACTTTCCGGGAGGTCACCCATCCCAGAACTCCTCTGGCTCAAGCGCACTTAATTGTGAAATTTTCCCCGCAATCAAGCCCACTTAGCTTGCTACCCCATTTGCAAAAATTTACCAAGTATTGTGCCTCATGAACCATATTATTATATTTTTATTAAAATTGATTAATCAATCATTCTTATTCAAATGGTCAAAAAAGAAAAATAATTTTTTTTTTAATTAATTAATTAATTAATTAATTATTTTATTTTATTTTTATTTTTTATGTTTTTTATAATATATATCTTTGTTGATAATAAATATTAATTTAAACATTATTGTATTAAGGAGTAAAGAATAAAATTAGATTTATTATGCAAATTGAATAAGAGATATTATTACTTTTTTATTAAAATTGATTAATCAACATATAAAGAATATTATTATATTTTTATTAAAATTGTTTAATCAACTATTCTTAGTCAAAGGTCAAGAAAAGAAAATGAATATTTGTTTTATGATATTTATAAAATACATCCTTGCTAATAATATAGTATAAAAATTATGAAATTTTATAAATATAAATTATGAAATTTTATAAATATTTTTTCTTTTAGATTAGTATAAAGATATATGAAAATATTAACTTTTTAATTATAGAATTTCAAAATAGTTAATTTAAATATTAAAAAATAATTAACTTTCAAATATTAAAAAATATTTGATGTAACAAATATACATTAAAATATTTTATATTTTGTTTTTTTAAAGATACACATTTCAATAAATTTGATTTATAGTTAGATTAAAATAATTAAAATAATAAGTTAGAATTGTTATAATAAACTATATTAAAATAATGAAAATAATAAGTTAGAATTGTTATTAGAATTGCTAAATTAATTAGATATTTTAAAGATTTGGTAATGTTTTGATTTGGTTTATGTATAAAAAATATGTATTTCAAATAATGAAAATACAATAATTTAAACATTTTGATTTCAAATAAAGATTGAGTACGTAGAGATTTTGATTTTTAGATAATTGAAATAATAAGTTAAAATTGTTAAATTAATTAAATAATTTAAAGATTTGGTGATGTTTTGATTTTATTTATGTAAAAAAATGCATTTTAAACAATGAAAATGAAAACGAGAGAGTACTTCAAAGATTTTGAGTTCAAATAAATATTGAGTATATTTTGATTTTTCAAGATTTTGAATCTATTTATATGAGTATTTAAAAAAATGAAAAGTAATAATTTTATTGAAAATTTGTATTACAATTTTTTTTGTTTTTTGTCTTTTTTTTTAATGAAAAATAATATAGAATATTTTCTTGTTTGTTTGTTTCAAATCCGTGAAACTAACATGTAATTTAAGAAATTATGACCCAAAAGTTTTAAGGTGTCAAAATTATTTGGGAAATGCAAGCTTGAGCCACACCCACTTATACTTATAGTTAAATTTCTTCCCACAAATTTCAAACCAACAAAATACCTTATAAAACTCATAGTTAGATTTTTTCTCACACATCTCAAACCCACAAAATAACTTATAAAACTCATAGTAAAATTTTTTCTCACAAATTCCACCCATAGTTAGATTTCTTCTCACACATTTCAAACCCACAAAATAACTTATAAAACTCATATTTCAAATCCACAAAATACCTTATAAAAACTTTGTCTCACCAAATACTCTATTCCCAAATACAAAACATAACAAACTATACTACATATATTTATAAATTTTAACTTCCACTCCTCAAAATTAAAAAAATAACAAACTACATCACATATATTTATAAATTTTAACTCCCAAATAAATTAAAATTATATATATCCCAGAGTGAATTTACTTTACATTTAATAACAAATATCAAATATCTTTAAATTGTATAATTTATCAATACATTTATCTTTTCACATTCATTGCATTCCATATTTAACCCATGTAGATGATATTCTCTACATAAACCACATAAGAACATTCAGCCACCTACAATATGGTTCAATTTAACCCATGTGGACGTAGATGATATTCTCTACATAAAGCACACAAGAACATTCAGCCACCTTTATCAGATGACTAATTAGACCAAGTCCTATGAAATTACTTGGAGACCCGGGACATCGCAATGCAGCGATAATATATCATTCAACATATAACTTTCAGAAATTAGACCAACAAATCAACACGGAACTTTTAAAAATGAGAATAGAATATAATAAAACTTCATTAGACAGTTTATATTTCCAGTGCATTCATTAGTCCAAACCAACCAAAGAAAATAAAATCAATCTAGTCCCAAATCCAGGAAAGGAAAAGAAGATCAATCTAGTGCTGTCATGTCTTAACAAAAGAATATCCAATTAACCTGTCGTTCAGGGTCTCAGGGAAGCCCGGTCGATTAGTTTCACAGAAGTGAAAGTCAATGTTGACAGCGATATGAGGTGCCAACATTGATTTTTGAATAACTGGATGCCAGAGTCATACTTCCAATAAATACATGACTCTGGGATTAAGGAAAGTAGTAAAGAAACGGGAGTAGAAATGCCCCCCAATACTCGAAGAATCGTCCATTTATGATAAGTTCAGAGGATGGAGGATGTCAGATGATTCAGTCAGAGGAGGTAACAGAGGCATCGATTGTATATCTATCAGATATTCTGAAACACAAATGTCTCATTTTGATTGAATTTCAATTTTTTTGTGAATGGTTGGGTTTGAGGACCGGCAAGGTCACGTCTGGATTTTGATTTAAGGGCAATTGTAAGGAGGTGTTTTTTGATTTTTTTGTTTGTTTGTTTTTGTGAGGTTTTTAAATCAGTCTGGAAACCGCGGAGATTAGGTATGGTATTCTGAATGTTAGGGTTTGAAGATTGGCAAGGTTTCCTTGTCTGGAATTTGAATCAAGGGTAATTGTGAGAGTTTTTTTTGGGTTAGGGTTTTGTTAGTCTGGAAACCGTAGGTGGCAGCCATGGCCTTGCAGAAAATTTCCTCTGGTTTAATTAGGGCAGCTCTCAAAACTCGCCTGGCTCAGTCCTCATATACGAAAAGAGCCCTATGGACTCTTCCGCAGGCTCGATCATTGCACTCCACGGGGCATAAGTTCCAGCAAACGGCCCCGGTGCCGCGCCCCGTGCCGCTATCGAGGCTGAGTGATAATTTCCTCGATGGCACCAGCAGCGTGTACTTAGAGGAATTGCAGAGGGCATGGGAAGCGGATCCGCAGAGCGTGGATGAGTCATGGGACAATTTTTTCCGCAATTTTGTTGGGCAGGCATCAACGTCCCCGGGCATCTCCGGACAGACGATACAAGAGAGCATGAGGCTTTTGCTCCTCGTGAGGGCTTATCAGGTGAATGGCCACATGAAGGCGAAGCTGGATCCTCTAGGGTTGGAGGAGAGGGAGATTCCAGTGGATTTGGATCCAGCGCTGTATGGGTTCACAGAGGCAGATCTAGACCGGGAGTTTTTTCTCGGCGTGTGGAGGATGTCAGGGTTCTTGTCTGAGAATCGACCGGTGCAGACTTTACGGTCAATTCTGAATCGATTGGAGCAAGCTTACTGTGGCACCATTGGTTATGAATACATGCACATACCAGACCGTGATAAGTGTAATTGGCTGAGGGAGAAGATTGAGACAGTAATTCCCAGGGGATACAATGCAGAGCGCAGGCTCGTTATGCTTGATCGGCTCATCTGGAGTTCACAGTTTGAGAATTTCTTGGCTACAAAGTGGACTGCTGCCAAGCGGTTTGGGCTCGAAGGCGCTGAGACCTTGATCCCAGGTATGAAGGAAATGTTTGATTGGGCAGATGATATGGGGGTGGAGAGCATTGTTATAGGTATGTCTCATAGAGGGAGATTGAATGTTTTGGGCAATGTCGTTAGAAAGCCATTGAGACAGATTTTCAGCGAGTTCAGCGGTGGCACGAAGCCTGCGTCTGATGAAGTTGGATCATACACCGGATCTGGAGATGTGAAATATCATTTGGGTACATCGTATGATAGGCCTACCAGAGGTGGAAAAAGGATCCACCTTTCATTAGTTGCTAATCCTAGTCACTTAGAAGCAGTTGATCCAGTTGTTGTTGGGAAAACTAGAGCAAAACAGTATTATTCAAATGACAAAGAGAGGAAGAAAAAATTGGCTGTATTGATTCATGGAGATGGAAGTTTTGCTGGTCAAGGAGTGGTCTATGAGACATTGCATTTGAGTGCTCTTCCTAATTACACCACTGGAGGGACTATTCACATAGTGGTCAATAATCAGGTTGCATTCACAACTGATCCCAAAGCTGGAAGGTCTTCGCAACACTGTACAGATGTTGCAAAAGCCTTGAATGCTCCAATTTTCCATGTAAATGGTGATGATCTGGAAGCTGTGGTACATGCATGTGAACTTGCTGCCGAGTGGCGTTAGACATTCCAGTCTGACGTTGTTGTGGATATTGTTTGTTACCGCAGGTTTGGACACAATGAGATCGATGAGCCATCTTTTACACAACCTAAAATGTATAAGGTATATATTCCTCGCCCTTCATTTAATGCATGGTAATTGATGCTTATTGAGGCTAAAGTAGGAGGAAGTAAAAACAAAATAATTGCAGCATATAAACCTGTTTCATATTACATGAGTTATTCTTTGGAATTCCAGAGCGTTAACGTGCATTTATATATCCAAGCCATATTTTACTAGAATGTCAGCCAATGCAAAAGAGCACACACATATGGGCAATCACGGCTCTTTGTTTGTACTTTTTAAAGCCTCACTTCTCTTTAAATGAAAACCAATAGTGTAGGGAAAGACTGGAAAGACGGCAGATGTAATAAACATTGAACATTATAAATTGGATAATTTTAGTAGGAAACATTATTGAATTCTCGAAGCCATATACCCTTATATTCACTGGGACAGTCTCTTCCAATAAATTCAACCCAATTCAACTGAGATAGTCATTTCCATTAATGCCAACTTCATTCAGTGCATCTTTGCATCTATTCTTATGGAAAGAATTACATCTCAACCCCTTTAACAGGGAACTTAGTCTATCTTCACCATTTTTTTGGAAGATATAGATGATGAAGATAGATTTCTTGGCAAAAAAAAGGGCGAAGATGGATCAAGTTCCCTTGTATATATATATATATATACCATTTTTTTCCAAGAAATCTATATAATCCATATTTGTTTATTACGTCTAATATCTTATTGGCTATAATTATCCCTATGGCTTATTATTATCTAATATGTATCCAGAATTTTTTTGGAATCATCTTCAACCAAAAAACATATATAGTTAATAAGGAAACCCCTGCAATAAACATGAGCCCCTCCATCAGACCCTCTTGTCATGAAAGCTTTGAACCTCTTGGTTCAATCTTGAACACACAACATATTTTTTTGATGAAATTCTTTCAACAATTCGGGGGCAAGTCTCTTTAATTAAGCCTCAGTTACTCATGTAGAAATAACTATTCACAGAGTCTATGATTTAACTAGGTTCCATTTCTTTGATCCTT